>QJNX01000117.1:0-166637 GCA_004155925.1 Monosporascus sp. MG133 | reverse complement strand
AATAATAATAATAATAATAATAATAATAATAATAATAATAATAATAATAATAATAATAATAATAATAATAATAATAATAATAATAATAATAATAATAATAAAATGATAGTTTCGAATTTCTTTTTTAATTATTTAAAAAATGTTTATCTTTAAAGTAAGTATTTTATGAATTATTACGTATTTTGTTCATTTTTACGAATATCCGGATTTATTTACCGGAAGTTTAAAAAGCCATATAGTAATATAAATTATTTAAAGCTTTATTTAAAAAAGCGTTACGGTAAATTATAACAGAATATTTAAATTATAAGGAAATAATATGTATTAAACGATTTGTGGTTTTGTTTTGAACGGAACTATATCTTTCATATATTAATATCACGTAATTGATAATAATTCTTCGTTTCTTTACTTATTACTTCATTGATTTACTTATTATTAAAAAGGATTTAAATTTAACTTAATTTCAACTTTAAATTTTAAAGTCTGTATTTAAAAATGTAACCTTCTTAATCGTATTGTTTAACGGAAGTTATTTAATCTTTATTTTCAAGGTCGTTGCCGTTATTTAACGCGTCGTTTTGTAGACGATTTTTTTCTGAAAAAACTTACTATAAACCCTTAAAACATTTACCGCGGTTTAGGGTTGTAAACGAATACTATATTTCGAGGGCTTAAGAGAACTTAGAATTTTTTATTCGCATATGTAATTATGAACAGGTGTATATAAAAAGACTTACGGACCATTTCCTGAATAATTATAATATATTAAGCTTATAAATTAATTAAAAGCTTTAGTATATCTTAGTTTCATTTTGTAAGCTGTATGTTTATAAAATTACTTTTGTTTTTAACGTTATTTTAAAAAAATAATATATATATTATAACCGTTTTATAGTTTTATAAACTTTCAGGTACTTATATAGCTAATTTTTATACATTCTGCCTCTTAACTCTTTCTAATACTTTTCCTGTATTAAGCTTTTATTTATTTATGTTCTCCTTTATTAATTAAATCTTATATTATTAAACTTTTTTATAGAAATCGGCTATTCTTAGTTTAATTATTATAATTTGTTGAAATTATATATATATTTTCTCTTAGGTCGAATACTTGGTATACACTTTTTAGGATTTCCATTTCCTCGTTTAATCATTTCCTAAAAGCCTTTACTTTACCCTTTTTAACCTTCCTTTCTCAATAATAGTAAAAGTAAGTTCCGAAGAGTATTTTATTAAACCGAAATGCTATTATGTTAATTTATAGATAATAATGAACCGCGTACAACTTTTTCAGTTTATATATAGTAATTTACTATATATTCCTTTTCAAATCAAATTTAAATATTTTAAAGGCGTTAATAATGGTGAAACTTTCTTAATTATGCTTTCAGAATATAATTCCGTTTTTTCTTAATTTATAAAATTAAAACGTAATAAGCTATAAGCAACGTTAAATCTTTCGAGATTTAATTATTACGTTTAATACCAAACCCGAACTATTAATATTTAATACCATAGCGCGATTAAGGTTATATATAATTAGTACTGGTTCGTTAATAACTACGATTTTAAATTTTCGAAAAAGAATTATTTTTATTATTTATTAAAATTCTACTATTTTCGATCAAGTTAAATAAGGATATCCTAATTTCATTAAAGTTATAAATAGATTTCTATTACTAATTAACAAATCAGGAAAAGGCCTGGACTTTAATAATTATAATAAATATTTCTAGGATTTAAATTGCTATTAATTTTTTAGGATTGTTTTTTATATATTCGGGGTTTGTAATACATTTTAAGTATAGTATTTTCTCGTTATAAATTTTCCTTTTCGGCATTAATGAAAAAATTAATATTTTGTCACAGTTAAAAACCGTAATTAACGTATTTTTTTATTTCATTTCCGAATTTAAATAAATAAGCATGTCGTCGAGATATCTGAGAACAAAATATTAAGGTATTTACGTAAGACTTAGGTAATTACTTTTGGAATGTTACAGATATATTAATAGGTTCAAACGATATTACTAAGTATTCGTATAATTTAGATTTAATTTTAAATATTATTCCTGGTTCCTTTCCTAACTTAATACGAATTAAAATATACCCGTTTCGTAAGTTTAAGGTAATAAAGTATTAGGTTTTGTAAAAGAAATATTATTTTAATAATTAAAGGTAAAGCTGTTTGGTTTTTAACCGTAATAGTAATTAATTATCTATAATCGAGTATTAATCGCCATATTTTAATTGCTTTTGGTCCGATAAATTTAAGATGACGTTTTCGAAATTTAAAACGTTTAATATATTTTTATCGAAATTTATTTCTTAAAAAACATCCGGAACGCATATAATCTCTATTTATTTAAGTTATAAATAGAATAAAAAATACTCGTTTAATTATGTTTTAAAATTAGGTTGCACTTTTTTTATTATATTTTAAGAATTTCGTTTCGACTAGTTTCTTTAAAAGTTGTCCGTATTTATGATATCATAATGATTCCTTAACTCCTTTTTTTAAACCCTTAAGGGTAATTGTGTAAATTTTTGTTTTTATCGCATAATTATGTTATAATTATAATTATAATATATAGGATATATTTATTGCGGCCCTTTTTTATTTATCTTATTTTTATAGGTGCTATAATATTTTGTTATTTTTTTATATTTATATTTGCTATCCTCACTATAGATTAAATTGCAAGATCTTTTTCCAATTACTTTTTTTTCAAAAGTTTAAATAAATTTTATTTATGCCGGTATTAAATAAAATAAATGGTTATATTAATATAATTATTTTTATAAAGCATTCTGTCGTAATTTGATATTAAAATCATATCAAAACTAACAATTTATTTTGTTTTTAAATTTAGGTTTCGAGGTAATTAATTTTACTGGTAGTTTATGCGTTATTATAATCGAGTTTGGTGCTTTACGGAGTTTTAATTTTCTATGGTTCGGTTTTATTCTTTCATAATGAACGTAATTCGTTAATTATTTTCCGGTTTAATATAACTTGGGTCTGTTTTATATTTTATCACAACGGTATAACTTTTCTTTTTAATTCGTATGCCTATTATAATAAAAGAACTTTTATTCTTTTCATTATCGTATATAAACCTTTTTTAAAATATATACCTTAACTCTCCTTTGATCCTGCTAATTTATAACTTACTTATAATTGGCGTTTATTATTTAAGCCTAAGCTTAACTTTTTATTACACCTCTGGGTTTTGGGTTAATCTTTTAGATTTTCTAAGTTTCTTTTTCCATCGTTCGAATTAAATTTTTAATTTTTAAAATTATGCCTAAAACTCTTTTAAGTAAATATAGTTCGACTTTTTTGAGTCTTGTGATAGTTACTATTAGGCATTATATTACGTTATATTTTTTCAGCCGTTTTAATTTTTTTCATAAATTCCTTTTTTGTTAAGATTTTTAAAAGATAATAGTTTAAATTCTAAGTTATTAATTATTTTTATAAGGCTTTTATTTCGGTCTGATACACTTCTTCTTCTTACATTTCATGGGTATAATTTTCCAAAAAACATATAGAATCCTATCCGGCGAAATTCCTTTTTTGGCTAATTCCTTTTCGTTATAAAGATATCGCTGGTATTTTAGGTTGTTATTAAACCTAAGTATCGGTTCTACTTTAAATCTTTGATATCCTTTGCGCTCTGATTTTCGAAATCGACCCTTTAATAATCTATAAAGGTAATTCCTCGCTAAATAGATTTTTGTTGTTTTTAATATCGGCGGTAATAAACTTCTTCTTAATAGGTGGCATATAATTTACCGTATTGCTCGCGCTTTTCACGATATAAGGTACGTTTTAAATTTAATACTTCTGAATTTATTTATTTAACATTTATTATTTAATCGTTATGACTTTTCTCTTTCGCGTAAAATAGCAAATGTTCGAAAGTTAAATTTCTTTATTCGTCGTATTTTTGCAACTATTAAATAATTATTAATCAGGCTATACGGCGTTTTATCTTTTAATAGCCGCCTGGAAAAATATTTAGCCTTTCGTAATTTCTTTCGTGTTTTTAAGGTGAAATTAAAATTCATTCTTTCTTAATTTTGTTAAAGGTTATTACTTTATTACTTCTATTTTCTGGTCGTTTTTCGGCTACCGTTGTTTAATCTTAACGTTATTTCTCGGGAATTTTATATTACTTCTTAAAATGGTTTATTTTGTCAGAATTATACTATTTAACCTTGAGGCCGTTTTATTACTAGGTTATTCTTAGTTCTATAAGTTTTGGTACCGCTCCGTAAAAAGTAAAAAACGTATCACATTTTTTGCTTTAATTAATTTTAAAAAATCGGCATTTAAAAATTAATTATTATGTTCATTTTTAGTTTTATATTTGTTATGGATTGTCCCTTTTTACGACTTTGATAATATATTTATTAAACTTAATAAAGCGTGTTACTGAATGATTTCTTTTTTCATATCATTTTTTAAGCTTTTATAAAAGATATTAATTAAATTATTATTTTCTTCTATCTACTTATCTTATTTTCGGTATAAAATCCTTTAACGTTACCGCATATATAAACGGCCATTCTTTTTATATTAGGTTAAAAATTTTATAGGATCCGCTTGTTCTTTTAGTAAAATTTCCTACCTTAACTTTACCTCAGCTAGCTGAGGCCCCGCTGGCTCGTTTTTTATTTTTCTTTAAAGTTACTTAAGTACCACCTTATACCGCTAAAAACTAACCAACCAAATCCCAAATTCCCGTAACGAACTAGCAAGGCCTAAATTATAATTATGCGAAAAAAAGGTTCGTTATTTATGTTTGCTTCTTTAGAAAATAGAAAATCTGTAATGATTTAACAATAAAACGTTTCCTATAAATATGTATATATTTATACGATTTACTTTCTTATAACTTATTATCAGTATTATACTAATCTCAATTAAAACCTTTTTGCCACTTTTAAATATTAACACCTCCATCAGCTACAGCTTAAATATGTCGGGTTATTATCCCCCCTTTTAAAATACGACGAATCTGAACTTTTTTAAATTTATCGAATTACGCCCTTAAAACAGATATACGTACGCGTATAATTAATTTCTGGTAATAATACCGAAGAACTTATACGACGTATAAAAATTTTATCCGTAAATAGGTTTTTTAGAACGATGGCCAAGTTATTAATTTACCCGTTCGAATTAACCGATTAATTAACTTATTAAAAAAAACCAATATGCGATAGGTTATTAGCATACGAAAGTTAATAAAAGTTTATTACTTTTATTAATTAGGACCTTATTATAAGTAAATATCATAATACGTTATATAAACAACTTATAATTTTTATAAAAAAACATAAATTCTGCTATCAGTCGGAAAAATTATTATTCGAAATTAAAGTAACCTATATTACCTTAAACGAAAGTTAATAATTTATAAAAACGTTAATTTTTAATTAATTTAAATTTTTAAACCAAGTAATTATCTATTAAAAAAAACTGGTAGTCGTATAATATGAAACGGAAAACGAAACGGTTTCGTTATAATACCGATCCGGACATTTTTCCGTATCTTTTTTTTTTTTAGTTTTAATTATCATAATTAATGTTATTTTCAAAATTAACGGTAATTAGTTTCCCTATTTATTAGGTAAATTTTTATTATCTTCGAATATATCGTAACATATGATCGATATATTCAAGGGGTTAAAAATTTGCGAAAATTGTTATATGGAAAATAAAAATATGACCCGGTTATTAAAAATAATTAAAGTAATCGTATCATTTCCTTTATAATAATAAGGTTTTAAATAGGATAAATGATATTTTACGGCCAGGTATAATAAAACGATATCGTATTTTAATCCGATAATTTTAACGTTTAAAACCATATTCGTAATATAACCTTTCGATACGGTTTTATTATGCGAAACTTTATTACCGGCTTTATACGTAGTTACAACCGTATTCTTAAAAAATTAAAATAATTTATATTCCGTTTTAATTAATATTACAAAATAAAATAATTTTACGTAACATTTTAATAATATCTTGTATTATTTAATATTTCTTATTAGTTCGTAATTAATATTATTCGGACTTTATCTTTTAATTTTATTAATACGTTTTGTAAACGAAATAAATTAAAAAAATATTTTCTAAATTAAAACGTATATTATATACCAAGTACTGTTCGATTTCGTTACGTATAGTTAATTAAAATTAAGGTATGTTTTACGGTATTTATAACGTTAATCGAAAGGCTTTTTAAGAAATATACGATTTAAAAAAGATATTACCGGTTTTCGAAATATTTTTATTTTATCCATAAGGATTAAAAATTAATAAATTATATCCGGAAAATATAGGTTAATTGAATTAAAATAACCGCTTTATATAATAAGAAATAATAAATCTTTTCCGTTTTTGTTTTATTTTATATATAAATATATTTCCTATATATATTTATACGTTCTTATTAAGCTAAAAATATTAACGGAACGTATATAACGTAAATAACCTTTATAGTAAATCGTTAGTTTTTAAATAAAATAATATAATTATATTAATAATTGTCGAAGCTTTATTTCTTTAAACCCTTTATTTTTTATATTTATAATATTTATTTATTTCCGTTATTTTTATAAAAATTACGTAACCGATACGAATTATATATAAAAAAATGTTTGGTATATACTGAACTACCAAAAATACGTCGATTAAACTTTTTTAAAAAATTTAGTTTATTAATTTTATAAAATATATATACTTTCGGTTAACCGTTACCGAATTTGAAATTATCGCGCATAATATAATTTTTAAACATTTTGGGCGCGTGAAATAAATAGGGAAAATATGATAAAATCCAATTAAAACGCGTTAATAAATAACGGTTTATTTAACACCAATCTTTTTTCTTTTTTTTAATAATAGGTTATTTAATATTTCGTAAATATGTTATCTTTTAATTGAAAATTATAACTTATATTTACCACTTTTTAAATTATACGGTCCTAATTAAGCTATATTAAACGTAATTTTTCCGTCGGCTGGTTATAAAGCCGGCCCTATTTTTAATCCGGATAATATTCCATAAAGCGATAACTTTTTTAACCCGATTACGGATAATAGCCGGCCGTTCAATGATACCGTTTTTATCGGAAAAAAAATTAATAACTATAACCGATTTTTTTAGAAAACCCAAATGTATTTTTCCCTTTCGTATATTATACGATATAATAACGTTAATTATGTTAAACGGTTAATACCGATATTATTAAATTTCTTTTATAAAGCCGGTTAAAATAATTACAGGAAAGAAAATTTAATTCGATTAAATATTACGTCTTATAATAATGAAGCCAATATTAATTAAATCGATTTTAATATCGATTTTAACTTTACAAAATTTAAAAGGAAAATATAAAAAATATTTATCAAAAAAGCGAAAATCATAATTTATAGCTTATTAACGAATTCCGCCGGTCGAATAATAATATATATAATATTAACTTTATTTCTTTCCGAAATTCGTTTTTAATTAAGTACCGCATTTTTTTTAATAGGAATTTTATATCCGTTATATTTTTTTGCAAAATAAACGTTACGTTATTCCAAATCTTCGCAACGAAATTCTTAAGTATACTTATTTTTTATTTCGTAATTTTTTATTTATTAAAAAATATTTATGTCGGATTTAAAAGATTACCTGGAAATTTAAGCATATTTTAATTATAATTTATAAAGTTATAAAAATTAAGCTTTTTAATTATAATAATATTATAGCCGTTTTTAACGCCGAAAGTAAATTTAATTAATTAAATATATTAAAAACCGAAAATTAATTTGTAAATAATTTTAATGTAATTATTTAAAGAATTTTCGATAACAAATTTATTAGGGATTATTTGGTTTCGGATAGCTATAATAGCTTATAATCCGAAAAAGGTTATAATTTTATGATATAAATTATATATAATTCGGTAAATAATTTTAATCGGAACGGCCCGTTATCTTTTTCGGCGTTATTAAATAAATAAATAAAAAATTTCTTAAACGAAAACGAAATAGTAATATAATTTTTACCTTTTAATTATTTTTATATTTTACCCTATTTTATACGGAGATTTTATTACAAATTTAGTATTAATATATATTAAAATATTATAACGTTTTAATTAAATACGTTACCTTTATATATTTTATTAATATTAATATTATATAAATTTTCCATATTAAAATAAACCGACATATTAATAATATCGTATTATTTATAACTAAATATATAATATAAATTTGTATTAATTTATATCTCTTACGAACAATTAACGTATTTATTAAAATTCTTACGTATTTTTCGAATTTTTTATGTTTAATTATACCTTTTTTTTATATTATTAGAACTTATATATTAATAACCTTTTTAATATTATCGGATCCCTAAAATATTTCCTTTTTAGGCGTAATATCCGGATATAAGTCCCTATATGAATTTTTATTCGGACCGTATAATAATACGGAATATTTAAGGATTATGTATAAATAATTCTTATGGCATTTTTCTACGTAGTTCGTATAGTTATTACCCGTATAATTCCGGAAATTATAATATCTATAAATTCGTTATATAATATATCTTTTTCGTTAATTAAACCGGTTTATTAATTTATGAACTTTTTTTCGTATTATTTATAAAATATTCGGTTTATATATCCTTTTTACTAAAGCATGAAAACTGTAATTAATCGAAAATTAATAATTACCTTTATAATTTAATAAGTTATAAGGGCGGTATAATCCGTTATAACGTAAATTTTATTTTATTAAAAATTATTATTAAAAATATTCCAATAATATTAATATTTAGTATTTAGATAAATACCAAACATTCTTTTATTACGAAATGCTCTTTATAATATAAACCTTTAAAGATATTACCGAACTTAAAGATTATTATTAATCATAAAAACATTTTAATTAATATCCGTTCGGTTTAACGTTAATGCGGAAGGTATTTATAACATTTTAATTTTTCTTATATTAATATAAGCTTCTGGCATATATTTAATAATTTAAATCGGCTACGTATAATATAATTTTCCCGTAAAATTCGTTTTAAATTTTAAGATAATCGAATATTACCTAATTAATATAAAAATTATTTTAATTAAAACGATACCTGAAGTTATATTATATTATAAGTAAATCGATAATAATTTTAACTATTTTTCAATTTAAGACTTTATTATGCATTTTTAAGGTTATTTATTAAAACAATTATTAACGAAGGTATTATTATCGAATTTAATTTATTTAACCGGAAGTTTAAAGTTTTCCGGCTATATTTAAAGTATATTATTAGTAAAGTTATTAACAAAAGCATTATTATCGAATTTAACACTCTTAGCCGCAAATTTAAAGTTGTCGGATTATATTTAAAATATATTATCGGCAATATTAAAGTAATGAACTTCTAATTTATCGTTAAATTTATTTATATTTTGCGCTATTATAAAATATATGAAAATATATATTACAAAAACGATTTTAAATATTAAATCAAAAGATAACGGATTAATTATTATATTACGAATAAATTAATTTTACTTGTTAAAATATATAAGAATATATAAAAATAAATAAAATTATAATAAATTATATTAATATAATACCAATTATTTGTTAAATAATTATAATAATATTATTTTATATATATTACTTAAAAAAAGCCTCGGAATTACATTGAATAATTTAAAATATAAGAAAGACTTTATATAAATTATACATAATTATTAATTGTTTTTTACATTTTATTATTTCGTTAATAAAAAAAGTAAGATTAATTTCTATGTTAATAATTATTAGCTCTTATAAAGCTAACTATTTATATACCTATAATTACATAATCCTAAATTTCGTATATATTATAATGTTAAATATATATATTATCTTCGGATTTGCCCAGAACTTATTAATTATTTTTAGGTTTTATTTATATATTATAAATCGTTCTGTATTCCTTTTAATATTCATAATACTATCGGATATTATCTAGTATATATTCCTTTTATTTCGTTTATTATACTTTATATCTTTCATTCTTTTTTTTAATCCTCAATAATTAAAAATTCCGGCCGTAAACATATAATATTCTTAAAAATTTTATATATAAATGCCTTATTTATAATACATAATATTATATAATCGTCCGAATTTTATCCTATTAACTAGATCTTATATTCTTCTTTTTAATTTTTAATCCTAATTAACCAAACATACCGGCGGTAAATTTATACTATTTCCAGATCTTTTATATACAAATGCTGTATTTAAAATACTTAATATTATATAATCGTACGAATTTTACCCCGTTTATTATATCTTTTATTTTTCTTTCCAGTTTTTAATCCAAATTATTTAAAAATACTATCCGTAAATTTATAATATTTCTAAATCATTTGTTTTATAAATATTTTTGGTAATATTTAACATAATATAATTATTATATTATTATTATTACTGTTGAGTCGAAAGGAATGTAATGATTCTATTGCTGCATATTATATCAAACTGGCGGATAGTTAAGGTATATATATAAATATAAATGTTACCAAGTTAACTTTTAATACGACGTATATTAATTACGTCGCCATTTTCCATATCCCCCTTTTAATTACTTATAAATCCTTTTTAAACTTTAAACTAGGTTATAAATTATTATTATTTTACGCCAGGTTAATAGTCGATAGAGTTATAATATTATAAGACGTTAATAAAATAAGGTTTATTAAAATATACTTAAAATATAATATATTTACCGTTAAAAATTATTAACGTATATCTTATTTATAACAATATCGGAATACTATTTAAATACATATTTAAAGGTTTCGATTATATATATAACTTATAAAAAGTTAATATAAAACGTATTTATATATTTTAATAACTTTTAATCCTTATTTTTACCATCCGAATACGAAATTACGAAATAATATATAACGTTCTTCGTTTTTTTCGTTACATTAAAATATTTCGAAAATGTTATCGAATTATAAATTCCGAATTATTAAATAATAAGTTTTTGGTATTATAAAATAAATATTCTTTATATTATAAAGTTAATTAACGTATTTTTTTAAAATATCGAATAATTCGGACCGTTTAATAGTTTCAAAAACTTATGCAGAATAATAACTTACGTAATATAAATAGTACTCAAAACATCGCAATCGTATGGTTCCGATTAAAATAATAAAATCGCGATATTTTTAATAATGTAGATTATATAAATATAATTTTTATAATATTAAGCAAAAAAGATCGGTTTTTATACATAAACTTATAACGGTTAAATAAGGATATATTAAAACTAAATTTGTAAATATCGTAATATATTCGATACTATTATTAAAAACTTTAGTAATTATTTAATATATCCGATAAACCATATAATTATATAGAATTTAATAAAAAAAATGTTCCCAAATTTATCCAGTTTTCCGGTTACGCCGGAAAACAAAAAGTAGGACTGAGTAACCGGAATTTCGTAGCTTTATATATCGGCCATTTTAAAAAGCAAAATTTTAAAAGCTATACCCGGAGATACCGGTAAACCATTATTCGGCATATTTAACGTTAAACGATATATTTATATCTCCGGTAAAACGACGGACCCAAAAAAATTTATAATTACCGAAATCTTCCGTAACAACGCGATAACTTAAACGATAAATTCCGGAGGGTAATAATTAGGACCTTAAATTATTTATTTTAAAAAAGCCGTTATTATAAAAATCTTTAATAAAAAAGGAATAATGTATACGGTAAACCTTAAAAATAATAATTAAAATCCGGCTTTAAGGGATAATATTTATAATTACGAAAAAATAAAATTATAAAACGTAAAAATTCTTTTTCCATTATAAAACCGGAATTTTAAATATTTCGAACTGGTATTTAAGGAAAAGCGGATACCGGAATAATTATATACATGGTACGAAAAAAAGTTCTCCGATATTAGTTAGAAATTATCCATATCATTTATGTACGCGTCTAATCGATCCTTCCGACTAATTAAGCGTCCTAAATTAATATATTTTAAATATTAAAAGTAATAAAAATATTTTAAAAATAATGTAATAAACTCGAAAAAAAAGACCAGAAAATAAAATTTAAAATTCTTTAATTCGATAGCGGAGGTTAAAAATTAGATATTAAAAAGGACGATTTATTAATAATTTCGCAAATTATAATTTATAACGTATAATATTAAAATATATTAATTTCCTTAAATTATAAGCTATATTTTATATTTATAATAATATATAATTAATCCGGATTAAAAAAAATATATTTATATATTATTTAGCGAACTTAAAATTAGGAAAATAACCAATATAATTATATTCTTTTGTTATTTTACGCGATTAAATTGTTTCAATAAAAGAAAGATATTATTTCGGATTTTAAAATAACGTTAATATTCCGTAAGGATTTAAGAAAATTAAAAAGATTTATTTATAGCGTTCTTTATTTTAACGAATTCGAAGATATACCGTTAAAAACCGCGAAAACTTATAACATTACACCTTAACCTTTAGTATGTCTTATATATTAACGACCGCGACTCCGATCCCGCCTTAAAGCCGAACGCGTTTTTTACCGCCCGTCTTAATTAAAACCGGCCGGGTTTCGTTTTTTAATTTTCGACTTAATATTATATTTATTATTATCGTTAAATACATATAATTTACTTCTAGCGCGTAACTTTTTAAGCTTAATAACGATTATTACCTCGGTTTTATTTTCCGATATATTATTCGTAACATTAGGTTACGTATCATTACCTTTTGGTAATACCCGCCATTCCGGTAACGAAAACTGTTTTGGTAAATTAAATATCTTAAAAAACTGTAAGTTTTAAGTTAACGTTATAAATAAAAAAATAAAACGGGGTTTTAATCAAAATTATTTGTTATATCGCGGATTACGTATACTAATATAAATATCGCGATAATCCGGATCGTAATTCCGAACCGCAAAAAGGTATAAACCGTATACCGGGTTAATATTTAAACTATTAAAATTATTATTAAGTGTTTAATTATTAATTTGAACCGAACGGTTATAATTAAGAAGTCTCACTTAAAACGGAAAGTAATTTACAGCAGTTACGGGATTTTTTCCGATATTTATCGGGTTTATAATACGGTTATAATCCGCGATTTATATAAATCGGTTCGGGGTATAAAGATATAAGGCCGTTATTTTAAATTAAGTTTAATTTATCGTTTACGGCAATGTTTTTATATTTTTTGCGCTATAAAAAGTACGGTTCTTTTCGTAAATTAAATATAATACCAAAAAGACAAATTTTTAACACGTTTTAATATTGTTATTTATTAAATCCGGAAACTGCTTTAATTAATTCGATTATATTTTAAATTAAATAAATACTTTTAACTTTATTTAACTTAACCGGAAACGTATTAAATAAAAGTTATTTATGTTTAATAAAATAAAGGTTTATTTTATTTCTTTACCGCCGAGTAAAAATAACCGTATAAAACATATTTCGTTCGTCCGTTATTTATACCAGAATTGAATTATTTCCGAAATAACCGCCTTTAACGATCCGGCTTATAGTTATTTTTATAGGGATTTTGTCAGATTCGAATATTTGAATATATAAATAAAATTAAGCGTATATAAGTTAGAATAATGTCCAGGCGGAATAAGGTTATTACGGTCCTATTTTAACATAATAATTTCGTTTTTATAAATATATTAAAATCGTTTTACGTATATATTTACCGTTAAAAAATATACGTTAATAAGCTTTTATTTGTGTTATATTTCGGAAATTAAAATTATTTTATTTAGAAAGTTTATAAATAACCTAAATAATATTAAAATTAAATAAATATTAAAATTAAAATTTGACGATTATTTCGTTATAATTGCGATTATTTGTAATAAATAATTTATCGTTTTTTTTATTTTCCGTATCGGTAACGTCGATTTGTATTATAACTTTTATGTTTTAATAAATAATACAGTTTTTAATATACCGGGTTTAAGTTTATTCATTATTTTAATTTATTTTATAATAAACCGTTTAATTTTATACTTATTTAATATTTAATAAGCTATAAATAATAAGGTTTATTTATAATTAGTTATATTCCATCGCTTATAATTACAAAACGTTCGATTAAATTATTATCATAAATCTTTTATTAAAAGGTTATTCGGTATTTTTTATTATATTACTTAATTAATATCCGTTATATTTATATTTAATTTAACAACGACGGTAAATATTACGATACGGATAGGATTATTAAATTCTATTAATTGGTCTTTCTCCTAAATTTGCTTTGTATAAGCTATTTCGGAATTATAAAACTGAATAAACTTTTTTATAGCTTTTAACGAATATTTTCTTTTTATTATAAATTCATTTAAGAAATTTCGAATATTTATAACTTTTCGTTTTATTATTAATAAAAATAATAGATTTTATAATAATATCTACGTTATTAAGCTAGATTACGGTAACATTATTTAATAATTTAAATCCGTTAATTAATAGGAAATTTAAATTCTTTTTAATATAAACGTTAACCTTTAGATATAAAAAAGATAATAATATCGATTTCGGGGCGATTAATATCAAAACGCCGGGTTTTTATTTTATAACCATACCTTATTAAATCTCAGGTTTAATTAAAGTTTTTATATTTTGTAATTTTCTTTTATAATATTATTAATAATTATTATATATACAAATCAATATACGTTAGTTAAAAGAATTCAATATAAGTTCCGGATATTAATATATTTAGGCCGGAAATATTTTTATTTTGATAATAAATGTATTTCGTTATTAATAATAACCAAATTATATCGTCGATCGAAAATAAGATTTAATATAACTATTTGGAACTAATTATTAGATAATTATTTAGGGTTAAAAATAATATAATTATATTACACGGTAATTATATATTTAAATATCCTTAAATCGAATTTTTGCGTTCCCGTAAATATTAAAATGAAAATTAAAAAAAAGATTGTTAATATAAACGTTCGTTATTTTCCGGTTAACTTAATTAAAAATGCGACTAAAATAGTAGTTATATTTATTATTAAAGAAAAAGTTTAAATAGTTAAGAATTCTTTAAAATTAAGTTTTCCAAAAATTAAATTATATACCGTATTTATTTATTCCTTCCGTAAAATATGATTTTATTTGCTAAATATAACGTCTAATATAAAACGAAGAAACTGTCGCCATAAAATCTTTATAAAGTTATCGGCTGTATATTTAACATTAACGTATATATTAACTACGTTTATATCGGCAAAAGCCCAGTAAAGATATCGGATAAAATTTAACGTTTTATTTTAAAAAGTTAAATATTCGAAGGTTTAAAATATTTACCTTAAACTTATTAATACGTCGCCCGTGTTCGGTTACTTAGGAAAATAATATATTTCGAGGTTTATTATAAACGATTTTAAACCTTATATATTATTATTTTGGTTTATAAAGTTATGTTGCTATCGTGCTAGCCCGGGAGTGGTAACGGGTTGTAACATATATAAACCGAGATTTTTAGCTATTTATTCGGGCGTATCATATTAATCTCGTTTTAATTAGGATTAAATATATATGGAAAAATAAAGATTTTAATTCTATATTAACTCTCCGTAATTATGAAATGGATAAGGTTAAATTATGGTTATCTTTTATAATTTAAATTAATAATTTTTGAATATTTATATAAGAAGGTACAAAACGGAGCCAAAAAATCACAGCTTGCCATCAGGTCTTATTTTTACGGTTTTAGTATTTTTGTAAAACCTTTTCTTAAAAAGGTTTAATCGATACATCTAATCCTTATAACTACTTCTTAATCAAAAACGCTAGCCACGGCTACGCCTACGGCGCAGCCCCAACCTTTAAAATAGGGCCTGATCTCGATAAGACAATATTAACTTTTAATTTTCTTTGAAGTTAATAATATATTTGAAAAAGGTCTTTGTAAATTATTACGAATTTAACTTAATATTTTTTAAATAATCCCGGCAGCTAAATGCGAATTAATCCTTGATGTTTTCTTTTAAAAATACCGCGATTTTGAAAGTTTTATGGGCTTTATTAAGGACCTTTTTAAAACGGCAATAACCGGGTATCTAAGTAAGGAAACCTTTGATTTTAGTTTTTAATCGCAAAGTTCGGATTCTTTAAATTTTATTTCATGTTATTAATTTGAATTTATTATTTAATATTAACTGGGGATTCGAATCTGAAAAATTCTGTTAAAGTTCTTTCATTTTATTTTAGTATTATTATACTGGAAGCTGTTAAATATTAAGCGACATTGTAATAATATAGCATATTATAAAACATTTAAGGGAATTATAAAATATAAACCTATAATATATAACTGTTAATAAATTAATAAGTTATTTAACTTAAGTCGTTTAGTTTATATAAACAGTAATTTTATAAACCATTAAATACTAAAGGAAAAATATAATTAGGATTAATATTAATATATATTTAAGCTTTTTAAATAATGAAGTTCTATTATAACTCAGTACTATTTAAATTATAAGAAAATAATAAACGAATATATATTTCTTTAAGCTGGATGTATGTAGCGGTTTATCAATTACTATCTTTCGAACCATTCCGAATCTATCGAACAATCGTACCAGCTTAACCGGCTCGACATTTATGACCTAATAATAATAATCCAGCCTACCGGGCAGGTTACGTAACTAAGGACCCACCCGGTCCTTTCTTTCTGGAACTTCGACCGTACTAGGCCCCGCCAAGCCTGTCGGGATATAACAATACTGCTTGTTTAAGAATAAAATAAACTTTAATAATTATAACACAATAAGAACTTTCCGATATTATAATAACGGTAACTTTTTCAGCTTCTATAAACGTCATTTATTGCCATATATATATCGATTTTTTTAAAGCCGTTAAAAAAACGTAAGTAATTATAATATATCTCTTTAAAAAAGCGTATAAAAAACCGTTAAAAAAAGCTTTTTACATATCGTATTAAGAGGCTCTAAGGCTTCATTTTATATTTAAAATGAGAATTATCCTAAATTATATTAGTATAAATGTAATAACGTAACTATTAATAAATAAATCGGGTTTTTAAGCATAGGTACGAATATAAATAGGTAATTTAAAGCAGATATAACCTGGAAGCTTGGCCTGTTAACAGACGGACGGAGAGTATGGAATATATGTCAGATATAAGGGTTATCAGTCATGTTGCATTGCATAGCTAGTTGCAGGTGCTTTAAAACGCGTGCTGCATTTTAATATAATCTTTTTACGGAACATATATGATCTGATCAGAGGCAGCCTTTTCGTATATGGAGTGCTAACGCAAGCCCTGCTAGCTAACATATCCCTTTTAACACCTCGACGTAATTACGGCAATAACTATTATCCTTTCTTATTCCTCAGAGCCGCAGTTATTTATTTTATCTTTCTTCCGGCGATTAAATCCGTTTAATTAATTCTTTATTTAAAAATCGTTTTTAAAGTTTTTTACTATTAGTTTAAGGTTTTTATAATATCTATTAATTTTAATTACTTTTTAAAATATTTAAAAGGTTTCCGTAATAAGGCTTTTATGAAATTTTTAGTTCACATATTACCTGCAAACGTATGTTTTACCTTTATTATATCTTTTTTTATAATTTTTCGAAATTAATAATTATATATATCTACGTAACGTAAATTTATTTATAAAAGGCGACGTCGTCCTTAATAAGCTTTATAATAAATTAATTAACATATTATATATTTAAAAGTTTTATATCCAAGCCGATTTTTAAATTTTTAATTAATCAAAAATAAAATAAAGTTTTTTTATGAAATATAGGTAAAAAAAACTTCCCGTTACGGTTATAAAAATAATTATTAAATTCTATTTATTTCCCGATTTTTAATTGCTTTTAAATTAACTTTAACACGTGAATTTAAATTTTTTTTAATCGATTATATTATCTGTAAAAAAACCGTTACTTTCAATATTTAATAAATCCTAGTTTCTAAATTATAACGTTAACGTTTTAATTCCGATTAAGTATAAATTAACTCGATTAATAACTTTAGAATTAGGTTATTAAAGTATAGGTTAAATTAAAATTCAGGATTAATATAACTGCCGTTATTAATGTATTTAAGAAGTTATTTAAAAATTTTGTATAAAAATACAGAAATTAATTTATTTAATAATCGGATTAAAATAATTAGATTATTTTATTACGTTTATTTTTAATTATTTCGATATCGAAAAATTCCTGCAAGTTTTTACCTTTATACAAATATACCGTTACCGTATTTATTAAATTAATTAATTAACGAAATTTTCATTTTATTTACGATAGACCGTAATAATATCGGTTATAAAAAAAGATTTCCCTTAACGAATAACATAATAAGGTTCATAAAAAACGGAATTAAATTCCAATTTTTTAAATATCTTAATATAGGCCTTTTATTATAAAATACATAATTCCTTTAATTTATATAACGCCTTTTAAAGAAGAAAGATTTACCGCATTTTAAGTATTTTAAGGGTTTTTTTAACAATACGTAATAAAATAAATTCGTATTAATTATAAGGTTTATAATTTTATACTAATTAAACTTTAAGTTAAGTTTAACCGCAATACCGATTAAAATTCGGAACGATTCTTTAATTAAAATAAATACGTATATATTATTATAAAAAGTTTTAAATTATTAATCGTTTCATCCGACGAAGTATGTCTTATATTGTTATAACTAACCATATTTATTAAATTTATAAATATATATTCATTTGTATCCTAAAATCTATTCCCCTTTTATATAAAAGATTATTAACGCTTTTTTAAAATTGCATATTTTTATAATTTTATAAAATTAACGTTGTAAGCTTTACGGAAAGTTTTTTTAACGGATATATAATTAACCTTTTATGGGTTCGTGGCGGTAACAGTAGGTTACGTTCATAGACCCGGTTTTGCGATTTAAGGATTATATTATATTTCTCTATTTGGAAAGTTTTCAAATTAAAATATAACGTATTCCTGTAATTAATTCTTTTAAATCTCCGTAATTTATCGACCAATTATCGATCGTATTAATAAAATAAATTAATACTTTTACGTTAAATACGGTTGTTTATATTTTATTATCGTACCGATAATTATTATTTCGCCGCGCAATATACGGAAAGTTTACATTTTTAATTTTTAATTTTTTTCTATTTTTCCTGGAACTTTAGGTAAAATAAAACCATAAAGCTTTAAGGTTATTTTTATTACTTCTGTTGGCGTCTTAATGGTAACGACTTTGAAATAAATATTAATAAGACTCATAAGTTAAAAGATAAAAATAATTCGAATATAACTTTCGTATAAAAGAAACGAATTTTATCCGAATAATTTCTTTTCCTATTCCTTACGTTTCGTATACTTATATTATTTAAAGATTATTCCTTTTATTTAAACGGAAACTAAATTATTACGCTTAAGCTTTCATTTTTCTTTTATATATATATAAGGTAATTATCAGCTTAATTAATTAATTTTATTTATGGGAATAATTCTCATAATTTGTTTTTCGTAAGGTAAAAATCAATATTTCTTAATTTTTTAATATTACCTCGAAAAGTATTTTTTTGTAAAAGTGTAGGTTTCGAATGATAATAATGTTATTAATGAAGGAACCTCAAATTTCGTAAATATTTATAAATTAATATCCGTCGAAAAATTGATTTAATTTTTTAAGATATATTTTTTAAAGTTTTTAAATTTCTTTATAATGGTAATAATTATAATATAAATTATATAATCGTATATTTATATATAAACCAATTAAAGCTTTTGATGAATTATTTTAATATCGTTTTTATATAATAAATAAATATAATAAATGTAGTATAATATTTATTAAAGAAAGCGTATTTACAGGTACGGATATAAAAATATATTATTACTTTAAAGATAAACATAATTAAAAACGAAAATAGTTTCGCGTTATTTCGTATCGTAATTATTTTTGTTTAATTAGACCTTTTAAACATTTTATTTTTTCGTTTTAAGATTAAATATATAATATTGAAAACTTAAGTTTGCTATTAACAAAACCGATTAAAATATATTTCGAAAATAATAAATCTTTTAAAATTTCATTATCGTGTTCGAATATTTTCGGAAAAACTTTATTTTAATTTTTTAAAACGCTTAAAAAGTATTAAAATACTGTAATTAATATATTTTATTTTCGATTTATGAAGTAAATATTTTAAAAAAAGCTTACATATTTATCTGTCGTTAGCATAAGTTATTTCTATCTTTCAAACTTTTTTCGTAATTTATAAAATCGATAGCGATTCGTTATCAGAATTAGAACGTTCTTTTCCGGTTAGTAACGTATTTACTTTTTACTTTTCGCTTTATTATATACTTAATATTTAACTGTTACTAAACTCTTCAAACGGAATTTCCTTATATAAAAATATAACTAAGCGATTATTTCGGTCCTTAAATATTTTAATTTTTAACACCATGTTATAGCGTTACCGGTTCGCGATAATTTCGCTCTATATAACTTCACATTTCGTTTATAAACTGTTATGGCTGCTTAAATTATAATTATATTAATATTTTCGATAAAATTTAATTACATGTATTTATTAACGCTTTAATTACTTTACTAAACAGATTTCGAATAAAATTATTATTTTTTCAATTATCTTATTTATACCCTTGCTTTCGGAATTGCTGAAAAAATACTAAATTATATGCGAAATTTTCGTAATAAGTTCGGTTATATAAATATAACGTTTTCGGACTTGTAAAGCTTTTAAATTATACGTTTATTTTCCCGTATTTATTAATCGGAATAAAATTTTCTCTTACATATATTCCGACGGCTTAAATGACCGTCTTATAATGTAAAAAATTATTATTAAGGTTAAAAATATATATCGTAAACTCTAAATCTAAAATAAATAAATTGCTTGAAAAATAAAACGTAACGTTTATCGTATTCCGTTAATTAAAATTTTGAATAGTAGATCAGAATTTGTTTTATTTCTTTTTATTAATTAATATATTTTTTTAAATAATTTATCTTTTTATAATTCTCGATAAACGGGTAATCTTTTCCTTTAAAAATTAATCGAAAATAATCCGGTCCTGGGCTAATATTAAAACTACCTTATTAAGCTGAAATTCTATTAAGATTTTATTCAAAAACGTATAATAATATTAAAATTATTTCTATTTAAAATTAAATATGTTTCAGACCGAAGCCTTTATAAATTTAACTTTTAACGTTTCCGTTCGTTATTATTATTATTTCGGTTCGTTTAAAACCCTTTCGGATTATTTCGTTCCGGCCTTTTTCCTAAAAGCTTCTTACGGGATTAATTATTTATAACCTTAATTCTTTCTTAATTAACATTATTTTAACCGGAAAGGTTTAGTAAATTTTTATGAAAAGACGGAAACGTTAGTTTAACGTTTCTTATTAAATATTGTGAACTCGTTATAGTTTGATAATTTAAAAGGTAACTTTAATTTCTAACTAATTAATCGTTTTTCTTTCGATTTTATTTTAATTTAAAAATATAAATACATTTAATCAAGTAAATATATTTCGTTTTATTCTTATATATAAATAATGAATCCTAATAACCGGCATAATCGTTTTAGGAACCCTTACCGTTAACCTTAAACCATAGTTTCTTATTATTTTGTTATTTGTTTTTTAAACTTTTAATACTTTTCAGAACGTTTTTTTAATTTTCTTTCGTATTTACGTTTAATATTTATAAGTATTTAATTATCGTAACACTTTTCGATTCGCTAAAATTTAGCATATTAATCTTAAAAATCGGTATCGGCATTATAATTAATTTGTTCAATTAGTAAAAAAAAAATATTTAAAGATATTTTTTAAATTTATTAAAGCTTTTGCCGAAACTTTTATATTTTCGATTTAGATAAATATATATCGTAAAATCCTGGTTATAAACTTATATATTTTTAATGTTTATTTGAACAATATTTATCGGATAATCCGTTTTATTAACTTTTCTAATTTACATAACTTTTCCAGAATATAAACTAACTATTTACATTAATTAATAAAATCGTTTTTTTAAATAGGAAGTTATATCGGCCGGTATAAGTTTAATAAATTATAATAAACTTTAATTAAGGCTAATATATTGTTACAAATTAAATATTTTTATTTTTATTTTTAATTTTATCTTTAAATATATCCCATTCCTAATGATTATTATAAATAATTACCGTAGTTATCGGTACCGTTACTAATACAGCTAATAAGGGATATAAATATTTATTATTAATATATAGCTTATATCATTTTAATAACAACTAATTAATAAATCATAAGGCAAATTAAATGAATAAAACTTTTAATTAAAAGATATAAGGGTTATTAATTATGTTATATGACATAACTAATTGCAGGTGCTTTAAAACGCGCGTTACGCTTTAATATAATCTGTTTCCGGAACATATATCGTCCGATCAGAGGGAGCCTTGCCGTATATAAAGTGCTAGCGCAACCCCTTCTAGCTGACAACATATCTCCGACGTATGTTCTGGGTTACGTAACTTGCTTAATGGTCTTAAAGGGCTTGGCGCTTTAAGCTTCTTAAGCCTACGATAGGCTTAAAGGTTGTAGTAAGCTTAAGGGTTTAAGTTACTTAAGTACTTTAAGCTAAAATTAGCATAGATACGATCATGATTTTCAAATACTTTAAACAATCTGAGTTTAAAATATAACTTTGTTATTTAAAGTACTTTTAATATTTATTATTATTAAACGTAATTATAATTCGAATTTATTGCGTAATATTTTATATTATTATTAATATTATAAACAGTATAATTTAGGATTCATAATTAGGTAAATTAACTAACCGTTATACGTTATCCGCTTTGAATTATAAATACTATTTAAGTTTAAATAATATATCGCTATTTACTACCATTAAGGAATCTAATGTTTAATAATTTTATAAGAAAACTTAGAAAGTGGAAATTATTATATAAAAATTTCGAAACAAAATTTAAAGTTTTTCAAAATAATATTAAAATTAACCTTAAAAAAACAGAATCTTACCGCGGTAAAACGAAATAACGTTAAAAGTCTTTATATGCAAGTTCGTATATATACACGTTTTATTAAAATTACGAACAAAACTGATAACATCCTTAGAGTAATAATAGAGTTAATTAAAAAAGCGCTTATTTAATTTAAACTTTTCTTTAAAAACTATTAGAAAACAAAAAATTGAATTAATAATAATTTAGGAAAACGTTTTCGAATATTATATTAAGTTCGAAAAAGGATTTAAGGAAGATTTTAAAACTTTAAACGAAAAACGTACCAAAACGTAATAATTATTAAAGTTTAAACAAAATGAATTAATTGTTGAATATATTACCGAATTTAAATGATTTATAACCAATGCAAGTTAAGAAAATATTAAAGATAATCCGTAAATTAACCTCCTTTATAAAAGGTTTAAAGAAAACGTTAAAAATAAAAATATCAACATTAATTAATGAATTGTATTTATTAAATAATTTAATAAAGTTATAAAGATCAATACCCCGCATTACGAACGATGAATGAAAAAATAGAAACCTTTTATCTCGGTACCGCTTAAGTTTCTTACAAGTAATTCAAGTAGAAAGGGCGATATATTTTCTTTTTATATAAAACGGTACCAAAATCAACAATATTAAGGATAAGCTCATAACAAAAGCCGATCCGAGGTTAAATGTTATAATTCTGGCAAAATAAGCCTTTTTATAAATTAATACGGAACGCTTAAAAAAACGCCATAATTAAACCTTAGCACCGAAAGGACGATTAGAAATTAAAAACAATATGGTAATAACCTTAAGTATGGTTAAAAGAAATCCCGATATAATCCCGAAAATACGGGGAGGATTCCGGAAGATTAAAAGGTTGTTCCAAGCACAATTAAATAATAATACGCCGTTATAGCCGGACTGATAATTATTTAATAACTTCAAGAATACGACGGGTTAAAAAAAAATGAACGGTAAAATAACTATTATCTTCCGTATAATAAAATGAATAACAAGAACAAAAATAATAGAAACTAACGTATAAATTATGAAATCTAAAGCTGAAGTTAGAACACTATATTTAAAAATGGTCGACCGATATAAGAAATAATACGTGGTTTATTATACGAAGTTTTATTACTCCCGATATCAAAAATAACAGGAATATATCCAGCGACAAATTACGCGCGAATATTATTAAAATGTAATGGAGCTGTATTAAGCCCCCACTATGGCACCGAACTTCAGCCGGTGCCAAGCCGCTAGGAACGCGGAACGTAAGCGTAACGTTATATACTTTCCAATATAACTTAGATTGCTAATTTTCCTTTTTTTGTCTTTTTAATTCAAGAATAAATCGTTTTTAAACCACTTAGTATAAATCGTATAAATTAAACCGTTTATATATTCTCTAACTTCTTATGAGCAGCTTAAGAACCTTCGGAATCGGATAAAGAAATTCTTAAGCTTTTTTGGGGGGCCTACTAAAGAGCCCCCAGAACTTAAAAGGTATAAGGGCTACTAAACCCGATAATAAAATCCTTAACCTTTTTATTATCCGTTATAAAATAACTTATAAATACATATTTCGAATAATAACATATTACTAACAAAAAGGAAACGAACGTAACCGAATAATTTAAAAACGGAATAATTATTATATTAGAAAAATTAGACCAATTATATACTTTTAAGTTTTTGCTGAAAAGGTCTTTATTTTTTAGATTAAATCATTACGAACCTAACCGACCTCTCTTTCCGATATAACTTAAACGCTTAGGACGGTACCCGGAACCAAACGAAAGTTATTATTTTAGCTGGAAAATTCCACGGAATTAACCAAAAGCTTCATATATAATATATTTCCAAGGGTTACAAATTAAAAATAAATATTACTGTCGTAAGAAATAATCGCAAGTCATTTTACCTAATATACGAAAGGCGAAAAGGTAATATATATCCTATAATTATTATATATTATATTATCTAAGGGCGAAATAAAAAGTGCGACCCTTCTGCATTTTTCGAAGCGTTTATAAGTGGTATAACGATCGTTACCGGAAAAAGAAATTGGCGATTAGCTTGAAAACTTAAAGTAAACTAATGCCGTAAAATTTTCATCCTGTTATCCCGTATTTAAAAGGGCCTTAACGGACACCAAAAATACTAGGTAATTTATAAATACGAAACTTACGCTTTTAAAAAAATACCTTAAACAACAAGCCTAGCTTAATAGGAATAATTTTAAATTTACCCTTTAATTATACCGCATAAATATATAAAATTATGAAAATCGTAAAATATTTTAAACGGTTATCATAACAAAAGGAGTTTAACTGCTTAATAACCGTTTATATCCAGAATAACGGACCTTTATCCGGCCTAAACGGTGATACTAATATAAATAAGGGTTTCGATTATGAAACGATGGGAATACAAAGCTTAAGGTACGTCCTCCACGCTTAAGTAACATGTATAATAAATCTCTTAAAAAGATTTACCCGGAAGGTAAAAGGATTATACTGTAACGAACCTGTCATAAATCCACCTGGAGGTATGAGCAATTTCCGAAATGGGGGTTTTGATTTGCAGATAAAAATAGCATAATAAATAAGATATTCGTTAAAGAAATTTGCGAACTTTTCCCTTAATCGGAAAACGATACCTTGAATTAAAGACTTAAATTAATAATTAAAAAGCGAAACTAAATAGGTATTATTTACATAGGAAACTTTTCGTTATATACCCATCGGGATTTAATAAGTATATCGTGGATCTGTGGGATCTGTTAGATCTGGTCCCAGATCTACCAGATCTACCAGATCACCAGGTCTTGGCGCGGGGAAAGCCAAGCTTTCCTCACCCTAAGATCAGCCGTAAGGAGCCTACACCAGGCTCCGGAGGCCGGTTTCTCCGAGACAGGAACCCCTGTTCCTGTACTGTAACATATACCTACACTATAACCGCGTTAACTGCAAAAGAAATCGCTACCCTTACCTGCCAAGGAAAAAGCCGCAAAACGGAATTAACTTCCTAAAAACGCCCGATCTGGAAAAACCCGAATCGGAAACCGAAAAGAGAAAAACATTACGTTTAAATATCGACGTATTCGGGGGCAAAAAGTAACCCAGACGGAAATACAAATTGCGAAATAAAATGCAAACGGTATTTTGTTTTATTATCGGTATTTATATTAATTAACAACAGTTTATAAAAATATTAATTAATTAAAAATATAAATATTTTATAATAAAAAATAAAAATTCGCGAAAAGTTTAAAGTTACCCTAAGCTTTAATCAAATTACGCATATTATAAAAGGTTCCGATAAAAACACGGTTTTATTAAAAGGTAATTAAGAAAAAAAGGTAAATAAAAATAAAAGTTCACAGGTTTAACGTTAAGATTTATACGTATATTATCGATGATTTAAATTATTCTTTAATAATTAAAAAATTTTAAATATAATATTTTAACGTCATTTCAGTTATAAAACAATACTTTTTAACGGTAAGAAAGGCAAATTATATAAAGATTTACGAAGAAATTAATACGAAGGTTTCGGAAAGTACTTAAAAATAATTCGCAAAATAAGCATAATCTTTATAACCGTTTTCGGGATCAGATTACTGCCGATAAAGAAATAAACAAAAACTATGTTAAAAATTTCTTTATTTTCGGTTATATTTACCGATATTAATAAGACGTTAATAGCGAAAAAAGAAATTACCGTAAACGAAAGAGTTCCGTTAAATTTAAAAATGTGTTAGAATTTTTCGATATAGAATGAAAAAACGCCTTGTTACCTTACCGTCTTAAGATTGATAATAAAGTACGATTATACCACGACAAAATAAGGTAAAAAATCCCGGTACTTTAAAAACTTTTATATAATATATTCCGGGATAAAGTATTAACATAAAAAAAAACCTTAATAGAATTCTTAAACAAAAGATATATCCGCATAAATAACTTACGAATAAGAGCTCCCGTACTATTCGTATGGAAATCAAGAAAATGCTTATACTTTTCTTACCCTTATTAAACCTTAAACTGCATAACCCGAAGAAAACGGTATTTTTAGTATTAATTTCGAAAATCTTAGGGAATTTATTTTATATCTGATAATTTACGGAAATAGACCGTCCGAATAACGTTTTATAAATTAGGATTAAAAAAGAAAACGAATAAAAAATTACATTCCGATTACGTTTCAGGTTTTATAAATAACTGGTAATATTATTCGGATTATACGGTATTTCCGTAATGTTTTAATAATACGTTAACGGAATATTAAAAAGAGCTTTGGACGTTTTGTTAGTTAATATATATAAAAGCTAAAAAAGGTTTCAGCCGGCTTAAAAAAAGCCGGTTTTAGTTTTAATACATCTAAACACCAATTCGTTACTAAATTTACGAAATATTTAAGATTTATTATAAAAACGGACCGGGAAATACGGATAACTTTGAAAAGGTTTCCGCGCCATCCGGCAATAAAAGGTTCCTAAAACGTTTGAAATGAGATGGAATTTTTTATAGTTCGCTAACCTTTACCGTTATTTTTAGCGCAGTATGCAGAACTTACGTCCTTTTTAAACGTGTTAATCAAGAAAGAAATTCCTTTTTATTAAGAAAAGAAAAGCGGTCGTATAACTTAAAAACGTGTTTATATCCGAACGAATTTTTACGTAATAAGATGCCGAAAAACTTATAGTAATAAACATGGACTATTCGGAATACGTATACGGAAAATGCTTATTTTAAGTTCATAAATAAAAATATTAGCTTTAATCGTTTATTATTCGAAAGAACTAAACGTTACAAAATTAAATTATAAAGTTCATAATAAAAGTGTTTCAGAATAATTAATTATTTAGAAGTTTAGGATATAAAATTACGTAACGTAATAATACCGTTTAAAATAATAAGGGATAAAAAAGAATTTAAGTTTTTTATAATTACTAAAAAATTAAACGAACCTTAAATAAGGTAGTTTAAAAAACTTTTACGATTTAATTGTTATTTAAAATTTCGCGCCAGCCGTTTAAATATTCGGACGGATACGTTTTATATAAGGAATAAAACATAGTTCAGGAAAATACGGATAATACATAATCAGATACAAATTTTAATTATTAAAAAATAAATAATGATTTTCGCTACTACCGAAAAATAAAAATAACGTCAACGACCTGTTAGTAATTAAGAACGTAAGCATAAAAAATAAAGTGTTCTTCCGGAAAACGTAAATGTTTTAATAGCATAAAAATTTCCGTATAATTTAAAAATTATCTCTTTAAACAAATTAAAATTATGAAAATTTATTACGAAATATTCATTAAATTTTTGAATTCCATTACCAGATATAAATTCCAAATTAAAAACTGTTTAAAACGGCCTTAATTTAAAATACGTATAATGTTTATAAAATAAGATATTAAAGCAAAAATATTATTTTAACCGATATTTATAAAAAAGATGTTTCAACCGGAAATATATCGCATTTTACGTAATTAATTAACAATTATAACGTATAGGATTATAAAAGTATATAAAGGGATAAGGAAAAAGTGTTATTAAAATTATTACCGATTTTCTAACGATTGTATAATAAGTTTTCTATAAATTTTATAACCGATAAAATAACCGTTTCCGAATACAACTTACTCTTTTTTAATAATTATAATAAACCTGTTTATTAAATTAATTATTTAAAAAACGAAATTTATAATAAACATAAAGGGTATACGGAAACATTCGTTAAAACGTACTAACGGTTTTATACCTTGTTCCGAATTATTATAAGAGATAAGAAAATAATTAAATAATATAATTTTAAAAAAGGTTTTATAAGTTAATTAAGATAAAATAACGCTTATTTACTGTATTTTATTTAAAACCTGATAGTATTAGCGAAAAGATAAGTTAAAAAGTTTTACTTTATTTGCGAATTTTAATATCATAAATATAATAAAAATGATTAAAGCTTTTAGCGGGTCCGATATATCCAATTAATAACCATAATAGGACCTTAATAAAATTAAGCCCTTTTTTTGCACTTAAAAGATATTACGTTAATCTGGTCCCGTATATCAAAAGCAATTTGGTACCTAATTAAAAACCATACGTACAAGAAGAAAATTTCGTTTAAAAGTTTCGAAAAAGAACCGAATTCGTATAAGTTATTATTATAATTACGTGGTAAATATAAACAAAAGCAGTAAAAAAAGCTTGTTTCATTGTAAATAAACACGAAATTAATAATAAATTATAATTTTTAAATGATTTACGATTTTATAACAGATAAAGAAAGATTACTTTAAGAAAAATATTAAATAACGAGAATAAAGATTTTATAAATAGTAAAATTAAATACTTTTAAAAAGAACTTAAAACCATGTTTATATAAATATATTTAATTTTTAAGTTCAGGCTTTTATTTCCCTAAATTAATATAAATATATAAGGTCTACCCATAATAAGGGAAAGAAAAGTTTAAAACATATAACAAAACGTATTTTATAAGCCCGTATTAAACGGGTAAGGAAAAGGTTTAAACTTAAAATCTTAATAAAATAAAAAGGTTACGAGTTGCTTATATAAAAACCGTTCGAAAATTTGCGGAAATAAAGGCGTTAAAAGTTTCGATCATAAATATAGAAGTCTTCTTATTAATAATAAACCTTAAATATAACGTATTACGGGGAAAAAACTGGCCCGAAGGTTTGCTTTCAAATAACTTTTAAATGGCCCTTAAACGACGCCGGAATTTTAAAAATGCCATTCCGAAATTAAAGAATTTTAATTAACAAATTACGTATCCGTAAATTACCAATACCGTATAAATAGAATAAATATAAAAATAAATAACATAAATAACGTAACAGTAAAAATATATTAAGGTTCCTAAAAATTTGTGAACTTATTAATTTATTTAAAATTCTATATCTTTAAAATTACCGACAAAAAATATAAGAAACGCGTACCAAAGGCGTGTATTTTTTCCGTATTTTTATTATTAACTGGGAAAGCCAGGATGCGTTTCTTAATCGTTTAAATAACGTTCACAAAATGTTCCAAGCTAATAATGATACCGTTACTTATAATTATAAGCTTACTTTATAAATAGTTAATAAGTAACAGAAAAGAATTATAAAGGTTTTATAAAAAAGAGTTAAATAACGGAATTTTTAAACCTTTAAATAATACCTATTTTTTCGGAAAGAATTAAGGAAATAACGGAGCCGGAAATAGAACACATCGTATAAATAACGCATAAAAACAAAACAAATAACGGGCACGTATTACTTTATGTATAAGGTATAAATATTCGGGACGAATTCGCAAAATCTTTATATTAACTTTTTCGAAATAAGGATGATAATTAAAATAAAATGTTAATAATAGTAAAGTTGTACAAAAAACGTATGTAAAAAACGGGGGCTTCTTAAGGTTGCGATAGTTATAAACGAAGGTAAGCTTGTATAATTTATTTATAACATAAGAAACTTCGTATACGTTTATAAACTCCGCGAACATAACATTAAAAAGGCGCTTATTAAATTATATAATATAATATTAAAATAACTTGTTTCGGGATCTTGGTAATCATAATACGTATAAACCTGGTACCGGATAACTTTCTTACTAGGATACATTAGCAAAAAAGAAACAGTTAAAAACCCGCGCATAAAATGCGTATATGTTGCATTGATATATATAAAAAGCCTTAAGATTTATCGTTAGGCGGGCCTTATATATAAATTTAAGAATATTTTAATGCCGCTTAAAGTAATTACTAAAAGTGATGCACAGAATATACGTACGAACAGCTTCCTAGGCCTTTTATTTTTCGGTAATATACTTTTATTAAATAATAATCTTATTGTTACTTTTACTTAAAAAATTAAAAATTAAGGATAACCTGGAATATAACTTATTATTTATACATTATTATATAATAACATATAAAATCTAATTCTATTACTTTATTATAAATTAACTTACCGATTAATATAATTATGATACATAAAATCTTATAATATTTAAAAAAAAGCAGTTATTTATAGTCATATTATAGCCATATAATTAGCCGCCTAAATTTAACGTAATTCGGACATCATTATACCTACCAAATTTAAATTAACTAAAAGCAAAAATTCCTATAATTAATAACCCCCAGGTGCGTTAAATCTAATTAGGCGAACATTAACGCAATTAATACGCTAATCCCATTTAAAATCAATAAAAGGGTTATTTAATAAGGTTACGTTAAGCCCATATTATAGTACCGAACTTCTACCGGTACCAAGCCGATAGAAACGCGTAACGTAAGCGTAGCGCTATATATTTTCGCACTTAACTTAGATTTTTAATATTCCTTTTCTTTTCTCCTTAATTGGAAACTAAGCCCTTTTAGGCCACTTAATACAGATCGCAGAGGTTAAGCCTTTCACATAAAGATTTAAGTTCGGAAATTCAACGGAAAAGGTATTAAGAACTAAAAATAATACTGATATCTACGCTTTATAAATATATAAAATATTATCGACACCCTTTTAATAAAAGGAAATTAACTAAAAGGAAAAGGTTACGCTGAGCAGAATCCAAGATGCTATTACGAATAATTAATAACAAAACGTTAAAAAAACAAAATCTTAAATAAATATAAAAGCCATACAGCAGGTTATTAATAACCTACAATTTAGGTTATCGTTTACTAAAAACATTAACGAAAATACGATTTATAAAGAATTTACAAAGGCGAAAAGAATATAGGGCAATATAACGCCTAATAAGGGGAAAAATATCACTTAAAGGAGTTGGAATATACCCGGCGAAAAATTTTTACGGGTAATTGTTTAAACTTGAATCTTAATTATAATGCCAAAAAAGGATAGTTTAAAAAAAATCTAAAATATTAACCCAAAGAATTAAAATCTTATTAAAAGGTTAAAATTAAACCTTAAAAATGGTATTATTTATTAAGAAAACTAGAAGTTAATAAAAGGAATTAATTAATTCTTTAAAAAAAAGCTTTATATACGATATTAAAAAAGATAAAAGTTTTGTCTATTATAATAAATATACGAATTAGAAAAAAAAGATGTGCCGTTATAATAAATAACGGAACGGATCAGAATTAAATTAAATTGGAAATAATTAACGAATTACGTTAACTATAAAAATATAAAACCGAACCTTCCAGTATTAGAAACGTAAAAAATATTAAATTTATTTATAACAATAGATAGGTTAACCGCAAAGTGTTTTACCTTAAAATTTATATTTAAGGCCGAAAAAGACTTATTAATTTCGATATTATCTAATACGAAATTACGACCTAATTTTTGATAAAGAATAACTATATTAATATAATTTTTTCATAAATTAAAGAATTAGCTAAGTAAGATTTATTTTACCTTTTATTAGTAAAATCGACTTAAAAAAGGATTTTATTATTCAATAAAGAACGATAACAGTAAATATAAACTTAAGGATACGATAAAAATCTTCTTGCTAAAAAAGACACGATATATATCTAAAAAGAAAGGGTTAGATAAATACATTCGACGCGTTATGGTTATAATTAAACTATAATTATATATAATAAACGATAATTTGTAACCTTAGTTCCAAAAGCTAAAAGAGGTAATTAAGGTATTATTTTAACATCATACATCCGAATAACTTTTTAAGAAATAAATCGGCATAAAATTACCAGAATAAATAAAGAAAAATTTAAAATAGTTTTTAAAAACAATAAAACGATTACGTTTTATCCCAGATATAACTTAAACGAATAAAGATAATACGCGTTAGGGCAATATTTCGAAAATAACTAACGAAAGGGATATATTAAACGTTTTAAAATATTATTAAGTTACGTTATATTTTTCAAACAATAAAAGAAAACGGAAAGTTATGGTAAATAATTCATTATCGATACTTAAACGATATTACGGTTAAAGATTATATACTTTTATTTTTAATTACGGTATATAACGAACCTGTCATACATCTACTTGAAAATATAAGCAATATCCGAAATAGGGGTTCTTAATTTGTAGGTAATAATAGTATAATAAATGGGGTATTCGTTAAAAAGTTTACGGACTCTTCCCTCAACTAGAAAACGGTACAGTTACCTCTGGTTAAAAGCTTAAATTAATAATTAAAAAACGATATTAAATAAACGCTATCTACAAAAAAAACCCGATCGTTATATATCCATCCTGGATTTAATAAAGATATCATGGACTTATATAATCTAAATAATCTGGTTAAATCATTTAAATTACCTAGATCACCTGAATCTTGGCAGGAAAGGCCAAACTTTTCCTATTCCGAAATTTAGCCAGCTAAAGTCTACGCCAGGCTCCAAAAGTTAATTTCTCCAAAACAGGAACCCCTATTCTTATACTATAATACCATTTCCCCTCTCCAAGAATTTTTATCCCAAAAATAAGAACCGTAAATAACCTTTTTATTTTACTAAAAAAAAATTCGTAACTTTTTAACTAATTTCAATATTATAAATCGAATTAAAAAAAAGAAAAAAAAACCGTAATTACTTTAACAAAAATTTCGTACCACTCGCGCAAAAAACATTAAAAAGTTTAGTTTAAAAATTAATCTTTATTCGAATTACGTCCATTTTAAAAAAACCAAATACTTTTACGTAATAAACATTCCAAGTTATAATTATTATACTCGTTATTAACGTTTAACGTATAACGTATTAAAAATAAACTCTTTATCGAAAATTAAGGAAAAATACGATCGTTTGCAAAAAAAGTAACGTAAGGTAAAAGATACTCTAATCGCGTATCAAAAGTTTGCTGAAAAAAAAAACGAAGGAATTCGTTAGTCGATTAAAACGGTTACGTCTTTAACAAAACGTTTTAAAAAAAAAAGGCCGTTACCATTTTAAAAAAAAGATCCGAACGGGATTAAAGGAAAAATTAAAAAAGGATGGAAAAAAATTAACGTTATATAAAAGCAAAATAAACGTAACTTATTTTTAAGATAAATGGTATAATAAAAGCATTTATTTCCCTCGGATAAAACGCCGAAAACTTAAACTTAGGCGGAAAACCGTTATCGCTTATAACCTTAACCGTACTGGAAACGGTCGGTTAGGATTTTATCGGTAAAAATCCTTAACCAAATCCATCGTATTCGTTAAGTACTTAAATGGTTCCCATATGTTATCTTTAAGTAAGTAATCTATTTACTTAACTAAGTACTGGATCTTATTTTTAACCATTCTAAAATCCAATATCTTTTTAATTTCGTACTTAATATTATCCTTTTCGATCTTAAAGTTTTTTTCAAACGGAACGACTTTTAAGGCTGGTTTTAATAAGAAAATATAAAATATAGGATATATTCTTATAATTTTAAATAATAACAATTTATAATTAATTTTTAAAATAACTTTTTTAATCATAAACGGACCAAATTTCTTAAATTTAAGCTTATTACTGGACCTTTTCGTTTTATTCTAAAAAAGAATTTAACGTTATATTTTATTTTTAACATAATAAATAAACTTTATCTCCTTTCGTTAAAATTAATCCTTTAATCTTTTTTTTATTATAATATTAAACCATCCTTTATTACAAAAATTACAACTTAATGTAAAATCTGGTTTATATTATTTTAATTTCTGTTTCTATTATTTCTGTTCGTAAAATTATGGCCCTAATAATTAATACCTTACGTACTAATTATTTAGGTTGTTAGATTGCTGCATTATATTTATCTACAGCTATATAAAGTAATACGCTTATGTCCTTATTAACGGACATATTATAAGTTATTTATACAAATAATAAAAAGTTAACCAAATTATTTTATTAATAATTAATATAATTCCGAAAGTATAATTTTAATATTTAATTTAATCGTTTTATTTAATTATTTATCTGAGGATAATAAGTTATCGAAAACTTAAACTTAATATTAATCTGCTTAAAAAAGCTGGTACCAAATTTAAATATAAAAAACTTATCTCGATTAAAAATAATCTTTTTTGGCATTTCGTATTTATCGAAATAATATTAAATAAAAACGTAAGGTAATTATTTTATTATTACGGTTCTTTTAAAAGGTAAAAAATACTTATACTTAATAAATTTATTAATAATTACCTATATTATATCATATTCGATTCCAGTAACGGAATTTTTCGATATAAAAAACTAATAATAAAATTCCAAACTATAATATTTTATATTTTATTAAATATATTTATAAGTTATAATAAACTATACGGTTTATAATAAATTATTTTAACCTTATTATAAACGTTATAATCCTTAATTACTTATTTAATTATCTGGCGTAATTTTAGGAAATCGTATTTTTCTTAAAATTATTTAATTATTTTAAATATTTCCTGGTACATATATAAAGGGTTTTCGTAAAATTTCCTAATAAATTCTTTTATTATTAATAAGGAATATAAATCTTATTACGGAATAATAATTAATTTTTATCGTTTCCTTTAAATTATTTAACTTTTTTTAATTTTTTGGGGTTTTAAAATTTTTTAAATTAAATTAATTCTTCCGGAATTAATTATTTTAAGGTTATAAATAATTATATTATCCCATCGTCGTTACGATATAGTACCTATATATATTGTTTCGAAATCTTTAAGTCGTAATCTTTTTTTCGGTTTAAAATATCGGCTTAAATAATTTTCTTACCTTTAATAAAATAAATTTTAAAGTTAAAGTTAAACAAAAAAATGATCTAATTTTTATAACGTTTATTTAATTTTTAAGTTATTATAAATTAAATAAAACTTTTATAATCTAAATAAATATTAAATAATTCCTTAATTCCATTAAAAAAGATTCCTATTTTTTAAATATTAAAATAATTATTAATAACTTTTTATCATAAATAGGATATTTAAATTTTGCGTTTTTAAGAACCTTAAAAAAGTACGCCACTAAATACCATTTTCCGTTACTTTTTAACTATTCGAAAATTACTTCAAAAGCATAATTTAAAGCGGTTATTTTATTATAATTTGGTAACTTAATTACCGGAACGCTAATAATTTTATCTTTAATTTCCTAAAAAAGTTTCTTAATTTCCTTTAAAAGCTCGAATTCCTTTTTAACGTATTTTTTGGTAATAAGTTTAATTAAGGGGCTAATAACTTTACCGTAATCTTAAACCAAAAATCGTACGTAATTAATAAAATCTAAAAAATTAACGGATATTAATAATAATAACTTTATTAAGGATTAACTAATTTTTAACAACTTTTAATTTAAAATCTTAAATTTAAATCTATTCCGGAATAATAATAAAACCTAAAAAATTTAGCTTTTAAATATACCAAATATTCTTTTCCGTATTTACCAAGAAATTAACCTTTTCAAAAACCTTTAATACTTATATAATATACTTTTTATATTATTCCAAAATTTTTAAAAAAATAAAAATATCATTTAAATAAACGAAAATAAATTTATTTAAAGGTTTTCGTAAAATAATAATAAATATATATTAAAAACTAACTGGGGTATTAATTAAGCCTTATAATATAATTTTATATTTTAATATCCATAAATAATTTTAAAGGCGGTTTTTTACTTTTTACCTTTAACTATTCGAAATATAAAATATCCGTTTAGCAGATTTAAAATTATAAATCATTTAACTTTATTAATATTTTCTTTTCTGGTATTTATTAAAGTTAAAAAATATCTATTTTTAATAATAATATCGTTAAATTATTTGTAATTATAAATTCGTCGGTATATTAAATTTTTATCTTTATCGATCTTAATTTTGTTATCCTTTATTTTTAGTATTATTATAACTGGATATCCGGTAAATAATTCGGATTTTTAAATATAACCTTTTTTAAAGTTTCATTAAAAAGTTTTACAAAAAGCTTTAACTTTTTTAGGTTTATATAAAAAATTTAATAAAACTTTAAGTGATATCTTTCTTTAATAGGAATTTTATAATCTTATTAATTATAATTAGGCAATTTCTTTCGGATTCGTTTTTTAAATAATTTTTTAAATCGTCGATATTTAAAGGAAATTATTAATATTAAGTTAAAAACCTTAATTCTTTTTAATTATATAATAGATTTCATAAATTTCTTTCTTAAAATTATCCTATAAAAACATTTATTTTTTCTAATTAATCCGTAAATTATTAAAATAAAACCACGGTATTTTTAAAATAATATTATATCTTAAAATATTAACGGTATCGAAAATAATCCGTTTTAAATATTTTTATATTTGGACCACGAATTCCTTTATCTTTCGAAAAATTCGGCCGTTATCGTAAGTAAATAAGTTTTTATTAATTATTCGTAATTTATATAATTATTATTTATATTTCCAAAAAATTTAGTACCTTTTAATTATTTTAAGGAAAATAAAATTTCCTTCCGTACCGGAATCGATTATAACATTAAATATCTTATTTTTATAATAAATAAAAATTTCGATCTAACTCCGTATTCCTTTCTTTAATTCGTATAAGGTTTTGTATATAAGGGCTTCTCGATACCTTATTTTCGAAAGCGTTTATAATTTTGTAACTAATGTACCTTAAAGGCTAAAAAACGTTTCTATTCGCGTATTTTTTTAGCCGTATACTTAATACAATAATCTTCCATATATTTAAACTATTTCTTATTACCGAACTAATACTAAAAAATAATTATCTTTTTCTAACTCTTTCTTAAGTTTTATACTTTACGAATTATAAAATTAAAAAAGTAGATTTCCGAAAGGGACATTTTTATAACTAAAAATTCGTATTTATTATATAATATTAATAAATAATATAAGTATTCTTATATTATAACCTTCCGATTTTACTTTAATTTAAGTTATAAATAATAAAATTTAAGGTAATCTGGCTATCGGGAAATTTCTGTACATTTATAATTATTATCTGATTTTATAAGTATTTTTTCGTTATATCTTAACTAAAAATTATTATCTTTTTTAGTTTATTAATAAATAAAGTAGTTATAATTATAATAAGCAGTAATATATAAAAGCTTATAATTATCTGCTAATTTAAGGTATATTATATATTCCGGAAAAATGCAATATTCGGGGGATAATTATTTATAGTTACCGAAATCTTTTCGTAATTAACCGTCTTGGTCATATATCTTACATTCTTTTATATCAAGGTAACAAATATATCCTAACGTAATAGTTACCTTAAAAGCTATTCGTCCTAAATAATATTTATAAGCTTTAGCCGTAATATTTTTATAAATAATATAACCTTCATAATCTAGGTCGCTATTTTTAACCCTACTAATCGTAACAATAATAAATTCCTAATCGTCGGAAATAAAACTTACTTCCTTTTTATCCTTTTCTTCGTTATTTATATTTCGTTCGGCCGCGCGGATCTTTTTTTTAAGCTAAGGGATTTTTCCTTTCTAAAAGTTCCCTTTTTTCGTAAAAAATAATATTCGTTTTTAAAATAACCCTTTTTATTATAATTAAAATATTTAGCTTTCGACTTATCTTTTTTAAATTCCGTTAAAATAATATTAACTTTTTTTTAAAATTTATCCTTAATTTTTTATTATTATTAAAATATTTGTGGTCACTTTATTTACCAATACCTTTCTTCTTAAGGTACTGATTAAAAATACGTCGATTAATAATAATAATTTTATTTGTATAATTTTTAAAAGGACCTATTTTAAATACCCTAAACATCTTATTTTTAACCTATTCCTTCAGGCCATCGTAATAAAAAAAATTATATCCTGTAAAAATTTAAAAATAATTATAGATCGGTTAAATTCAGTTATATATTTAGTTGCTAAAATAGTTTGCTTAAATCTATATATTTATTTAACCGTATATTATTACTTATCCATATTTTCGTATAAAACCTGCATTCGTTTTTTAAAATTATCGTAATTATTAAAAATATAATTAGTAATATTTAATTCGTCGTCGGAAAAATCTATTAAGTAATTTTTAAAAATAGGATGGAATTAATCGAATACCCTTTTTGCAAATAATTAAAAAATAATTATTAATTTTTAATAATCTTTCGTTAAGCAATTTTCGTATTATTTAAGATAAAATCTGGTTTCGATTAAAAACCCTTCTATATAAATAAACCCATTATAAGGTTTAAAAAATAATTAGCTTATAACTTTTAATATTAAACATTTTATGGTAGGCAAAAAAAGGTATAATTCTTTTTCGGTTATAACCAAATAAGGGAAAAGCTAAAGTTTTTAAACGGGGAATAATTTTAAAGGGGGGTATAAGGATTTTCTTCTTTAATTATCTTGCAAACTTAACGTTTTTTTACTTAAGTTTTATAACCTTTTCGGCCATAAAGTTCAACCGCTTATCGATTATAACTTCTTTTTCCTTCCTTTTTTTAACTCCTACTTTTAATTCCTTTTTTTCCTTTTGGTCGGATTTTTTAACCTAAATTTCGACAATTCTTTTTGTTTCCTTAAGGATAGGGGTAAGTTATTATTAAAATAAAGAAGATTTTTTTTGTTCCTTATCTCTAGTAATTAAAGATATTATATTATCGATTAATTAAAGAACTTTTTTAATAGGGGGTAGATTATTTAATCTGGTTGCTGATTTTTTATTAGCTAATAACGGGAATTATGCTATCTGTTTACTAAACGTCGTTCTGTAATATCGTTTTTATTAAGTTTAGGAAAGCTTATGCCTAATTAGGCCTTAAATTATTCGTTAATTATTAATTAAAAAGTTATCAAAATATAACGAACATATTATATATTTACCTTAAGGTATAAGTAGTATCCGAAATGGAAATTTTTAATTTGTAAGTAATAATAGCATAATAAATAAGGTATTCGTTAAAGAAATTTGCGGACTTTTCCCTTAACTAAAAAACGATATAATTACTTTTAATTAAAAGCTTAAATTAATAACTAAAACACGAAATTAAATAAGTACTATTTATAAAAAAAACCCGATCGTTTTATATCTATCCTGGATTTAATAAGTATATCATGGATTTATGTAATTTAAATAATCTAGTCAAATTATTTAGATTACCTAGATTACCTGGGTCTTGGTAGGAAAGGCCAAGCTTTTCCTACTCCGAAGTTTAGCCGCCTAGAACCTACGCCAGGTTCCAAAGGCTGGTTTTTCCAAAACAGGAACCCCTATTCCTGTACTGTAATACGGTGATAGAAAATCGTTTTTATAAAGATAGGTGGTTTATTATCGTAAAAATTTTAAATTAGGAATAGTTTAATTCGTATTAAGTTAGAAAATAAATAAAAAACAACTTTTAAAACTAAGTATTAATTATACGACTATCTGATAATATCTTCTAGGTTTATTAACGTACCCGTAACGTTATTAAAAATTGTTAACCATATATTACGTAAATAATTTAATGTTTTTTATATTTGTTACCAAAACGAAATTCTTATATACTTAAATTTGAAAAAGAAATATAAAAATAGGTTCATTATATTTTTTAAATTTTATAAAACGTTCATCTTTTAATTAGTACCAAAAAGTCCAGTTTTATAAACAAAACTATTATATTTAAAATACTGTATTATCCCCGGCAATTTTAAAATAAACCTTAGAAAAATAACAGCAGTTTAAGAATGGAAAATCCTTATCATACTTACGAAAATCCAGATTACCTTTAAATTTATTCATGATTACCCAAATCTGCTCGTAACTTTAACGAAATCGTAATATTTTTATTTAATTTAACCAAAACAGAAACTAGGTTTAAATAAATAACCGAAATACAAAAGAAAGAAAAAAAAAACGTTTAAGGACGTAATTATTAACGAGCCAGTATTAAGTATATCTGCTAGGGGGCGACAAGGAGTTAATCGCAACAATTTCTTAATGGGCTATTAGCCCAATATAGAAGGGGTTAGCGTTGAAGGCCCACTAAAGCTCCATTAAGTTACGTTACTTTACAGAAACGCAGATGCGAAAATGTTTTTAATGTTAACATCTTAATAAAGTCTGCTTCGAGGTATTAGGCGTAGCTAGGTAACATATATCGCGGTATACGGCAAGTAGGACTTTAAGTTGCAGATAATGGTGCTGCAAATCAGCAACTAGCCCTATAAATAACGTCTTATTGCACCAAATACGATGTTGCGATTTATAACAATAACCGGTATTAGTACTTGAATCATAGTGCAAAATAGGTGTGGCTAAAGGTAGCTTTTCCTGCGAAAAATCGATTGGGTGATGTGGGCGAATAAAAATTGAACGTCACCCACCTTTAGAAAAATTGTTGCAACTAACGCCTTGTCGCCCCCTAGCAGATACGACCCTAATTGCCGCATAAAATTCAAAACCGATAGGTTAAATTATGCGTTAATCGTAATAAGTAAATATCAAAACGATCAAAATAACCTATACCCTATTACGTTCTATTTTTATAAGTTAAAAGGAGATGAATCTAATTACGTTATGCTAGATAAAAAGAATTTAACTATTATTAACGACTTTAACGAAATCCGACATTATTATAAAGGAAAATTATTCCAGGTTAAGATATATACGGACAATAAAAACCTTACCCCGTGCAATACTACCCGATAACTAATAAAATAATAAGTCGGTTACGTAAAATACCTTTCGGAATTTGATTTTATTATTATTTATTAAAAGAGGTTAAAAGATAAAAGTGTAAACTCTTTTACTAAACAATTAAACATAAAAAAAACTCTTTAAGATCACGGATTAAATAATTAACTTAATAATAAAAGGATTTATAAAATTATAACAAATTAAAATAATCCAAAAATAATACTCGATTTATATTAGGAAATTTAATAATATAACAATTAATTATTAAAGAAAGAAAAAACGGATAAGAGCTAAATATCAGAAAAGCATTAAAAAGACCTAATACGCGAAATATATAAATATTAGCTGCACGGATACCTTACGGTTTACAAAAACATGGAACGGTTATAACGTACATATTACTTTTCCAAAATAAAGTTGATAATAAAAAGTTCTTTAAAAATATAAGCTATAAAACAAAACTAAAGACGACATTATAAATTATATAGAGAATTGTAATCATTATTAATTGCAAACCGACTATAAAATTTAATTATTTTTAATTTTATTACTAAATTATTATTATCAGAAAATTTGATAACGTGCATATATTATAACAGAATCTTTATAATCGTAAATCGATTTATAAATTCCTTTTATTTGGTACTATTTAACGAAATATATACATATAATAATTAATATACGTTATTTTTAAATAGCTTATTAACATCTAGGGATTTTAAAAAAAATTATATCTAATTAAAATAATAGGTTTATTTTAAAATTTTAATAAGACCTTATAAGTAATCATGTTTAAATTATAAACGAACGGCCAAATAAAGAACTAATTAAATACTAAAAACCTATTAACGTTATTTTTAAAAACGATTAAGCTTTTTAACGATACAACGAAAAACCTTTCGCACGTATTCTTTTTAACGCTTTATATTCTTTTTTTATACAAAACATTAATATTTAAAAATAAAAAAACCAAATATATGAAATAATTTATTTTATTCCATATAATGAAAATATTGCCTAAAGACGAAATAGACCTTACATATCTTTTGTTCAAATCTATAACGAGAACACATAATATAAAAAATATAACAAAATTAAAACGGTTAATCCTTTTTATTAAAACCAAACGTTATTAAGTTTAAGAAATTTTTACTTTTTAATACGGTTAAGCATAACGACCGAAAAATAATATATGAAAACGAAAATTACTTACCTAAGTATTACGATAAATAATTAATCTTTAAAAGAAAGATCCTATAAAAGAAAAAGTCGTATTATAATTTAAAGGCTTAGCCTATTAACGAACGGTGGGAAAATATGGGATATAGTTCCGACGTAGGTCCTGGGTTACATAGGTGGCTTAAAGAGTTTAAAGAACTTAACGCTTTAAGCCCCTTAAGCCTTCGATAGGCTTAAAGGTTTCGATAGACTTAAAGGTTTAAATCGCTTAAATATCTTAAGTTAATAGTAACATATATACGCTTATTATTTTCCTATGATTTAAATAATACCAGCGTATATTATAACTTAATTTCCCTAATAACCTTTAACATCTGTTATTACCAAACGTAATTATAATTTTAATTCATTACTTAAATTCCTACAGCAATACTGCTAACATAAACCGTATAATTTAGGTCTAAGAGTTGGTTAAGCCAGTTAGCCGTTATAATAACGTTTATATTAATTATTTTTATCTGTTTTATACATAAATCCTTACTGAAAAAGTATTAATTTAAACTGAACTTATATAATCGGTTTTTTCTTTTAAACCCCGCGTTATATAAACGCCGTAAAATTTTCTAATATTTTTCTTAAAAAAGTTCTTTAAAAGATACTTTTCGAAATTTCTTTAATATTTCGGAAGCTTAGCTTTTAACTAATGCTTATAATGTTTGCTTTATTAAGTATAACGTTAACCCGTTCCGCATTTCTTAATCACGCCTTTGTTATAATTACTGTATAAAAAGTATATAACTTTTTATATTTTTATTTCTTATATATTATAATAAACAAAATAAATAAATACTCATTTCTTAATTTCCATTTTAAGGCCCAGCAGATTTTACTGTTCTCATAAATTCCGGTAACGTTTATCCAATAAACGTTATCGTTTTCCGCCTTATTATTAGGATTTTCTTTTTTCGTAATTTATTATCTTTACGAATAAGAACTTACGGTTACTTTCTTTTATTCTTTTTTATCTTAAAAGCTTTAGGCGTAAAATCCTGTTAATTGCCGGTATTTTTCTTATTTAGTAAAATTCCGAAGTTAATTATAAATAAGGGCAACTAAGTTAATTATTTTATATATTCCGTTAAGTATATTTTCTTTAAAGCTTTCTTCGTGCCTTTTTTTTTCGTTAATAACTTCCGAATTCTTTATAAGTTTAATTTTTTAGTTAATAATTACAAAAGTTTATTCAGTAATTAACCTTCGCTGGTTTAAATGTTTCCTTAAACTTGACTTTTTAAACTAAACATATTATTAAAGGTTAAAAGTTTATAAATATTTTTAGCTTTATTTAAACATTGCCGTATTTCCGAATTTTAACCTTCTGGTTGGTTACCCGTTAAGTTTTTTAATTTGTGAATAAAGTTATCTGTAATCCTTGGAATATTATAATTAATATAAAAATTATTTTCTCGAGACAGGAACCCCTGTTCCTCTAACAATAGAATGCCTTGATTCTTCAATTGTGCTCGCCGTGAAAAGAAGAATACCGTGCAGGTCCAACCCTCCCTCGCGGGAATAACCATTACCATGAGCTAAGGGGTGGCTGAGGTATAAAACTGATCATAAAAAATCTCAAGAAACCGCCAGAGTCAGTAGAAGGACAGAGGCAAGAAGCAAACTTTCAGGCAAACTGGAATCTCTTGCGCTTGAATGACTTCGCGTCATCAAAGGCATCTACATGGATCCTGCCGACTCCCAGCCTAACCGCAACACCATTATCTCGCCATGCCACCATCAAGACATTGTAAACAGGCCACCTACCCCAGTTATAGGTGTCGGAGTCGAAGATCGTATGACCCAAGAACGTGTGGTCCTTTAAAATGGATTCGTCATTGGACCCTACGTCCCGGGACAGATGCCCTAAACGATTCTTGCCCGGACCCTCGAACAGCTCGGCTTCGGTAGGCTCTCGCCCCAACATATCGAGCGATGACTGCGACATTTTTATAAACGAGGCCTCGGTCGGCGGATCCCCTGAGATGTCGTCTTCAAGTACGATCCCGCAGTGGTAGCTTTCCGTCTTCCTTTTGTATTCAATGATCTTCAGATAGGACCGTCCGCGGGGATCAACCGACTCTTCCCCGTCTTCCTCGTCGTCATCCTCATCGTCGTCATCCTCATCGTCGCCATCCTCATCGTCGTCGTCCTTATCGTCGTCATCCTCATCATCGACATCCTCATCGTCATCATCCTCATCGTCGTCATCCTCATCGTCCTTATATACCTCGTCGTCTTCGCCATCATCATCTTCACCATAACCTACACCACCCGAGTCCTCAGGTCCCGGTAGGGCTAGCTTGAAGTTAGCGACATCGGCCTCAAGCTCTAGGACCCCTCCCATCGTCGCCAGATCCCTCGATGAACCTTTGGTCAGGAACTTAACGCGCCTGATGGGGTCCGGCGGTATAAATGATTTCCAGTCATATCTCCAGTCATACCTGACCCGGCCTTGGAAGCTCGCCCAGGACCAGCTCGGAGGATCCGCCAGCCCACCTTCTCGGCCTTTCTCGGGGGGGAGGATCACGCTGCCCCGTCTCGGCCGCGACGTATCAGCCTGCTCCTGGTCCTTGTCCTTATCACTGGAACCAAACCGTCGCCAGAGCAAAGCCTTGTCGAAATGCGACACCGGAAGCCCAAAGATGAACTTATCTGTGAACTTTGCCCGCTTCAGGGCTTGGAGCACGGCGTTGAAGGCGATGAGGTAGTCCCTATCATAGGACAGGTTCTTTCTCGTGTACTCCGTGACGACGTGGCGGTATGTGTCCCATCCGACGCTGCTCCAGTCGACGCTGTAGGGGCGCATATCCCATCTCGAGTCGCCCTTGTGTTTACCGTTGTCGTGCATATCCTCTCTGAACGTGCCGTGATGACAACTGTAGTAGATGATGTTCTGGTCGAAGACGATGCGTCTCGGCGAGAGCAGGAACTCCTGATACGTCCAGGCACGGCTCGACCAGTATGCTCCGGCCAGCGAGAACTCGAGCCTGGACTGCTTCTTAAGAAGCTCTAGGCCACGAACGCGCACCTTAACTCGCCTGTCTGCCGGACCGTCGTCCGATACGCCTTCGAGCCCGTGGTCGGCACTCTCCCCAGCGAGGGCCACGATGGTAAAGGCTGCCTCCTCGTAGATAAGGTGCATAATGCCCAACTGGTCCTCTTCAGGCAGCCCATCCTGGCGGATGCAGAGCGCGTCGACCCAGAGCAGCGGGATATCCAAGTCCTTACAGACGGTGATGGCATCGCGGATTGTCTTGGAGAGGCCTGTGACAGCGGAGAGAAATCCGGGTGTGTATAATCGAGCAGTGGAGGCGACTGTGAGAAGGACCTTTTGCGGCTCACTCCCCCACACGTAGCTCAACGCGGCGTATTTCGGTGGTCCCGGAAGCAAGCTGGCATCCACCACACACTCCCTCTGAACGTCGATGAACCGCTTAATAGATGCTTTATCTGTGGCGGAGGCGGAAGCCGCTTTGTCGGCCACTTCTTTGCGACGAGGGCGATTCTCAGCGGCGCCGCAGTGGCGAAGCCAGTCGCGAAGCAGCTCCGGGTCGTATCTCCGCTGCACTTGCCGCAACCCTGGCGACGCTCCATCTTGAAATTCAATAAGCTCGATGGTGTCGTTCGGGCTCCGGACCAGTACGGCCTTGACTGTAGTGTCCTTGCCCTTAAAGGGCGCAAGGGCGATGTTGTAATTATCCAGAGCGTTCGACACCGAGGGATGAATGAGCCACGCCTTAACAACGAATGTACACAAGACGCAGTCCTGGGCACGAGCGCCCAGCTCAGCCGCGGTTCCCAGCACGATGGAGCGCGGCCACCCTGCGTGACGTTGCAGGAGGTATTCGAAGTCTATTTGCCGGCAAATATGGCACAGCTTGTCCTCTCTGCGGGGATTGTAGTCGCGCCGGAAAAGGGGATGTTTGTCTTGCTTCCCACGGGCTGGGAAAGTATACTGGTTTTCCTCATTGAAGGCCCCCATGAAATTGCTATAGATTAGGTCACTGCCAAGGCTTTCGAGGTCATCAGCACTATCGTCCTCATCGAAGGCCCTTACGAAATCGCCAATAAGGTCATCGGCACTATCGTCCTCATAACGCTGACAAGTCGCCGCGGAGGTTTCCGGCCTAAGCGGCCGATATCGCGTTGAGCTTGTTGGGTTCTCAGAACCCTCCGAATCGCTCCAGGCTGGTATATCAGGGGGCACGTAGGGTGCTTCGGTATAGCCCGTATACTCCGTGTCTGCCGTGGGATCGTAATTCTGGTATGCCATTTTTAAACCACTTGATCGACGCGACGATTATGGGTAAAAATTGTCGAGCGAAGGACTGAAGTCTCTCAGGCTGGCAGGCTTCCCTTCCTTTAAGGCTCGGTGAAGGACCCAACTATGTTTTGCAATCACCAAACCCCGGTAGTCAATATTTCATGCGTTCTGGGGCGCGCTGCATAGACGGTGGTTGAGCTGAAAAGAAACCGCATCTATCTCAGCCAATCCCTCCAAGTATTGTGACTGCCGTACTCTTCTTGGATGTCGACCTGGGTTCTGGATTGGAGGGGACGGGCAGGGCCACCTTACTCTCGCACCTCCGCGGGATAGAAGACGACTTTAGGCGACCATTCCTTCCGGAATGGTAACCATCCAAAAATCCTGCGTGGATTTGTTACAACTCCAAGATCCACAAGAAGGAGGATGTTACGGCTTGGTCCACCATAAGAGCGCTTATACAGCTGTAAGCACCAGAATGATCGCCTCAATTGCGATTATTCCGCCAATCTTTCGTAGCCATGGCGTTGCGGTATGGTGCAGCCGTAAGGCAACCCCACCAACGAGCCACCCCATTAACGCGCCACCCTACATCCGCGTTGCGCGTTGGACCTACTTACTGATTTCTTCTTTATAAAAAGCCTCTTAATAACCCTTTAAAAAGTTGAAAAAATTATCCCCTTATTTACCGGAATCTGCGCTTTCGAACGATGCGTAGTTCGCAGCTTAATTCCGTACGGCGCAAGCTATTAAAGAGATAAAGCGTAAGAGATCTTTACGTTCAGCCTCAAGGGGCTACCAGGGCGACAGACAGTAATTAAAGGATCGAGGACAGATCCAGGCAGAGATTCGAGAACAGATCCTTTTTTAACGGAAGAGTTCAAACGGGTAACAGGCGAATTGAAGCAGCAATTGACACGCGTAAAGACATTAATCCGGCAGTCGAACCCGATCATTACACCAATAAAAGCTGAGGAATCCATCAGATAAAAGCAAGCACCAGAGTCCCCTAACTCCCCGAAACATGCCAAAGATTCTCCCTATAAAGCTTGCGAAATAGGACAACGGGCAGAGGACGATAAAGGCGTGCATGGAGGCCCAGGATCAGCCGCGCCGCCCAGCAAGCCCGTTATGCCCTTCGATCATACGACTTATCCTAGCCTCCTGTTATAAAGTTTGCACTACCCGCCAACCCACGCTAAAAGTTCCACCTGCGGGGACACGTAGGTGGGTAAAATTTTTCAGGGGCGGTTAGCAGGGGTTTGTAAATAAAATAAAATTACTTACGGAATTCCCATTTAAAGATACCTAAAGCATTAAATAAGTAATTACTTATAGATATTTATTTATAACTTAAAATTTAATATATAAATATATTTGAAATAAAATCCTATAAAAATAAAAAATAAAAAATTATGTTTATATTTTAATTTTCTTTTAAATATTAATTTTTAATAGATAACGTTTAATTATAAAGATTTGCTATTTCTGCAGTGAACCTTTTGCTATTTCTGCGGTGGCCCCGCTTTTTACGCATACCGCCGCCTGCTATATCGCCACCACCTGGCAACACAATTATATGCAGCTGCAATTGCAACTCTTTGATATTCTTTGATTTTTTCAAAGCTTCGCAGCAACAACAACAACAATACCGTTAACAATATCTAGAGCTTTATCGGCGCCCGCGCCATCTATAGCACCTAAGGTGGCGATAACCTCAATCGCCACAGTTACACTGGACCTTAAACGCCGTCAGGAAAAACTCGTTACTATTACGTACCATTCGTAACAGGTTATTTCGAACTAAAGCTAGGCGTATAAATGCCCAATTCGGCTATAATTAATACGATTAACCTAACTGATAATAATTAGCTGCTATATAAGGTTATAAAGATATTACAAAGTTTTAAAATGCATTAGTTTTAAGAAATATTATTATAATATAATTAAAGTTTATTACAAGTTTTGTTAATAAGGGTATACCTTAATAAATCAATTGAAAATAAAGGTATTTTGCATAAGGGGTCTGTAAGGAAAGATTAGGTACGAACTGGCAGGTATGCCAGGTATGTGCCAGGTGGAAGTGGGGCCACTGCAGAAATAGCAAATCTCAAATTATGCAAGGTTGATATAGGTTCAAGCCTTATTTTCCAGGCTGAGCTAAATACACAGAAAATCATTACACATATAATCCACACGATAGATACAATACCCAGTATTTTCGAACACGATAACTGATTAATGGTCTTTACGGTTAAGATAGATTATATACCTCAGTCCCATAGAACCTCACTCTGAAGCAGAACCTCACTCTGAAGCAGACTGATGCGTGGTTGCCGATAAGCTTCGACTCTGATGAACCTTATGCCAGCTGGCTTCACGGTTCCGCATGGTCGCAGTAAACCTTAAGAATAAACCTTAAGGATAAACCTTAAAATCTCAAATTATAATATATATTAAAATTAACCGGTTATAGAATGCCGTATTAATTAACGAATTAATCTACATATTAAATTTCGTATTTATTTTATATTAAAATAAAAACCTAGTTTTTATATTTATTATATATTTTAAACAATTATTTAATTTTAATAGTTTTTATTTTTAAAGATTTATTAATTTTAATATTAACTTTAAATAAGTAACTTATTTTTATTTTAAAGATATTATATAATAACATTTAATTAATATAAAGAACTAATAATAATAACACAATTTAAGGCCGGATTTTTAAATAATTACGAATTAATTATAATAGTACAGGAATAAAGGTTTTTATCCTTGGAGAAACGTGTCCTTAAGACCTGGTGTAAGGGCCCGTACGATTAATTTCCGGGTTAAGAGGCTTCGCTATTCCCGCGTTAATGCTAAGGTAAATGTAACGGCTGACTGGCTTAACCGACTATTAAACCCAAGCCGTACGTTTTATGATAGCAGGAGTACTGTAAGAATCTAGGTAATGAATTGAAGGTATAGTTACGTTTAGTAATAACAGATATTAAAAGTTATCAGGGTAACTAATTTATATTATAAGCTGGTATTATTTAAATTATAGGAAAATAATAAGCGTATATATGTTACTTTTAGCTTCAGGTATTAAAGCGGTTTAAATCCTTAAACTTTTTAAAACCTTTAAACCTATCGTAAACTTAAAGGGCTTAAACGTTAAATTTTTTAAAACCTTTAAGCTAATTACGCAACTTAGAACTTATGTCGGAAATATGCCTTATATTCCCAGACCGTTTATTAATAAGTTAAACATTTAAGTTATATTACGATTTTTTTCCTTAAAGATTTTTATTTTTAAAAATTAATTTATTTGTCGTATTTATTTGGTAAGTAATTTTCCTTCTTATACATCTTCTTAGATTACTTTAATTTTTATATTTAACCGTATAAAAAATTCAAAACTTTTAAGCGTAATAACGTTTTAATTTAATTATATAAATTAACCGTTTTATTTTTATTATGTTATTTTATATTTCATATTTTCGCTGTAACTTAAACAAAAGGTTTATAAGGTTTGTTTTACCGTTAGGAAATATTTTCGTTTTATTAAATATTGCAGTTTATATAATTTATGTAATTTTTTCGTTTCTGAATTTAACGGTTTTTAGATAAAGAAAAGCGATTAAAGTATTAAAATAAAACGCGTAAACTTTTCTATTTTACTGCTAACAAATTAAACTGTTTTTAAAAATAACGTAAGGTTTTATGCTGTCGCAGAATTAAAATGTTATATCGTAGTATTTAGGGTACAGAAACGATAAAGGAATTCGAACGTTTGGAAAGGGCGTAATAATAGTTGGAAACCGAACTGGCCGCTTTCGTATAAGGCGTTTTTTTTTGTTAATTCGTCGTTAGTAGTTAATATAAATTAAAATATTTTTAACCCGGACGGTTCCGTTATTATTAGTAATATGTTTTTTAGAAACGTTAAGTTTCCGTAAGGTTTTTTATAAGTTTCTAGGTATTTTTTAACTTTTGGCAGTCCTTTTTTTTAACCGGGTACTGCCGTTTGCAGGGGGTTTTTTTTTGCTGGTCTTAAAATCTTTTAAATTTTTAGATTAGTACGTTTTTCGTTATTTCCTTTTTTTATCCCGTATGGATTGAAATAATGTTTGCTGTTAACTTTAATAAGAAAATATGGAAAACTGGATACTCTTTAATTTGAGGGAGTAATTTTAATTAGTAGTTGTTTTTTAAGGTTTCTTTTGCGATTTTGTATGGTTTAATATACTTAAAATCGAATTTTTTATTAGGTTACTTAATTTTAATATTTTTAATAATTATGTAAATTAATTTTCTTCCCGAATAACTTCAGTTTTTTTAAATCTTTTTACCTGTAATATTTTTATATATAATTATATACGATATTCTGAAGTTAAAATTATTTTAACGTTAATTAAACCTTTTTTTTTATAAATTCCGATTAATTTTCGGTATATAACCAAAATCAATATTAGTTGTTATTTTTTAATATTTTCGTCCAAATTTATATTTTAGGTTAATTAGGTTATTAATATTTTTTAATATAATTACTTTGTTAATAATTAATATAATAACATAAGTAAGTTTAAACGTTTAATTACTTCTTTTATGCTTTTCAATTCGTAAGTTAAAGGTATTTAACAATTTATATTTAAGGCCTAGTTATGTTATAAGGTTTTATTAAAACTTTAAAATAAATGTAATATTTTTATCTGATACGATTTTTATTAAAAGTTTATATATACTGATAAGGTGTTTAAAAAAACGTCCCTTAATTATTCAGCGTTTATATTTTTATTAAATAGTAAAAGATAAGAAAACTTTATTAACCGCTCGATAATTATAAAAATATTGTCGTAATATATGGCCGTTGTTAAGTTTTCTGATAATAGTAATTTGGTAATAAAATTAAAAGTAACTAAATTTTATAGTCGCTTTATAATTAGTAATAGTTATAGTTTTCCATATACTTTGTAGCGTTATGCTTTCGTTTTAGTACATAAATCGTATTTGTGTAAAACTTTTTTTGGTATTAATTTTAGGTTAAGAAAGTAATATATAAGTTATAATCGTTTTATAGTTGTGTAAATTTTAAGATATCCATATAGTTAATATTTATATATGTTTCGTATTAATCTTTTTAATGTTTCTTTAATATTTAGGTTTTGTTTATTTTTTCATTTTTTAGCAGTTAATTATTATACTATTTGATTTTCGAATGTAAGTCGGATATCTTTTTTTTTTAACTATTATAATTTATCCTAGCTTTATATATCCTTTTTTTACCAGGTCGAATAGTTAATATGGAACTTTAAAAACTTTTCTTTTAAGGTTTGGTCGTTTGTTAACTGGGTTTATTTGTTATTACTAACCCTTTTTTGTAAATAATAATAAAATCAAATTTTAAGAAATACTTTATATAACGAAATTATCGTTTTATTAGTTTTCGGATGGTAATAAACCGGGTATGGTTTTTATAATCCGTATATATTTTAACCTGATAAATTTTTTAAGGTAATATCTGAATTCTTTAAAGGTTTTAACGATAGTTAGCAATTTTTAATTTAGGAAAGCATAATTTAATTTAATTCTTTTTACTTTATAAGAATAAAACGTAATAAGGTATAAGTTATTTATATTATTTTTATATTTAATTATTGCGTATAATATATAATCCGAAGTATCGGTTTGTAACTTTATAAGGTAATTCGGGTCGTATATAATTAATACTAGTTCGTTCATAGTTACGTTTTTAATTTCCTAAAAGGTATATTTTATTTTAGCCGTTTATTAAAATTCAATCTTTTTTTTTGCTTAGGTTGGATATGGGGATCGTAATCCTACTAAAATCGGGAACAAATTTCCAGTACTAGTTAGGGAATTTAGGTAAGGCCTGGATTTCTGTAATTATAGTAAATATTTTTTATTCTTCAGCTATTATTATTTTCTGGGGGTGTATTTTAATATATCCGGAGGTAGTAACGTATCCTAAGTATGGTACTTTTTATTTATAAACCTTAATTATTTCGGCGTTAATTAAGAAATTAACGTTGTGTAAAACTTAAAAACTTTTGTAAACATATTCTTTATGTTTGTTTTTCGAATTCAAGTAAATAAAAACGTTATCGTAATAATAAATAACAAAAATATTAAGGCATTCGCGTAATAGGAAATTAACGATTTTTTTCAAACTTCGCGGGTGTATTAATAAGCCTGAAAAATATTACCAGATATTTAGTTAACCCGTATTTAATATTAAAGGGTATTTCTTATTCGTTTTGTGGTTTAATACGTATCAAATTATGTCCGTTTTATAGGTTTAAGATAATAAACCATCTGGTTACGTAAATGTTATTTTTTATATTAATAATTAAAGCTAAAAATATTCGATTTTTAACCGTAATATCTTTAAAATTATCGATAATCGATTATTAATTATAACTTTTTAATTTTTTTGTACAAAAAACTAAGGTAACCTGCCGACGATTTAAAACGTTTAATATTTCTTTTTCTTTACTTATTTCGAGGTACTTTTATAACGCGTTTAATTTTTATTCGTTTTAGTTATATCTAAAATAACAGGCACTTATATTGCTATTAATTAAAATGATTTCGTAATTTTATTTATTATATTATAATTATTTTATTTCAACTTATTTTTATAAAATTATTCGTATTTATAATATTATAATAATATTATAACTTTTTTAATTTTTAAGATTAATCTTATAAATTGTCGTTTATTTCGTATAATTGTATTTTAATTATGTTAATAACGGGTCTGTTATAACCAGAGGCCTTGGCTCAGTAGCAGACGGTCAGAGGTTATGGGACAAACCTCCGGTGTGGGCCCCAGGGTCACGTGATGGGCTCGATGAGCTCGAGAAGCCTGGTTGGACCCAAGGGGACTTGGCACGTCGAGCCAGTCGAGCCGGGTGACGACTCGAGGCGGCTCGATGGACTCGAGGGGACTTAACCATTAAAGGAAAGATAAAGCCAGGTCGAGCCAGTCAAGCCAAAAGTAGCATATATACGTTCGTTAATTTTTTATGGTTTAAATAACGCCAGCTTATAATATAACTTAGTTACCCAGATTACCTTTAACATCTGCTATTACCAGACGTAATTATATTTTTAGTTTATTGCTTAAATTCCCATAATACTATTGCTAACATAAACCGTACAATTAGGGTTTAGTAGTTGGTTAAGCTAGTCAGCCGTCATAGGGTCGTATATATTTATTCTTCTTTTTTTTTATATATATCGTAACTTTTTAGGTAATAAAGTTTCTGCCGTATCCTTATGCTTACATTTACCCTCGTCGTTATTAATTAAGGAGTAAAATCTTTTTTAAATCTTTTTTATTTATAAAAAACGAAACGAATTTTACCTGGCTAGTTTTTTAATTAATTAAAGATTTTATTAATATAATTATTATTCGCCGAACATTATATCGTAACTTCGTATTAAGATAATATGGAAATTAATAGTTTATTTTCGTCCTTAAATATGGGTTTCGAAGTAATTCATTTCGCGATTAACCTATCCGTTATTATAAGCGAATTTGGTACTTTCTTATTATAATCCGACAGGCTTAGCGGGGCCAGGCGCGGTCGGAGATCTAAAAAGGAAGGACCAGGTGGGTCGCTGATCACCTAACCTGTTCGATGGGCTCGACCACTGTCATTCGCTTATGGGCGTCGAGCCGGTCAAGCTGATACGAATATTCGATAAGTTCGAAACGGCTCGATAGGTAAAGAATTATTGAACCGGTCGAACGTACCGAGTTAAAAATAACATAATTACATTAATATTTTTCTTATAAATTAAATAATACCAGTTTATAATATATATAATTATTTTAATTATTTCGAATATTTATTATAATTAAACGAAATTATATTTGTAATTAATTATTTTACTTTTTATAATATTATTATTAATATAAACTGAACGATTTAAGTTTAAGAGTTAGTTAGGCAGGTTAACCGTTATACGTTATAAGTTAGTTAATAATAATATTAAACTTTAAGTAATATTTTCGATTATATTTTTATCAGTTAACAACTTATTAACCTTATTTATATAGTCCCGGACGATATTATAAGTTTAAACGAAGAAAAAGTTTTATTAAACTGATGACTTATTTAAAAACGGTATTTTAACGAATAGATACGATAAATAAACGTATCGTTTAATTCGAAAAAATCAGCGTTAATTTTACCTACATATTTAAGACAGCTTAAAAAGGGTTTAAAGGGAAAAATAAGGGCCTTACGGTTAAAAAACCTTCGGGAAAAAATAAACCTGTTTAATTAGTATTTATTAAAGAATCCGGAAAAGTATTAAAATTATCGAAATCCGAACCGTTCGATAGGAATTTTATCAAGATATAATATTCATTACCCAGCACCGGATTTATTTTAGTTATTCTGCTCTTTAATTTATAACTTTTATATTAAAAATGGAATTAGTAATTAATTACCTTAAGGAAAACGTAATTCCGTAATTTAAGCCAGCTTTAAGGAAATATATTAAGTTTGCGCCAAAAATACGGGAACTTAAAGTACGAATAAAATATAATAATTCGGAAAAACTCGAAAATATACTGCAAAGGATTTTCAGTACAATAAAGGAAACAATAAACGCCGAATGTATTTTAAAAATCTAACTTAAAAAAGAAATCTGTAACCAATTACGGCATTACGTTCGTTTAAAAAACCTCGGAAATAAATTAAAGATAAAACGCCTTAATAAATAAATTTTCAAAAACCTAAAAAAGATATTACCAAATGTTTTTTCAAAAAGAGTTAATTAAAGCTCTTAAGCGATTATATCGCAATAACGGTTAAGATCGATAACCGACAGTACGCATAAAAAGCTAAGAATACAAAATACAGCAACAAAGCTAAACATCCGCCCATAACAATACTTCGTAAATAAACGGCACGTCCTACGGCATACATTCAGGACCCATGGAATTAAAAATTACGCGAAGGAGAGATTAGAGCCAAATTAAATACTGCAATTATAATCAAGTAAGCTACGTTAAAGGCTAATATAAAACCCCTAAAGAACAACATAACGGTTAAACACCGGCACCTAAACGGCGACTAAATGATACGGACAGAAAGAATAAGGCCGTGATTTTCGAAAAACCTTTCATATATTGTTTTTGTTTCGGAAACCGATTATTTATCAATCATATTTAAGTAAACGTAATATTTCGCTATGCCGGGCTAATTTATATAATTAAAAGAAATTAAATTTATCAACGAAATTAATTACAAGTAATTTATTTCCCTTTGATAATTTGATAACAAAATATATAACTTTAAAAATTTTTAATTAAAAAGATGGGTTCGTTTTTATATTATCTATTTTTAATTTTATTTACGTTTTATCGATAAATTCTCTGGGCTTAAAGTAAACGTTATTTATTTCCGACGACCGGATTATACGTAGTCTGAAATATTAACTTGCTGTTCTAAGATCGTTTATAAATGCGTTGTTTATAATAACCTTTATTCTATATAGTAAACGTTTTCTATTAAGGCTAAAAAGTAGGAAGTCTTCGATGTATAAAATAATAATATTTCGGGGTTTCGGGTTAATATATTTCGCGTTATCGTACGTTAATAGCCGGACATCGTACTTTTCCAAAATCAATCGGACTGTTTTTTTACACTACGGCATTTATTTACTGTAATTTTTAAAAATAGGTTTATTAGTTTAATAATCCTTTCCAGTATAAAATTAAAGCGTTTCTTTTCCTTTTAATAAATATCCAAGTATTTTTGGATTAAAAGAAAACGTTTTATAAAAATCTTTTCGTTAAGGTAGTATTAAGGTAAGTAGCGATAAAGTCGATATTTTATATATATTATGTTATAAACGTTATTAGTATAATAAGTATGCGTTAATAAATTATAATGGCAACATTTGTAACTATTTGGTTATAATTTATACCTTTACGTTATATAAAGTTTTACGCGTAAATATAAGCCTTTTATTTTTTTTAACTTGCATATAAATGTATAATGTTTTTAAAACCTATTTAGCGTTTATTAAATAGCCCTTAATAATTATAAACGCCGGGTTAACAGTAAAACCTTTTTGGTATAAGATTTTATTTATCTTTTTATTAATAACTTTAAGTTAATTATTTTATTTAAAACTTTCCATAATTCTTTTAAGTCTGCGTCCGATATTATCGCCGTTAAGTATAGTTTATTTATTACGATATAGATTTGATATATATATTTATTCGAACGGTATTAAATAATAATAAAATCTTTAAAAATTCTATAAAAATAATCTTCCAATTTATTAACAGAGTTATAGCTATAAACGCCTAGATAATAATTAACGTCCTTTTAGATTAAGACTTTAATAATTTTAAAGTACTTATTAGTAGCTTCGTATTCGTATAACGTAAGTTTAACATATTTTAATCTACCTCTTTTTTACTTTATGATTTTCATTTTTTTTATTTGTTTAGTTGTTTAATGTAAGGTTTATTATAGCGGTTATAAACGTTTATGCGTTTATTTTTAACATCGATAAAATAGTTTATATTATATTTAATGAAATAAAGATCTTATAATATCTCCGAAATTAAATAATTCGTCTTTCCTTTCTTAACATATTTAGTTTTTCGTAAATTCGTATATACATTATAATAAAAATGTAACCTTATTTTAAATAATTAAACCTTATAGATCTATTCGCCCTGGTGCCTTAAAAAGGCCTTTAACGCTACGTACCTTTAATCTTTTAATATTAATACGAAAACTTTCAGCAATCACTACTATATAACGATTAGTTATAATTTCTAAATATACGGTAGTCGGTTTATTCGTTTTATATTTAAATTTTAATGTTTTCTTATAATATTCCTTTAATATAATATTCTTCATTATAAATTATTCCGTGTAATTAAATATATAGACCGTTATTTTTATAAGGTAATCTTTAAAGTAAATTAAAATATATATGCAGATAAGTATGGCGTAAACGTTATTTTAAACGATACCAATACTTTTTTTAACATTTTCGTTATCTGCTATAAAGTAATATATAAGCGCTAAATTCCAATAATAGAATATTACTAATAAGGAATTAACGAACGTAACCGAATAACTTAAAAACGGAATTATCGTTTAATAAATAATTTTCGACCGCTTATAAGATTAAAAAATAACCTTTTCGGAAAAGGTTTTTATTTTTTCGATTAGATTATTACGAACTTAACATATCTTTTTTTCCGAAATAATTTAAATGTTTAAATCGGCATTCGGAATTAAATGAAAATTATTACTTTAGCCGGAAAATTTCGACGGAATTAAAATAAAATTCCCCGGTTGGGATGTTTTTATAAGCTATAAGTTAAAGATGGATATTATTTTCGTAAAAAATAATCGGAAATAATTTTACGTTATATACGAAAGATTAAAAGGTAATATGCAGGGTATAATTATTATATATTATATTACCGAGGGCTTAACGGTAATTATAACCCTTTAAAGCTTTTCGAAACGTTTTTAAGTAATATAACGATCGTTACCGGAAGAAAAAAATTGCTAATCGGTTTAAAATTTTAATATAAGCGGAGAATATAAATTTTCCTTTTGTTATTTTATATTTAAAAAAACGTTAACTTATATAAAAGGTGTTCCGTAATTTATAAATATAAAACTTACGATTTTTAAAAAAACTTTAAATAAAAAACTTATTTAAATATTATTTTTTATAAGTTTACTAAATAATTGTAACGTTTAAAAAAATAAGGTTATGAAATTTATAAGATACCTTAAACCGTTATCGTGATAAAAAGTGTTTAGCGACTTTATAACCGTATATACCGATAATAACGAACTTTTTATCCGATCCGGACGGCGATATAAATATAATAAGGGTTTCGATTACGGGACGATAGGGGTAAGGAACCCGAAATACGTTGTCCGGGTTTAAATAACGCGTACGATAAGTTTCCTAAGGAAAAAGGGATATCCGTAAAATAAAAGAATTGTGTTTACGTTATGGCCACGCAAATTACACAATAAATCGTTACTTTTATTTACTAGCAAAAAAACCGTAAAGCGGAATTAGATCCTTAAAAGCGCTTAATTTGGAAAAATCCGAATCAGAAAACGGAAACGGAAAAACGTAATTTCCGAATATTATCGCATTCGGAGGTAAGAAACGATTTAAGGGGAAATAAAATATAAAAAATAAATTATCACCGGTACTTTATTTATTACCGATATTTATATTAATTGAAAAAAGTTTATAAAAATATTTTTAATTTAAAAATATAAATATTTTATAATAATAAGTAAAAAGTTCGTAAAACGGTTAAAATTATTACGTATTTTAAGTAAATTACGCGAATTAAAAAAGGTTCGAAAAAAAAGGGGGCTTTATCGAAAATAAATTAAGGAAATAACGTATATAAAAATAAACGTCGACGGGTTTAAGGTTAAAAAATTTGTATATATTACAAATAATTTAAATTACCTTTAATATTAAAAATATTTTCGATAAAACGTTATAATATCGTTTAGTAATACAAAAATACTTTTTAACTATAGAATTAATAAGTTATATAAAATTTACGAAAAAAAAACATTCGAAAGTTCCGGAAACCGCGTAAAAATAACATACAAAGTAAAGATAATTTTAATAACTTTATTCGGAATAAGATTACGATAAAAAAAAAAGTTTTCCGGTCGGAAATTTAACTGATTTCGGATTATATTTATCAATATTAATAAAACATTAGTACCGAAAAAAAGGTTCCGGTAAACGAAAGGTTTCCGTTTAAATTAAAAACGTTTCGAAATTTTTTTGATAAGGAATTAAAAAACATTTTATTATTTTACCGTTTTAAAATCGATTATAAAATACGATTATACCGTAATGAAATAAAGTAAAAAAGGCCGCTATTTTAAAAACCTTTATATAATATATTCCGGAACGAAATATTAACGTTAAAAAAAACTTTAACGTAACTTTTAAATAAAAAATATATCCGCGCAAAGAATTTACTAACAGGAATTCCGGTATTATTCGAAAAGATATTAAAAGGGGGTTTACGTTTTTATTACGATTATCGAACGTTAAACGGAATAACCAAAAAGCCGGTACCTTTTATTATTAATTTAAAAAACTTTAAAAAACTTATTTTAGGAAAAATAATTTACGATAATAAATATCCGAATAACGTTTTATAAAATCAGAATTAAGGAGAAAAACGAATAGAAAACCGCTTTCCGAACGCGTTTTAAATTATAGGAATAATTAATAATATTATTCAGATTATATGACGTTTCCGTAACGTTTTAACATTACGTTAACGGAATATTAGAAATGTTTCTAAATATTCTTTACTTAATATATATAAAGAACGTTCTTATTTATTTTTTAGAATCCAAAAAGAATTATATACAGAAAATAAAAAAGGTTTTATTTTACTTAAAGAAATCGGGTTTTAATTTCGATATATTTAATTAGGAATTTGCTATTAAATTAACGAAATACTGAGGATTTATTATAAAAACGTTACGAAAAATACGGATAAATTTTGAGAAGTTAGGCGCGATCCGGGAATGAAAGGTTTTTAAAACGCTTAAAACGGTACGGAATTTTTCAAGGTTGGTTAATTTTTACCGTAATTTTATAACGCGTTACGCGAAACTTACGGCCCTTTTAATCGCCCTAATCCGAAAAAAAAATCCGTACCGTTAAAAAAAGAAAAAAAAAGGCGTTTAAATAACTTAAAAGCGCCTTTATATCCGAATGAAATTTTGCGTAATCGGATTTTAAAAAACTTATAACGGTAAAAGCGGATTATTCGGGATATATATACGGAAGGTATTTATTCCAGGTAAATAGATAAGAAATGTGATATTTAATCGCTTATTGCTCGAAAAAATAAAACGTTATAAAGTTTAATTATAAAACTTATAATAAGAACTTTTTGGTAATAATTAATAATTTAAAATTTTAAGATATATAAATACCGTAATATAATAATGCCGTTTAAGGTAATTACCGATTATAAAAACTTAAAATATTTTACAATTATTAAAAGATTAAATAAATACTTAATAATGTATTTTAAAAAGTTTTTACGGTTTAATTTTTATTTAAAGTTTCGTACGGGCCGTTTAAATATTCCGATTAATATGTTTTTACATAAAAATTAAAATATGCTTTAAAGAAATATGGATAACAAAATAGCAGGACGTAAATTTTCATTAATAAAAGATAAATAGTTCCTTTCATTATTTACGAAAAACGGAAATAATATAAACGGTCCCTTAATTATTAATAATGTAATTATAAAAAATAACGAATTTTTTTTAGGAACGTAAATATTTTAATATTATAAAAATTTTTAAAAAGCTTAAAACGTAACGTTAAAATGCGATAGAAATTACGTCCGTATTATTAAAATTATTATTACAAGAAAACCTAACTTTCTTAGCGAATTAAAATTGGTAATATTTATCGTAAAATATTTATTAAATATTAAAAATCTTTTTTAATTCCGTAACCGGTTATAAATCTTAAATTAAAAGCTGTTTAAACCGGATTTAATTTAAAATACGTATAATTTTTATATGGTAAAATATTTAGGTAAAAAGGTTCCGATAACGGTATTGGCGAAAAAAAAAGTTTTCGGAAATATATCGTATAATTAAATATTTTTATATGAATTATAACATATGCGGTTATAAAAATATATAAAAAGAAAATTTTTTATTAAAGTTGTTGCTTATTTCCGAACGATTTTATAATAAATTTTCGATAAATTTTCTAACCGATTTATTAGCCGCTTTTAAGGACCACCCATATTTTTAAATAATTAAAATAAAGCGGTTTTTGAAGATAATTACCTTAAAAGTAATATTTACGATAAACGTAAAAATTTTTACGAAAGTTTTCGTTAAAACGTATTAACGGTTTTAGGTTTTCTTTAAGGCCATTTTAAACGTTAAAAAAATAATTAAGTAAAAAAAGTTTGGAAAAGAATTTGCAAATTAAATAAAATAACGTAACGTTTATTTACCGAATTTTATTTAAAAACCGACGGTATTACGGAAAGACTTAATTAAGAAATTCTGGCTTATTTAAGAACTTTCGTAACGTATACGTAATAAGAATAAAGTAAATTTTTAGCGGGTACGATATTTATATTTAATAACCGTAATACGACCTTAATAAAATTCAGCCCTGTTTTTTTACTTTACGGGTATTACGTTAATCCGGTCCCGTAAGTGGAAAGTAATGCGGTACCCAATAAAAATCTGCACGCGTAAATAAAGGGTTTCGTTTAAAAGTTCCGAAAAAAACACGAATTCGTATAAGTTATTATAACCGTTATTTAGTAAGTATATAAGGAAATAGTAAATAGGTGTCGTTTTTTTCTAAAAAAATTCGAAATTAGTAATAAGATATAATTATTTTTTTAAAAATATTATTATTTCGTAAGCGATAAAAAAATTACAATAATTTTAAATAAAATATTAAATTATTAAAATAATAAGTTTATATATAATCCAATTAAATATCTGCGAAAAGAATTATAACCGCTTTTACGTAAATTTACTAAAACGCGTAAAATCGGACCCCTTATTTTTGCAAATTAATATAAATACTCAGCCCCTGCCGATAATAACGGAAAGAAAAAGGAATTAAAATATATAATAAAGCGCATTTTATAAGCCCGTATTAAAAGGGTAAAAAAAAGTTTAAAGGCGAGATTTTGATAAAGGAAAAGAATTATACGTTATATATTTAAGAACCGCTTAAGGAATTCGTAAAAATAAAACCCGTTCAGAGTTTCGAAAAAAAAATAGAAAAATCCCGTTATAAATAATAGGCCTTAAATATAACGTACCAGACGGAAAAAACCGCCCGGAAACCTGTTTTCGAACAGCTTTTAAATGGCCTTTAAGCGACGCCGAAACCCCGGAAAAGCCGTTCCGGAGCTGGAAAATTTTGGTTAATAAGTTACGTATACAGACATTATTAATAACTTACGATTGAGTTAGGATATTAAAATAAAGGATATAAATAACGCGCTAATTATAATATATTAAACTTTTTAAAAATTTATAAACTTATTAATTTATTTAAAAATTTGTAGCTTTAAAGTTATATATAAAAAAGGCAAACAACGCGTTCCAAAGGTATATATTATTTAGCTTTTATTATTAACCGATAAGGCCGGAAATTTCTTTTTGTTATCGTTTAAGTAACGTTTATATAATTTTCAAAAATTTTAACGACCAGCTTTTTTACGGTTAAAAATTCGCTGTATAAATAATTAATAAATACCGCAAAAGAAAAACCCGGGAATATCGTAAAAAAGATATTTATATAATAAGAAACTTTATTTTTGTAAATAAGAGGTCCTTTTTCCGAAAAATTAAAAAAATTAACCGAATCGAAAACTTAACGAATTACAGAAGTAACGTATAAGATTAGAATAAATAATGTAAATTTATTACGTTAAATATAACGTATAAATATTCGGTCCGAATTCGCAGAATTTTTATATTAAATTATTTTTAATTTTAGATAATAATTAAAATAAAAGGTTAACGGTAATAAAGTTATATAAAAAACGCGCATAAAAAGTAAAGGCTTATTAGGATTATAATAATTATAAGTAAAAATAATTTTATAAAATTTATTTATAACCTGCCAAATATCGGGTATATTTTCGAATTACGCAAAAATAACGTTAAAAGGGCGTATAATAAATTACGTAATATAATATTAAAATAACTTATTTCTGGATACCTGTAATTATGACAGGTACAAATTTAATACGGCATATTTTTTTTCCCTAAGATTATAAATAAAAAGAAAACAATTAAAAAGCCGCATATAAAACGCGTATATATCTGGTTAATTTATAAAAAAAACGATAGGATTTATCGTAAAACGGACCCTATAAATAAAATAAAGGATATTTCAGTATCGGGTAAGGTAATCGTTTAAAGCGATATATATATTACGTATACGAATAAAAGCCGCGGCCTTTTACTTTTTCGTAATAAGCTTTCGTTAAATATTTATTTCACTTTTATCTTCATTTTTAAGGGCTATAATAACGGATAATTTATCACATAACTTCTTAACTTATAAACTGCTTTATAATAACGTATAAAACCTAATTATTAAAAATTAACTTACCGGTTTTCATAATTATTATAAAAAAAAGGTTATAATAATTAAGGAAAAAAAGCAATTATTTATATGCGTATTGCAGGCCCATAATTAATTACCTAAGCTAAACCTAATTCGGAATTATTATACCTACCGAATTTAGATTAATTAAAAGCGAAAGTTTCTGCAATTAATAACTCCCAGACGCGCTAAATTTTATTAGGCTAGGATCAGCGCGATCAGTACGCTAACCCCTTTTAGAGGAAATAAGGGGGTTATGTGATGGGGCTACGTTAAGCCCCCGTTATGGTACCGAACTTCCGCCGGTGCCAAGACGTTATAAACGCGTAACGCGAACGCAGATCTATATATTTTCATATATAACTAAGATTTCTAGTTTTCCTTTTCTTTCCTCCTTAGTTAGAAAATAAAACCTTTTTAGGCCACTTAATGCAGGTTGCACAGGTTAAGCATTTTATAAACGTTTCTGCTTCAAAATTAGTTTTTATAATTAAAAAGAAAATTTGGGCTTAAAATAAGTCGTTTAAACTATCTTATTAAATAATTTCGATACTTAAAAATCTGAATTACTTTCTTTAAAAATTCGTTATTATAATATATTAACCGAACGGATTCGTTTTCGAAACCTTACCGATTATGATAATTTTAATCCAATTATATAACCTTATACCGTATTAGTTATAATCTCGTTATCATATATTACGAATAATAAAAAGTTAAAAAAACTTATATTATACTATTATTTTATAATTTTCAACTTTTACTTTATAAAAATACTTATAATTTCTTTAACTATTATTAATAAGATAACATATATATTATTAACTTATATTAAAGAATCGAAGTAACTCTTATTATATATCTAAAGTCGTAGTTATAAATGACGCATATATGGCCCTATTACGAGGCGTTAAGATTAACTTCGCCCGGGCCTCCTAACCAGGTACATAATAACGTAGAATACAATCATATATAATTTGAAAAGCCGTTAATTAATTGCATATTTAAAGGCAATAAGTTTTAAAATATATATAAATTTAAATTTATAAATTTAAAAATGATATTATTAGTTATAAAAATAAAAATTATAGTTTGTTATATCGCATAATTAATAAGGTTAAAAGTTTTATAATAATATATACGTCTTTATTTTATTTAAAAATCTTTTCGAATTATAATTTTAATTACAATTTATTTTAACTGATAATTTTAATATTCTAACGTTATAAACACTTTTATTAACGGATATTTATGCAAGGTTAATATAGGTTCAAGCCTTATTTTTCAGGCTGAGCTAAATACACAGAAAATCATTCCATATATAATCCATACGATAAATATTATACCCAATATCTTCGAACACGATAACTAATTAATGGTTTTTACGGTTAAGATAAATTATATACCTTAGTCCCATAAAACCTTACTCTAAAGCAGACTGATACGTAATTGCCGATAAGCTTCGATTCTGATGAACCTTATGCCAGCTGGCTCCACGGTTCCGTATGGTTGCAGTAAGCCTTAAGAATAAAACTTAAGAGTAAACCTTAAAAATAAACCTTAACGATAAACTTTAAATATAAACCTTAAGTGCGCATAAAAAACTATACGAACGCTTGCCAGTCTTAATCATTCCCACAGCTTTATTAAGACAGCTAAACATACCGCGCTATTCCAACTATACCATACCGGTAATCCGCAACGAAAAGATTTACCAAAAATCGTCATATTTATAATCCAAAGCCCCCAATAAAGTTACCGGACGGATTAAGACGATCGACAACACCGTCGATCTAAAAGACCTGTACTAAAAAGACCAAATTCGGCTTTTAATCTTCGGATACGATTTAAGTTACGAAAATAACGGTAATCGATCCTTAGTAATGCTTATGCCGAAGAATATTAACGGATATTTATTTTCTTATATATTAAAAAAGAAATTTTAAAATACTAATAACTTATAAAGTTTTCCTTATTTAAGAAGGTATTATGAAAATTATTAAAATTATTTTTATTATGATAAATTTTTTTTATAAAAATATTAAAATTTAATCCTGGATTTTGCAAACCTTATTATATTGTTAGTTTCGTTTTAAATTCTTTAGTTTCAATTTCTTTTATAAGTGATATCGTTATATTCTACCGTTTAAAGGTTAAGGTTTTTATTAATTAATTAATTTAATAAATATTATTACAGTATATATTTAAAAAAATTTAACTTTTATGATAGTTTTTAATTATTAATATAACTTTTAAAAACTTTAAAATTTTAAAGTTTTTAACAGGAAGTAAAGAAATTAACTAATATAATCTTTAAAAAGGATGTAAATACATTTTTAAATACTTTAATAATAGTCGTTAATTTATTATAGCATTTAATTTAACTTATTTAACCGGCGTTAAAAAAATTTAAATTAATAATTAATGCGTAATTTAATATAACCTTTCCGGTGTTTTAATCTATCCGTCCTATGTTAAATCTTTATAACGTTTATTATAACATTATTAATTACATTATTTTATAATTCACCGGAATTGTATTATTAATCTTATAATTCAGAAATAAAAATTTATTCAATAATTAAAAAAATATGTAACGAACCTGTCATATATCCACCTGGAGGTATAAGTAGTATCCGAAATGGGGGTTCTTGATTTACAGGTAATAATAGTCATAATGAATAAGATGTTCGTTAAAAAGATATGCGGACTTTTCCCTTAACTAAAAAACGGTGCAGTTACCTCTGGTTAAAAGCTTAAATTGATAGCTAAAAAGCGAAACTAAATAGGTGTTATTTATTAAAATGGTGCAGGGTGCAGGGCCAAGGATGTGGGTCTACTGATCAGTTAGTCAGCACCACTTATATATTTCTAGGAGCTCTTTTTGCCGGGCGCAACCCCGAAACACTTACCACCAGACACCCATTTATTATTCATCAGACAGACTGGTTTCAATACCAGATCATTTATATTAACTTCAATTTTATCCAGAACCCTGGGCTTATTTGTAACATTCTTTTTGATTTCGTACTGATCAAAACTAACTCTGTCCCGCCCCATTTTATCTGGCTGCCAAAGAGAGGAGATTAGCTTTAGTTAGCTGCCGAGGCAGCTTTCGATCTCCCGATTATAAGGCGGAATGGATAAAGTTTTGATCAAAAGTGTACGATAATAATTATACGGGATCGCGATTACGACTATGGTTACGGTTACGATAATTTAAGCGGTATATAATTAAAGGCCGCAGTTAAGATAATAACGTAACCTTTCGGACGATTAATAAAAGAAAATTTTTAAATTAAGACTTATACGAAAATAATTTAATTTAAACGCCGGCGAAGGAGCACGAGCATATATAAGCAACCGGTTTCGGAATATAAACTAATTATCCAAGTTCTAGACCGATTATATAATTCGGATCGATATACGTATTAATAATAAAGTTAGGCAATAAGAAAAATTATACAATTTAATAAATATAAAAATAAAAAAAATAAAAATTATATCGTTAACGATATAATTATTAGGCTTTGGATTAATTAAAATAAGTAATATAACGATAAAATTAACGATATAAATAATATAAAAAATACGAATAAAAAAAGGAATAAGATTATAAAATTATTTATTTTATATATAAAAGAAATATTTAAAAAAATCTCGTTTTTTAATATAACGTAAGAATTAAGTACAAAACGTTATAAAGTATATTCTGGACCGTTTTAGCATTAATTAGGCAATATTTTATTTGGTTATTAATAGGTAATATTATTTATGATTTATGTTTTTTATTAAGTCTAAATATTATAACGTTTAATTTAGTAATAAAAATATTAATAAATAAGTTAAAAAAAGCGTTATTACATAACTTGCGATATAACGATAATTAGGATAAAATTATTCTAACGGATAAAAAAAAAGGTCATTTATTTTTAAAGTTCGAAAGAAAAAAAAAGGTTATTTAAGATAATTATCGCAAATAATTATTTATTTTACGCTTAAATATATTTTATTTAAGGTATTATTTTGAAATTTAAATAATCTAAGGACCGGTAATATTAATTACTTTAAGATAGGTTTTAATAAATTCTATAAAAATGTATCGAAGTTTTCGAAATTATTATTTAATTTTAGGATTTATAATATAACTTATTATTAATATTATATTTTTAAACTTTTGGAATTTTTCTTTAAGTACGATTATTTAATATTAATTACCAAAAAATTTACGATAATAAATTTAACGAAATTAAATTTTAAAATAGTAATAATTAAATTAAATTCTTAAAATTAATTAAGGATATAAATATTTAAATAAAGCCCGGTATCGTAATTAACATATTTAAAGGACGAGATTTATATTAACTTAAGGGTTATTAAAATTATTTATAAGTTTTACGGTATTTATATTAAATATTTCGTTTTTTGATACGATTAACAAATAAAAGTTCGATTCTTTTGCGGATATTATGGATAAACTTTCGTTTTTTATAGTTTTTTAGATTTTTTTGCTTTTCTTAATTTTCGTTTTTTAGGTACCGGAATTATAACCTGGCTTAAGGAAATTAATAAATTATTTAAGAAATATAAGTTTTCCGAGGTTAAGATAATTAATAAAATACCTTATTAAACCGATAACATTGTTATAAAGAACCGAATTAAAACTGTCCTTAATACAATTACCGATTGGAATAAAGTTATTTAAATTATCTTAAAAACCTTTAAATTATAGGATTTTAAATAAATTCGGACGGTAAAGAACCAATTAAGGATTTTAACGAAATAAATTTAACGTAAAAAGTTTGATTAAATGTACGATTATTATCTGGAGTGCGTTATTAAAGTACAAAATATTATTAAGGAATTTAAGTTAGAAGGAAAAATAATTAGTAAAAATAAGTATAGTGAAAATTTGTTAAAAGGTATATCCGTTAAATATGTCGAAGGAATTTTTAATAATTTGTTTATAAAGTTCGAAAATTTGTACGCGATAATTTAAAATAATGCATAATTATTAATCAAGGATTAAGTTATTAATAAAGTTGGATTTTTTCAATATAAAGGTTATATACAACCTTAAATAAGTAGCCGATTTAATTTTGGCCGAAGAAATAAGAACCGGTTTTATTCGACTTAATAAACTAAATATTTTTTTAAAAAAGTCGGCTTTTATAATAAACGGTACCTAGTTAAACCGATTAGGTATTTAAAATTATTAGCGTTTTTTAGGATTTAAAAATTATATAAATATGATAAATTTAAAATTTTAAGGTATTTTAAAAAATGATACGAAATCGAAAAGTTTTCCGGATTTTATAATATTACGTTCCGTTTAGATAAAAAATATTTTGGGGTTAAATATATAATATAGATCCGTTAATTAATATACTTAATTGCCAGCCGGATAAATATAATCGATATAATCCTTAACGTAAACGAAATAGATACCGAAGATAAAAAGGTTACCGAAAAGCTTATTAAGGCCGAAGTAAATATTATAGTAATTTTAATTAAAATATTTATTAATTTTGCCAGAAATTAAAATATAATATGCAAAAATACCGCTTATTTATTAATATGGAAATTACCGGAATAATCGTATTTGCCGGCGATAAATATATTATTTTTTTAAAACCTTTAAAAATAAAACGATATTAAGTATAATTTAATTTTTTTAAATCTTAAAAAGTGAGGTAATTAAGTAGTAAATCCCGGTTTGGAAAAAGATTTTAAAACGAATTTATGGTTTATTAATTTTCCTTATTTAATATAAGGAAAAAATGCGGTATTTTTATCGGCGAAACGATATTTTCCGTAACGTAAATAGTTTACCGACTGGCCACGATTAGGATATTAATAATCCAACTAAACTTCTGAAATATATTACGATTTTAAAACTAAACCGATAGGAAACCGATATTAATTAACCCAAAGTAACCGAAATTAATATAGCCCATTTCGTCGATTAAAACGGAAAACCGTTTTATAAAAAAGCATCTTTACTTAACTGGCTATAAAATAATTTTATTAAAAATAATGGTACCCGATAGCTGGAAGAAATCCGAGCCTTAAAGATCGACGATTCTAATTAATCGATTATTTTTATGAATGTTATAATAATTAAACGTTTTAAAAAAGAAAAAGAAAATTCCGAAAACGCAAAAAAATAAAACTAAAATAAAAATTAATAAAAATAATATAATATATAAAAAACCTTTTTTCCATAATATGGAAATCGGTATTTGTATAAATAATATCCTTTCGATACCTACTAATACCCTTAAATCAGACGATATTACCCAGACTGATAACACCCTTACCCAGAAAGGCCTAATTAATAAATATATAATTAAATTTTAAAAAAACTTTTAAAAAAACATAAAAAAAGATTTTAAAATTACCTGGTCCGAATTAATCGAAATTTGCCCAAATTTCGGTAAAGGTTTTAAAAACTTTATGGTTATTAAAACATTAAAAGTATTTAATTATAAAAACCAAAAAATAATTAAGATAATCGAATCCGAAATACGAAGGTTAAAAGCTCCAGACCCGAAAAGATCCGCTAGGATTTTTACTATAAATATCGGTTATAAAATAAAACGTTAAAAAAAAGTTAATATTTTATCGGTCTAATAATATAATCCAGCAGAATATATCACCCCATTATTTAGGCTGGCAGTCCGAATAAGCCATAGAAATAATAAGAACCTAATTAATAAAGTTATCGATATTAAAACCGAATTTAACGTTATTATTATATCGTACGTTAAATAATACGGATTAATTTTACGATAAACCCGTATATTATTTAAAAGTTTAAATTTTTAAATTTTTTTTTTCGAAAATGTAATCGAAGTTTCCGTTTAGTTAACCGGCCGATTAATTATTATTCCCCTATTTATCGGCGAGAATTATTATATTACGTAATTATTAATTCTTAAATGTAATTTTATGGCTAAATCGAAAATAATATTTAATATGGATTTTAAAATAATAAAAGAAATTTTAAAATTCGGTTAGATAAAAATTATTATTTTATTAATTCCAGCCGGGAAAGTTATTTGTAATATCTGTAACGATAAAAAGTAAAAAAAAAATAACCGGTAAATTTATAAGCCGTTTTATTAACAAAAACAGGTTTAAAAGCAAAAAGGTAAATAAGCGCTTTATAAACTTTTATATTTTTTCGATCAATATTATCTATATTAATTAAAATCCGGTAATTATTTAAGAAAATATAAACCATTAATTAAAACCCGGAAATATTATTTTAGGTTAATTTAAAGATAAAAAATTTATATACGTTTTATACGGAATTTTGTAAGATAAAATACGCGATAAAATTAATAATAAGTAATTAATATAAACTAATATTATATATAAACCGTAATGGAAAAAGGTGGTTTTTATTAATAACGTACCGTTTAATAGATTAATACTACCTGGAAATTCCGATTAGAAAATTTAAAAGCTGGAAAAAGTACGATAAGTTAATAATTAGTCCGGAAAAAAACTAGATAATTCCGGTATTTTATTAACCGTTTTATTTCTTAAATTTATTAATATACCGTAAGGTATTTAATTTAGCGATAAAAAAGTTAAAGATATTTTTAATTAATTAAATAATAAGTTTATTTGTATATAAACAACCTTTTTTTTAAAAATGCTATACCGAAAAAAGTTTATCTTAATTTGGAAGTAGAAAAAATACGGTAGGATTAAATAATATATTATATTAAATTATGAAATTCGGAAAATTCTTTATAAGGTATAATAAGTTAACGGTATTATTTTATTAATTAGTATAAAGGATAAGTTAATCTGTATATTATAAGTCCGAATTTAAAAAAGCTTATTTAGACAGTTTTATGCGGCATATAAAAATACCTGGTTTTTTATAAAAAAAAAGATAACGTTTTACGATTAATTAATTCCGTAATAAAGTTAAATATAATTATTTTATAAAATGCGTTTATGCTAAATAATTACGATAAATTTTCGGCGGATTTTGTAATATAATTTTTCGTAATTTTAATAAACTTCTTTTACGGTCATAATTAAGTTATTTTAATTCCGGCTTATAAAAATTATATAATTTTTTCGATATCGTTAAAATTTTTAAGGATAATTATTTTATTTTAAGGGATTATTAATTTTATAACTTATTTTTATGGCGTAATAAGAAGGATTATAAACGATTTAATGCCCGATATAATACGTTTATTTGTTAATAATATTAATATTAAAGGTTTAAAGATTAAATATAATAAGGAAAAAGATTTTAAGGATCCGGAAGTTCGTTTATAAGTATATCGTTAATATAAATAAAACTTTTTTTAATTACGAACTTATTAATATTTCGATTAATATAAAAAGGTTTTAATGGTATTAAAGAATTACCGTTATAATCGGATTTTCTTATGGATTAATTGGTTGCCGATTCGATATTATTAAAGTAATTAAATTTTTAAAAATTAAATTATATAAAAACGTTTTAAAGGTTCGGATTTTTTAAGTATTACCGTTTATTATTAAATTCTTATTATATATTATGTTTTAAAGGTTAAATTCTTTACGAATTTGTTTTGGAAAAATAAGTTTTTTATTTAGGGCTTTAATTAAAACTTGGCGATGAAAACTTTTAAAAAAAAAGCTTTTAATAATTCCGATTTTAGTTACTTTAAATTATAACCCCGATATAGGAAAGATTATTATAAGGACCGACGTGAATAATGTCGGTTATAAAATTATTTTTGGTTAATTAATTAATGGAATCGAATATTCCGCGCGTTATAAAAGTGGTATTTGGAAGGGCGTAAAGTTGAATTATGATGCTAGCAAATTAAAATATCGAATTGTTTTTAAGATTTTAAAAAGGTTCCGGAACCATATTTATGGTATCCGATTTTTATTAAAAATTAACGTTAAGGTATTAATTAATTATATTAATAAATTTTTAAATTTTTTATTTGATATTACGGTTATTCGTTAAATCGCTTAAATAAAAATGTTCGATTTCGAAATTAAATATATTTCCGGCAAAAAGAATTTAACTGTAAATAATTGATTCCGAAAGTTACCTGAAACTTTTAACGCATTAAACGATTAATAGAAGGAAGAAGTTTACGATTTTATTAATATTTAGTTAACTGTTATTCGGCTTAATTTTATCCTAACTGGAATATTATTAATACCTTTCGAAATAAGGTAAGGGCTTTTTATTAGGAACTGGTTTAAGAAGTTATAAAAATAAGCGAAATCTTTAACGATATTGGAACTTTTTAATCGTTTTCGTAAGGCCTTAAGGAAGAAAAAAATAACTTTTAAAATAAAAGCCTTAAAGTATTTTATTTAGGACGGAATTTATTAGCGCAAAATAAATAAATAATACGGTAACCGTAAGGTTATTAATTCCGAACAAGAATGTTTTATAGTAATTAGGTAGTATTATAGGGATTATAGTTATAGAAAGCGAAATTCGACTTATTATCGTATAGTAGCTTCGCATTATTAGCGCGGAATATTTAGCCATATTCGGGAGGTAATATTTACGTATATTAATTATTAAAAAGTAATCGATTAACGTTTCGAAAAAACTTATAGATTTTCGTAACTTATTAATATAATTATTATTTAAAGAATCGATATATAATTTATACCTATTAATTACGGTTATAAGGTTTTAATTAAAGCTAGATATAAGTTATTTAATTTTTTAAAAACGAAGGTTTTACGTTTAATTACTTTAATAACGATTAAATGTTTTTGGACGAATATATTTGTTACTGTTACGGTATTCCGATTAAGATTAAAATTAATAAAGGTTCCGAGAATAAAGGCGAAGTAATGAAAGCCTATAATATAGTCGGGCTTTAACGAAAGGTTGGAGCCGCGTACGTTACCTGGCGATAAGGCTGTAACGAACCTGCCATACATCCACCCGGAGGTATAAGCAGTATCCGAAATGGGGGTTCTTGATTTGTAGGTAACAATAGCACAATAAATAAGGTATTTGTTAAAAAGATTTGCGGACTTTTCCCTTAACTAGAGAACGGTATAGTTGCTTTTAGTTAAAAGCTTAAATTAATAGTTAAGGAGCGAAATTAAATAGGTGCTATTTATAAAGGAAACCGATTATTATATATTTATTTCGAATTTAGTAAGTATATTTAAGATTTATGTAATTTATGTAATCTAGCAGATTACTTAAATTACCTAGATTACTTAGGTTTTGGTAAAAAAAGCTAAGCTTTTTCCTGCTCCGAAGTTTAGCCGCCTAGGGCCTACGTTAAGCTCCAAAGGTTATTTTCCCCAAAATAGGAACCTTTATTTTTATACTATAATATTATTTCCCCTTTTTAAAGATTTTTGTCCCAAAGATAAAAACCGTAAGTACTTTTTTTGCTTTATTGGAAGGGTAGTTCCTTAGTTAATTTTATTATAATAGGTCGAATCGAAAAAGGAAAAAGAAAGTTACGTTTTAATTAATACGAAATTCGTATTAATCGTATAAAGTTGATTAAAACATTTGGTTTTAATATTATTTTTTATTCGAATTATATTTATTTTAAGGAAATTAAAGTTTTTATATAATAGATATTCCGAGTTATAGCTGTTATATTCGTTATTAACGTTTGGTATATACCGAATTAAAAATGAACTTTTTGGCGAAAATTAAGAAGGAATACGATCGTTTGTAAAAAGAATAGCGTAAAATAAAGGAGATTTTAATTACTTTATTTAATCGTTTAAAACGGTTACGTTTTTAATAAAATATTTTTAAAAAAAAGGCCGTTATTATTTTAAAGGAAAAATTCGAACGGAATTAACGAAAAAATTAAGAAAGGATGGAAAAAAAATAACGTCGTATAAAGGCAGAATAAGTATAATTAGCTTTTAAAATAAACGTTATAATAAAGGCATTTATTTCCTTCGGATGGAACGTTAAAAATTTGGATTTAGGCGGAGGGCCTTTATTGCTTACGACTTTGGCCGTATTAAAAACGGTCGGTCGGGATTTTGCCGATAAAAATCCTTAATTAGGCTTACCGTATTTGTTAAATGCTTAAGTAGTTTTTAAGTATTATTTTTTAATAAGTAATTTATTTATTTAATTAAGTACTGGATTTTGTTTTTAATTACTTTAAAATCTAGTATTTTTTTAATTTTATATTTGTTACCGTTTTTTTTAATTTCGAGGTTTTTTTTAAACGGGGCGTTTTTTGGGGTTGGTTTTAATAAGGAAATATGGAATATAAGATATATTTTTATAGTTTTGGGTAATAATAGTTTGTAGTTAATTTTTGAAATAAAATTTTTAATTTTAAACGGATTAAGCTTTTTGAAATTAAATTTATTATTAGGCCTTTTCGTTTTGATTGGGAAAAAGTTTAACGTCGTATTTTGTTTTTGGCGTAATAAGTAAACCTTATTTTTTTTACTAAAATTAATCCTTTAATTTTTTTTTTATTATAATACTGGGTTATTTTTTGCTATAAAGATTATAATTCGGTTTATAGTCGGATTTATATTATTTTGATTTTTATTACTATAATTTCTGTTCGTAAAATTATCGTAATAAGAATTAAGGCTTTATATATTAATTATTTTAGTCGTTAAGTTATTACGTTATATTTATATATAATTATATAAAGTAATATATTTATATTTTCGTTAATAAACGTATTATAAGTTATTTATGTTAATAATAAAAATTTAATTTAATTATTTTGCTAATAATTAATATAATTTTAAAAGTATTATTTTAAGGTTTAATTTAATCGTTTTGTTTAATTATTTATTTAGGAGTAATAGGTTATTAAAAACTTAAGTTTAATATTAATTTACTTAAAAAAATTGGTACCGAATTTCGATATAAAAAGTTTATTTTGATTAAAAATAATTTTTTCCAGTATTTTATGTTTGTTAAGGTAATATCGAATAAAGGTATAAGTTAATTATTTTACCGTTATAATTTTTTTAAAAAATAAAAAGTATTTATATTTAATAAATTTGTTAATAATTACTTATATTATATCGTATTTAATTCCGGTAACGGGATTTTTTGATATAAGGAAATTAATAATAAAATTTTAAGTTCTGGTATTTTATATTATATTAGGTATGTTTATAAGTTATAATAAATTATACGGTTTATAACAGGCTGTTTTTGTTTTATTATAAATATTATAATCCTTAATTATCTACTTAATTATTTAGCAAAATTCGGGAAAATTATATTCTTTTTAAAGTTACTTAATAATTTTAAATATTTTCTAGTATTTATATAAAGGATTTTTATAAAATTTTTGGACGAATTTTTTTTATCGCTAATAGGGGATATAAATTTTGTTACGGAATAATAATTTATCTTAATTATTTCTTTTTAGTTATTTAATTTTTTTTATTTTTTATGGTTATAAAAATTTTTAAATTAAATTAACTTTTTTAAAGTTGGTTATTTTAAGGTTATATATAATTATATTATTTTATTATCCTTACGATATAATATTTATATATATCGTTTGGAAATTTTCGAATTATAATTTCCTTTTTAACTTAAAATATCTGTTTGGATATTTTTTTTACCTTTAATATAATAAATTTTAAAGTTGAATTTAAATAAAAAAATTATTTAATTTTTATGGCGTTTATTTAGTTCCTGGATAGTTATAAATTTGGTTAAATTTTTATGGTTTAAATAAATATTAAATAGTTTTTTAATTTTATGAAAAAATAATTTCCATTTTTTAAGTATTAAAATAATTATTAATACTTTTTTGTTATAAATAAGGTATTTAAATTTTGTATTTTTAAAAGTTTTGGAAAAATACGTTATTAAATATTATTTTTTATTATTTTTTAATTATTTTAAAATTATTTTAAAGGCGTAATTTAAAATATTTATTTTAAATTATCTTTTTTGTTATAATTTAATAACTTAATTATCGGGATATTAATAATTTTATTTTTAATTTCCTAAAAAACTTTTTTAATTTCGTTTAAAAGTTTAAATTTTTTTAACGTACTTTTTGGTAATAAGTTTAATTAAAAAACTAAAGAGTTTACCATAATCTTAAATTAAAAGTCGTACGTAATTAATAAATCCTAAAAGTTAACAAATATTAATAATAATAACTTTATTAAAAATTAGCCGGTTTTTAACGGCTTTTAATTTAAAATCTTAAATTTAAATTTATCCTGGAGTAATAATAAAGCTTAAAAAGTTTAGCTTTTAAATATATTAAACGCTTTTTTTTGCGTTTATTAATAAATTAACCTTTTTAAAGGTTTTTAATATTTAAGCAATATATTTTTTATATTTCTTTAAAATTTCTGAATAAATAAAAATATAATTCAAGTAAACGAAAACGAATGTATTTATAAATTTCCGTAAGATAATAGTAAGTATATATTAAAAGCTGGTTAAAATATTAATTAAATTCTGAGATATAACCTTATATTCGTAATATTTATAAATAATTTTAAAAGTAATTTTTTTTTTCGCCTTTAATTATTCGAATAAAATAATAACCGTTTAATAAGTTTAAGGCTATAAATTATTTAATTTTATTAATAATTTTTTTTATAATATTTATTAACGTTAAAAAATATCCATTTTTAATAATAATATCGTTAAATTATTTATAATTATAAATTCGTCGATATATTAAATTTCCGTCTTTATCGATTTTGATTTTGTTATCTTTTATTTTTAATACTATTATAACTAGATACCATATAGATAATTCGGATTTTTATATATAACCTTTTTTAAAGTTCCGTTAAAGGCTTTTTTAAAAAGCTTTAATTTTTTTAAGGTTTATATGGTAAATTTAATAAAGCTTTAAATGGTATCCTTTTTTAATAGGAATCCGATAGTTTTATTAATTATGGTTTGATAATTTTTTCGGGTTCGTTTTTTAAATAACTTTTTAAACCGTCGATACTTAAAAGATATTATTATTATAAGGTTAAAAAATCTGGTTTTTTTAATTATATAACAAACCTTATAGGATTTTTTTTAAAAATTATCTTATAAAAACGTTTATTTTTTCCAATTAATATATAAATTACTGGAACAAAATTACGGCATTCTTAAGATAATATCGAATCTTAAAATGTCGGCGATATTAAAAATAATTCGTTTTAAATATCCTTATATCTGGATTTCGAATTTCTTTATTTTTCGGAAAACTTATCCGTTATCGTAAATAAATAAACTTTTATTTACCGTTCGTAACTTATAAAATTGTTATTTATATTTTTAGGGGATCCGATATTTTTCGGTTACCTTAAGGGAAATAAAGTTGCTTTTTATTCCGGAATTAATTATAACGTTAAATATTTTATTTCCATAATAAATAAGGATCTTAATTTAATTCCGTATTTCTTTTTTTGTTTTATATAAGGTTTTATATATGGGGGCTTTTCGGTACTTTATTTTCGAGGGCTTTTATAATTTTTTAATTAATGGGCCCTGGGGGCTAAAAGGCGTTTTTATTTACGTACCTTTCTGGTTGCATGCTTAGTATAATGGTTATTTATATACTTAAACCATTTTCTGTTACCAAATTGGTATTTAAAGATAACTATTTTTTTTTAGTTTGTCTTTGGATCCTGTACTTTACGAATCGTTAGATTAGAAAGGTATATCTTTAAAAGGGATATTTTTATAATTAAAAAATCGTATTTATCGTATGGTATTGGCGCGTAATATAAACATCTTTGCGTTATAGCCCTTTGGCTTCGCTTTAAATCGGGGTGTAAGTAATAAAACCTGGGGTAATCTGGTTATTAGGGAATTTTTATATATTTGTACTTATTATCTGGTTTTGTAAACGTTTTTTTATTATACTTTGGTTAAAAGTCGTTATCTTTTTTGGCGCGTTAATGGATAAGGTAATTATAATTATAGCAAGCAATAAAATACAAAAATTTGTAATTATTTATTGGTTTAAGGTATATTATGTATTCGGGAAAAATATAATATTCGGAAGATAATTATTTATAGTTATCGAAATCTTTTCGTAATTGACCGTTTTGGTCGTATATTTTATATTCCTATATGTTAAGGTAATAAGTATATTTTAACGTAATGGTTATTTTAGAATTCGTTTATCCTGGATAATATTTGTAAGCTTTAGTTATAATACTTTTATAAACGGTATAATTTTTATAATTTGGGTCGTTATTTTTAACCTTGTTAATCGTAATAATAATAAATTTTTAATTAGCGGAAATAACATTTATTTCCTTTTTATCCTTTTTTTCGTTATTTATATTTCGTTCGGCCGTACGGATTTTTTTTTGGGGCTAAGGAATTTTATCCTTTTGGGAATTTTTTTGGGGATTTCCTTTTTTCGGTAAAAAGTAATATTCGGTTTTAAAATGGCCCTTTTTACCATAATTAAAACATTTAACTTTGGATTTGTTTTTTTTAGATTCCGTTAAAGTAATATTAATTTTTTTTTGGAATCTGTTTTTTATTTTCTTTTTGTTATTAAAACGTTTATTATTATTTCGTTTGCCAGTATTTTTCCTTTTAAGGTACCGATTAAAAATACGTCGGTTGGAAAAAATAACCTTATCGATATATTTTTTAAAAGGTCCAATTTTAGGGATTCGGAATATTTTATTTTTAACCTGTTTTTTTACGCCGTTATAAAAAGGGAAAAATAACGTTGTTTTTAATAATTTAAAGATGGCTGTTAATTAATTAAATTTAATTACGTATTCGGTAATTAATATTATTTGTTTTAAATTATACATTTTCTTATTATATATTATTATTTATCGGTATTTTTATATAAAGTTCGTATTCGTTTTTTAAAATACCTATAATTATTAAAAACATAATTAATAATATTTAAGTAATTATCGGGAAAGTTTATTAGGTAATTGTTAAAAATGGGTATAAATTAATTAAGTACTTTTCCAGTAAAAAGCTGGAAAATAACCATAATTTTCTGGTAATTTTCCGTTAAAATTTTTTTATATTACTTCAGGTAAAGCTTAGTTTTAACCAGGAATTTTTTTATATCCGTGGTTTTATTATAAAGTTTGGAAGTAATTAACTTATAACCCTTAATATTAGGTATTATATAGTAAGTAAAAAAAATATAATGCCTTTCCGTTTTCGGCCAAATAATAAAAAAATAAAAGTTCGTAAATAAGGGGTAAATATTTTAAAAAAGGGTATTAATGTTTTCGGATAAAAAGTAATTTTTAAAACCGCGGAAACTTTTTTTAATTATTAAGTAAATTTGGCGTTTTTATTTTAAAATTTTACGACTTTTTCGGCCATAAGGTCCAACCGTTAATTAATCGTAAGTTCTTTTTTTTTCCGTTTTTGCGGTAAAGATTTCCTTAACTTTTTTTTCGTAATCGGATTTTTTAAGTCGTACTTTAATAATTTCCTTTATTTTCTTAAGGGTAAGGGTTAATTGTTATTAAAAAAAAAAAGCTTTTCTTAATCTTTAACTTTGGTAACTTTTGATAATATATTATCGATTAATTAAAAAACTTTTTTAATCGGGGGTAAATTATATAATCCGGTTATTAATCCTTTATTAATTAATAACGGGAATCGAATATATTATTTATTTATTAAATGTCGTTTTGTAATATCGTTTTTATTAAGTTTAAAAAAGCTTATACTTAATTAAGCTTTAAATTATTTGTTAATTATTAATTAAGGAGTTATTAAAATATAACGAACCTGCTATATATTTATCCGGAGATATAAATAATATCCGAAATAAAAGTTTTTAATTTGTAGGTAATAATAATATAATAAATAAAGTATTCGTTAAAAAGATTTACGGATTTTTCCCTTAATTAAAAAACGGTATAATTATTTTTAATTAAAAGCTTAAATTAATAATTTAAAAGCGAAATTAAATAAGTGCTATTTATAAAGCAAACCGATTATTATATATTTATCTCGAACTTAATAAGTATATCTAGGATCTATGTAATTTATGTGATCTGGTAAATTACTTAGATCACTTAAATTATTTGGGTTTTGGTAGAAAAAGCCAAGCTTTTTCCTGCTCCGAAATTTAGCCGCCTGGAGCCTGCGCCAGGTTCCAAAGGTTGTTTTCCCCAAGACAGGAACCCCTGTTCCTGTACTGTAACAAAGGCCTAATCGAAAAAGTGTATGTTCCGATTATTACAAATTTAATAAAAGCGATAAATAAAATTAGTAAAGAATAGGTTAAGTTTTTGCTTAAAATGGTTTTTACCGCTCGAAACAGTTTTGTTAAAATAATATGTTATAAATTAAAATTTTAATATTCCGAAAGAAAATTTAATTACGTAACGGATTTAATTTTTGGAAAGAAAAGTTAAAAACGTAACCAAAATTATTAAGGTTATTGTTAATTAACGTCGTAAGGTTGCTAGGTTTACAAATTAAAGGGACGTAAATAAAAAAGAAATAAATCTTTAGAAATAAATAACGTAATATTATTATATAATACGTTATAATATATAAATATGTTTAACGATATAAAGCTAAAATACCGTTAAATTAACCCGTATCTAAATCATAATATTATTAATCGAAAGACTTACCGTTTAAAGGAAGTTAATAAGACGAAATTATAAAGTACTTTTCCTGTTAATAAATTAAAATGATTTATAAAAAATAAAAAAAGATATTAAAATCCGTTTATTAATTAATTTAACGATATTATATTAGATATTTTAATTATTATAAATATCGAATTATTAAACCATTGGTAATTTAAAGCTTTAAAACTTATAAAAATAAATATTAAAATGTATATATTTAACGGTCGACTTAAAAATTACGTAGTTATAAGCGACGAAAATATAATTAAAATAAGTTAATTTAATAAGGAAAACAAATTAACGAAATTAAATAAAAAAGATTAAAATATAAAAAAAAGGTTTTTTTTAAAACTTTTAAATTTATGTTAATTATTACCATAAACGACGAGTATTATCCGTTACATATAATTAATCCGCCGAATAATAAACGTTCGATATTAAGGATCCGAAGTATAATATTTAATTTCTTTTCGAAATTATTAAATAAGTATTATTATAAATATCTTCTTTAATTTATAAAAACCGAAGAAAATTAGCCTTAAATGCTTTAAACTAATAATTGCGAAAAGTATATTTATAATCCTTAATAAACCCGACGTAATTATTATAAAACTTTTTATAAAAGTCCGGAATTAATTAGTATCCGTAAAAAGAGAATATGCCGTAATAATTAAAACTTTCCGATATCTTATATTACCGTTTGCAAAATTTATATAATATAAAATTAAAAACGTTAAATATTTAAATAAATAAATTGGTAATATATCGTAAATTTTTAATAAATAACGTTACAAATAAATTATTACGACTGCATCGAAAGATTTTGATAAAGATTAAATAAGACCGTTTATTTCAGTTTAAAGGAACCTAATTATATCGGATTAAACGTTTACGGTAATTTAAAAGTTTTTGGCTTTAATTTGTTAACGTATATACCGACCTTTAATTGGACTTCCGACGATAAAGATAAGTATAGTTTTAAATATTTAATAATAATTAGTATAAGTTAGGTAATAAGGATAATAAAAGTATATATTTTAATATGCTTATAAGTTACGAAATTTATATTATTATAATTATTTCAGAATTTTGTTACGTTCCGTTAATAGTTAAAAATAATGCGAAAAAAAATACGATACCTTAATAATAATATAAGGCTTTAAGATATAATTAATAATACGGTTACCCGTTTGGATGGTTAAAACCGTTGAAAAAGATTTTGTCGTAATATTATAAAACGGAAATATTTTAAGAAAAATAAGGATTACGGATATTAATCGACGATTACCGGATGATTATTTGATAATATTAAAGATTAGGTTAGATTTAAAATTAGGATTTATTTTAATTGTTTAACTTACTTTTTATTTAAAAGAAAATAAGGTTTGGCAAGTTGCGGATTATTTATTATCGGAGTATTAGGTAGTATATAATACAAATCGTATTTAATATTACGGAATTGGTATTAAAAAAAAGGCATTAAGTTATAGATAGGCTATTAACGGTAGATAAGGTTATTAAATTTACGGATATTATTAAGGTTAATAAAAGGTTTAAAATAACGGTTAATATCTAAAGCCTAATTAATACGGTAAAATATAGCTGAAAAAAATATCAAGGTATTAAAAGCCGCTAATAATATTTAACGTCGGGCAAAAATAAATTCCAGATTTTATATATTTTGTACAACTTTTTAACCGATCGGTACGGGATTATTAAAGTCATTCCTTACGATAAATATGGTCGATATTTATAAAAAAAAATCATCCTATCCCTATTTTAAAAAGTAAAGTACTAAAGCGATATAATAACCGCGCCGTTATAACGTACCTTTATAATTATAATAAATATTCTTAAGGTTTATTCTTAAGGGTTACTGCAGCCAGCTGGCATAAGGTTCATCAGAGCCGAAGCTTATCGGCAACCACGCATCAGTCTGCTTCAGAGTGAGGTTTTATGGGACTGAGGTATACAATCTATCTTAACCGTAAAAACTATTAATCAGTTATCGTGTTCGAAGATACTGGGTATAGTATTTATCGTGTAGATTATATGTGTAATGATTTTCTGTGTATTTGGCACAGCCTAGAAAATAAGGCTTGAACCTATATCAACCTTGCATAATTATAATAAATAATACCTTTTTTCGCTTTAAACATATTATTACCCTAATTTAGATAATTACTTATAAGGTACCCTAAAAATATATAGTTATTATTTCAGAAACTGGATAAATAATCGGTAATAATAAGGTTAAATTAATCCCCAGTTAATTCGAAAAATAGATTGAATCGAAAAATGTAAAATACGTCTAGTTAATTACTTATATAAAACTACGTACCGACGATACCCCCGTATGTTATTAAATCGGAATATTATATATCCGATTAAAATACTTATTTTTAACATTTAATATTTACTTAAATCTTAAGCCTTTTCGACGGTTGTTTCGATTATATTAAAAAGTATAAAATAAATTTAATTTCGACAACCTCCCCCTTATTCGTATTTCGATCGTTATAATATTTATCCAGGTCCGCTTTTATATTTATAGTCTATGGATTAATTATATATTTTATAGTATTACTTATAAGTTTACGTAATAAGAAAAGTATTTAATAATTAAAATAATTAATATAATTAAAGGATACCTTAATTTAAAATTAATAGAATTCGATGTTAAAAAGAATATAAGAAATTAAGCCGGAAGGTTTTTATTTTTATTAGCCGAAATTTAGGATAATAAATTTAATACCGATAATTTCCGGAAATGTTTTTATTATTAAATTTTAATTTATACGATTTCGATTTATTAATAATATTAAGGGGCCATCTTATAAAGTACGCGAAATATTTAAACCTTTATTAATTCCTTTTATTAATTAACCTCGACGACAGGTTATAAAACCCTTTAATATAACTATGCCTTTTTTCTTATTTATTCCGACCAAACTTTCGGTTCCTAAAATTATTTAATATAATCCGATACTTAAAAAGTTACCCTTTAATATAAAATATATAATTCGACCGGTTTTAGGTAATTAATGCGCAGGAATTATGGTTCGTAGTTAGTCTATTATACCGTATAAATGGGTAGGGGATACTTTCGAGGATACGGAACGGAGACCCGAACCTTATTTCCCTTAAAGATGGCCAGGGTGGTTTAAGTATTACGTATTAATCGTAAAAAAGTTATCGAAGGATAAGGTTTAAAAAAAAACGGGAGAAAGTTAAATAATGGAAGAATTTAACGAAACGTAAAGGACGGAGTTTTAAGTTAAGAATATTAAAAAATAAGCCGTATAAGCATTAAATTAATTAATCGGTTGGGTTTATATATGTTTAATTTATTTAAGGCGTTCGGAATTGTTACGCTAAGTTTTTATTTATTTTTTAAGATAAATCGAAAACGATTTTATTTTAAAAAAGGAGGGTTAAAATGGTATAAGGTGCAGGGGTAAGGATGTGGGTTTATTAATTAGTTAATTAATACTATTTATGTATTTTTAAGAGCTTTTTTTGCCGGACGCAACCCCGAGATACTTATTACCAAACACCTATTTATTATTTATTTGACAGACTGGTTTTAATACTGGATTAATTGCATTAATTTTAATTTTCTCCAGAACCCTGGGCTTACTTGTAACACTTTCTTTGATTTCGTATTGATCAGAACTGACTCTGTCCCGCCCCATTTCATTATATAGGAAACCGTTCGTTATATACCCATTTTTAACGGGTAAATGTATCGTAGATCTGTTTGATTTATGTGATCTATATGATTTAATCCCAAATCATCTAGATCACTTAGATCAACTAGATTACTTAAACCTTGGCGCGGGGAAGCTAAGCTTTTCCTTACACGAGGTTTTCCCGCTCGGAGCCTCCCTTAAAAACTTACGAAGATAGGTTATTTTAAGGACAAGAACTTTTGTTTTTGTCCTATAATACCATTTCCCTTTTCCAAGGATTTTTGTCCTAAAAATAAAACCGTAAGTGGCCTTTTTGTTATTTATTAAAATGGTTCTTTTTAAGCTTTTTTTAGTTAACTTTATTATAATAAGTTATATTTAAAAAAAGGGAAAAAGAAAATTACGTCCGTATTAGCGCGATTTTCGTAATATTCGTATTAATTCGATAAAAATATTTGGTACTAAAGCATTTTTTTTATTTTAATTATATTCGTTTTAACGAAACGGATTATTTTTTTATGTTGGGGTATTAAAGTTACGATTGTTATATTCGTTATTAACGTTTATTTTGTAACGTTTTGATAATAAATTTCTTAAAAAAATAAACGAAATTTAAGATTGCTTGTTCTGGAAGTAGCGAAAAATTGAAAATAATTTTTTAACGTTTCAAAAAACTGCAAAAAAGGAATAAAAAGTTATGGAAAAAAGGTTAGCTAACTTACGGCATTAGTAAAATAAAAAATTAAAAAAGTTTATTAGAAAATTAAGACGGTTGTATTTTTAATAGGACCTTTTTAAAAAAAAAGGTTTTAGAAATATAAAAAAAAGGGTTTAAAACTGAATTAATTAAAAAAATGAGAAAGGTTAAAAAAGGAATAACGTTGCGTAAAAGCGGAATAAGCGCGGTTTATTTTTAAGATAAATACTGCGGTAAAGGTATTTATTTTTTTCGGTTAAAACATTTTAAACCAAAATTTAGGCGGGGGACCGTTATCGTCTACGATTTTGGCTGGATTAAAAACGGTCGGTTAGGATTTTGCCGGTAGAAGTTTTTAGTTAGGTTTATCGTATTCGTTAGGTATTTAAGTGGGTTTTATATGTTATCTTTAAATAGGTAATCCATTTATTTAATTAGGTACTGGATTTTGTTTTTAATTATTTTGAAGTTTAGTATTTTTTCGATTTCGTATTCATTATGGTTTTTTTGGATTTTAAGGTTTTTTTTAAGTAGGGCATTTTTTGGGGCTGGTTTTAATAAGGAAATATGGAATATAAGGCATATTCTTATGGTCTTAGGTAATAATAATTTATAATTAGTTTTTGAAATAGTTTTTTTTATTTTAAATGGATTAAGCTTTTTGAAATTAAGTTTATCGTTAGACTTTTTCGTTTTAATTTGGAAGAGGTTTAATATTACGTTTTGTTTTTAGCGTAATAAGTAGATTTTATTTTCTTTTGCTAAAATTAGTTCCTTAATTTTTTTTCTTATTATAATATTAGGCCATTTTTTGTTGTAAAAATTGTAACTTAATTTAAAATCGGGCTTATATTATTTTGATTTTTGTTATTATTATTTTTATTCGTAAAGTTATTGTAATAATAACTGGTACCTTAAATATTAAGTGCTTAGGTCGTTAAGTTGTTGCGTTATATCCGTATATAGTTATATAAGGTGATATGTTTATATCTTCGTTAACGGATGTATTATAAGCTATTTATGTAAGTAGTAAAAGTTCGATTTAATTATTCTGTTAGTAATTAACGTAATTTCGAAGGTATTATTTTAAAGTTTAATTTAATCGTTTTATTTAATTATTTGTTTAGGGGTAATAAGTTATCGAAAAATTTGAATTTAGTATTAATTGCTTAAAGAAACTCGTTTCGAATTTGGATATAAATAGCTTATTTCGGTTAAAAATAATCTTTTCTGGTATTCCGTATTTGTTAAGATAATATCGAATAAAAGCGTAAGCTAGTTGTTTTATTATTACGGTTTTTTAAAAAGCTAGAAAATATTTATATTTCGTAAATTTATTAATAATTATTTATATTGTATTATATTTAATTCCAATAATTGGATTTTTTGATATAAAAAGGCCAGTAATAAAATCCTTTATTATGGTATTTTATATTTTATTAAATATATTTATAGGTTGCAGTAAGCCGTATAGTTTATGGCGGGTTATTTTGGCCTTGTTATAAACGTTATAATCTTTAATTATTTGTTTAATTATCTGGTAAAGTTTTAGGAAATCAATTTTTTTGGAAGTTGTTTAATAGTTTTGAATATTTTTTGGTATTTATATAAACAATTTTCGTAAAATCTTTTAATAAATTCTTTTTATTGCTAACGGAAGATATAAATTTTGCCGCGAAATAATAGTTGGGCTTTATCGGTTCCTTTTAGCTGTTTAATTTCCTTTTGCTTTTCCGGGTTGTAAAAGTTTTTACACTGGGCTAATTTTTTTAGAATAAGTTATTTTAAGGTTATATATAGTTATATTAATTTATCGTTTTTTAATGCAGTATTTATATATGTTGTTTGGAAATTTTGAAGTTATAATTTCTTATTCGGTTTAAAATATCGGTTTAAATTTTTTTAATATAGAAAATTTTAAAATTAAAATTAAATAAAAAGATTATTTAATTTTTATAGCATTTATTTAATTTTTAGGTCGTTATAAATCGAATAAAGTTTTTGTAATTTAAATAAATATCGAATAATTTTTTGGTTCCGTTAAAAAATGTTTCTTATTTTTTAAATATTAAAATAATCGTTAACAGCTTTTTATCGTAAGTAAGGTATTTAAATTTTATATTTTTAAAAGCTTTAAAAAAATATATTACTAGGTATTATTTTCCGTCATTTTTTTAGTTGCTTTAAAATTATTTTAAGGGCGTAATTTAAAGCGTTTATTTTAAATCGTTTTTTTTTGTTATGGTTTGGTAGTTTGATTATTAAGGCGTTAATAATTTTGTCCTTAATTTTTTAGAAAGTTTTTTTAGCTTCCTTTAAAAGTTTGAATTTTTTTCCGACGTATTTTTTAATAATAAGTTTGGTTAGGGGGCTAGCAAGTTTGCCATAATTTTTAACTAAAGGTTATACGTAACTAATAAATCCTAAAAATTAACGGATGTTAATAATCGTGGTTTTGTCCGGAATTGGCCAGTTTTTGACAGCCTTTAATTTGGAATTTTAGATTTGCATTTGTTTGAGAGTAATGGTAAAGATTAAAAAATTTAATTTCTGGATGTGCTAAATGCTTTTTTTAGTGTTTATTAACAAGTTAGCCTTTTTAAGTGCTTCCAGAATTTAAGCGACGTATTTTTTATGTTTTTTTAAAGTTTTTAAATAAATAAGAATATTATTTAAGTAAACGAAAATAAATTTATTTAAGAATTTCCGTAAAATAATAATAAATATATGTTAAAAGCTGGCTAAGGTATTAGTTAATTTTTATGGCATAACCTTATATTCGTAATATCCATAAATGGTCCTAAAAGCGGTTTTTTATTTTTTGCCTGTAATTATTTAAATTAGGTAATAACCGTTTGGTAAATTTAAGGTTATAAATTATTTGGCTTTATTAATATTTTGTTATAGTATTTATTAACGTTAAGGGATATCTATTTTTGACAGTAATGTTATTTAGTTATCGATAATTATAAATCCGTCGGTAAATTAGATTTTGATTTTTATCGATTTTAATTTTGCTATTTTTTATTTTTGGTATTATTATGATTAAATACCCTGCAGGTAATTCGGATTTTTGTATGTAACCTTTTTTAAGGTCTCGTTAAAGATTCTTTTAAAAGCCTTAATTTTTTTAGGGTTTATATGGTAGATTTGGTAAAGCTTTAGGTAATATTTTTCCTTGATGGGAATTTTGTAATTCTATTAGTCATGGTTAGGTAATCCCTTTCGAATTCGTTTTTTGAATAACTTTTTGAATCTTCGATATTTAGGGGGTATTATTATTATTAGGTTAGAAATTTTAGCTTTTTTAATTATGTAACAGATTTTCCAGGATTTTCTTTAAACATTATTCCATAAAACCGTTTAATCTTTTTAATTAATTCGTAAATTGCTGCAACAAAACTACCGTTTTTTTAAAATAATATCGTATCTTAAGATGTCGGCGATGTCGAAAATAATCCGTTTTGAATATCCTTATCTTTGAACTACGAATTCCTTAATCTTTCAGAAAATTCGGCCGTTATCTTAGGTAAATAAGCTTTTATTAACTGTTCGTAATTTATATAACTGTTACTTATACTTTTTAGGAATCTGGTATTTTTTAGTTACCTTAAAGGAAACAAAAGTTCTTTTTGTTCCGGAGTTAATTATAACGTTAAATATCTTATTTTTATAATAAACTGGAATTTCGATTTAATTCCGTATTTTTTTTTCGTAAAAGGTTTTATATATAAGGGCTCTTCGGTGCCTTACTTTTAAAGGCCTTTATAATTTTTTAGCTGACGGATTTTGGGGGCTAGAAGGCGTTTTTATTTGCGTGCCTTTTTGGTTATATACTTGGTATAGTAATTATTTATATATTTAAACTTTTTCTTTTGCCAAACTGGTATTTAAAAACGATTATTTATTACATAATATTAGTATATAACATAAGCATTTTTATGTTATAACCTTCCGGCTTTGTTTCAATTTAGGGTATAAGTAATAAAACTTAGGGTAATTTAGCTATTAAGAGGTTTCTATATGTCTGTACTTATTATTTAATTCTGTAAGCGTTTCTTTATTATATCCTGGCCAAAAGCCGGTATTTTTTTTTAGTCCGTTAATAGATAAGGTAGTTATGGTTATATTAAGTAATAAAATGTAAAAAACTGTAATTATCTGCTGGAGGTTTAAGGTATATTATATATTCCGGAAAAATGTAATATTCGGGGAATAATTATTTATGGTTATCGAAATCTTTTCGTAGCTAACCGTCTTAGTTATATATCTTACGTCCTTATATATCGAGGTAATAAATGTATTTTAACGTAATGGTTATTTTGGAAGCTGTTCGTTTTAGATAATATTTGCAAGCTTTGGCCGTAACATTTTTGCAAATAGCATAATTTTCATATTTCATGTCGTTATTTTTATTCCTACCGATCGTAATAATCGTAAATTCCTGACCGGCGGAAGTAAAGCTTATTTCCTTTTTATCCTTTTCCTCGTTATTTAGATTTCGTTCAACCGTACGGATCTTCTTTTGGGCTGGGGGATCCTTCCTTTTTAAAGATTTTTTTTTTCGTTAAAACGTGATATTTGGTCTTAAAATGGCCTTTTTTGCCATAATTAAAACATTTAACCTTGGATTTATCTTTTTTAAATTCCGTTAAAGTAATATTAATTTCTTTTTCGGATCTGTTCTTTATTTTTTTTATTACTGAAACGTTTATCGTTATTTCGTTTGCCGATATTTTTCTTTTTAAGGTATCGATTAAAAATACGTCGGTTGGTAATAATAATTTTATTTATATAATTTTTGAAAGGACCTACCTTTAATATCCTCAACATTTTATCCTTAACCTAGGGTTTTAAACCATCGTAATAAGGGAAAAATAATATATTTTATAATAATTTAAAAATGGCCGTTAACCGGTTAAACTCGGTTATATACTTTATTACGGAAATAATTTACTTTATATCGTATATTTTCTTAACTACGGATTGTTATTTATCTGTATTATTATATAAGGTTTATATTCTCTTTTTAAAATTATCGTAATTATTAAAGATATAATTAGTGGCATTTAAATAATCGTTAGGGTATTTTATTAGGTAATCCTTAAAAATTCGCTCGAATTAATTAAGGACTTTTTTAACGAATAATTACGAAATAATTATTATTTTCTGATATTTTTCCGTTAAAAAACTCTTGTATTTAAGGTAAAATCTAACCTTAACCAAAAATCCTTTTACATCCATAATCCCATCATAAAACTTAGGAACAATTAACTTATAACCTTTAATATCGGGCATTCCGTAATAGGCGGAAAAGGGTACGGTTCCTTTTTGGTCTCGACCGAATAAGGGGAAAACTGGAATTTTTAAACGAAAAATAGTTCCTAAAAAGGGCCCAAAACCTTTCTTTTTTAGCTATCGAGCAAATTTGGCGTTTTTTTATCTAAATCTTATTACCTTTTTAATAATAAAATCAGGTCGTTCGTTAGTTATAAGCTCTCTTTCCTTTCCTTTTCCCGATTCCGCGCCCTGGATTTCCTTAACTTTTTTTTCCTCTTAATCCAACTCCTTAAGCTATACTTTAATAAACTCCTTAAGAGTAAGGGTAGGTTATTATTAGAAAAAAAAAACCTTTCTAATAAGGGATAAATTATTTAATCCGGTTATTAATTTTTTTCTAGCTAATAATGGGGATCGAATATACTGTTTATCTGCTAAACGTCGTTTTGTAATATCGTTTTTATTACGTTTAGGAAAGCTTATACCTTATTAGGCCTTAAATTATTCGTTAATTATTAATTAAGAAATTATTAAAATGTAACAAATTTATTATACATCTACCTAAAGGTATAAACAATATCCGAAATAAGGGTTTTTAATTTATAAGTAATAATAATCATAATAAATAATATATTCGTTAAAAAGATTTTCGGATTTCTTTTTTAATTAAAGAACGATATAATTACTTTTAGTTAAAAGCTTAAATTAATAATTAAAAAGCGAAATTAAATAGGTGCTATTTATATAAGAAACTATTCGTTATATACCTATTTTTAACGGGTAAATGTATCGTAAATCTATCTGATCTATATGATCTATATAATCTAGTCCCAGATCATCAAGATTACCTAGATCAACTAGATCACTTAAACTTTGGCGCAGGGAAGCCAAGCTTCTCCTTGCCCGAGGTTTTCCCGGTCGGAGCCTCTCTCAAAAACCTCCGAGGACAGGTTACTTCAAGGACAGGAACCCCTGTTCCTGTACTATAACAAGATATTCTTTTCGTAAATGATACGGTTAACCAAAAAGACTTTTATAATTACGTTACGATATTCTGTAAAAATATAACAAAATATTAAATAAATACGCAAAATATAATAATTGTTTTTATAACAGAAACGAAATTTTAATTTTTACGTAAATGGTATAAAAATTATTATTTTATTTTCGATTAATTAAAAAAATAAAAATCCGATTAAATATAAGTTTGTTTAATACATAATACGAGAATTAATTAATTTTGCGTATTATTAATTTCGTTATCACTTTTTTATAACTAAAATAATTATACGTAAATATAAAAAGTTTTTAATTTTAAAAGTTTATTTAAAAAAATATAATTATAATATAATATTCGGTTCCGAATGATATATTAATTAATAAATAAATAAAAATCTTTTCCATAAATGTCTTATAAATTTTAAAAATGAATTAAATTATTAAAGATTTTAAAAACTTTTAATAATAAACGTTTTTTACGTATAATTTTAACTTAGAATTAATTAAAAGATATTAATTACTAGAAAAGAATGTAAAACAAATAATTCCAGCTTTAAAAAGTAATAAAAAGTAATAATTAAGGCCGTAATTACGTTCACGCATTAAGGGGATATGTTAGCAAATAAGAGGTATGCTAACATTCCATATACGGAAAGGTTCCTTTTAATCGGATCATATATATTCCGTAAATAGATTATATTAAAGTACGGTACGCGTTTTAGAGCTCCGGAAACTAGTTATGCCACGTAACCTAACTGATGACCACTATATCTGATAACATTAAAAAGAAACGCGCCAGCGAGGCCTGAGCTAGCTGAGGTAATGATTCGTACAGAAACACTAACCCAGCTGTCATTATCTGTCAGCTAGCCTTTACGCCAAAAGATCATTTGCGATAAGCTTATCTAAGTGTCAAGTGCAAGATTCTAGCTTGCTACTTATCTGACATTATCCGTCCTATCAGAACTGCGTACTTTCGCTTGATAAAATAAATGTTACTCTGTCTGGAAGTTGTTAAGTAGCCAGGGTAACTATAAGCCACGAAACTCACAACTGCAGCTGTCAGATAAGTAGCAAGATAGAATCTTGCACTTAACACTGAGATAAGCTTATCGCAAATGATCTTTTGGCGCAATGGCTTGCTGACAGTAGCTGAGTTGACGAATTTGGCCATCACAGCTTAGCTCAAGAACGCCACCAATACCCCGCCTAGCTCTAAACCAGTCAAGTCCTCCTCGCCCAGCCCGACCACTACCCTAACTCGACCGTTTGGTACCCCAATGCACAGATTGCCGTCCCGGCCATCCCGTTGGACCATGCCTCATATGTCGATCACTTATGCCCGGAGATGCAGGGCTCGACTTGCCGCAAGCTGAACTATAGAGACAAGGAAGAGTGCTCCATATCCCGTGATTCAGAGGCCACAACTGTTGGGGGTTAATGCACTGCAGTAAAATGTCTCAGACGCTTGATGTCACCACTTACCCCGAAAGCCAAGCCGGTAATTAAGTTATGTGTCGAAAACGGCATGGTGCAAAGAAAGATCTCCACAGAAACGAAACGAGTCGTGGCATACACTTTCAACAAGGCCCCGAATGGCATCTTTTTTGCATATGCCAGATCATTCTATACGAATCTTCATGTATGATCTCTCTATTAAGAACGCAAGGATTTCTCGAATACTGACTATCGCCTCCAGACTACTATGGCAACCGCTGGTACTTTTTTAATGGCTGAGTTTGTAAGATAGTGTTGGTTCTGGGCTTGTTTAAATAGGTATCCATGCATAATTGTGGCGCCTGAGGCAACCCCCACCCCAATTGGCCACCCCATCAACGGGCCACCCCATTAACGGGCCCACCCATTTTTAAAGCCATCGTAGCCATAACCCTTTAATTTAAATAATAATAGCTTAACAACCACTTAATTCATTAACTCCATATTAACGGGTACCTTTAATAATATAAGAAGGATTATAATCGTTATCTTTGTCGTTTTCGATAGGGTCGTTTATTATTAATTTTGTTAAATAATAAAATAAGGTGCTTTCGTAAAAGCCTTAAACCTTAGCTTTACCTTTTTAACCGATATTATTTTTAAAAACTTTTTATTTAATTCGGAATATACCTTTTTATATTTTTTAAATCTGGCTTTTTTAAAGATTATAATTAATTAATTATTATAAACCTCCGCAGGAAATAATTTGCTCGTTTTTTATTAAAAAATTTCGTAAATTTACAAAATAAAAAACGTATAATAAAAATTTTAAGAATTAATTTCATTTTTATTAATAGATACTTAATTTAGCTAAATTCTTTAAATAACTTAAAAATTTTAATATTAAAAGTAATTATTCAACTAAAATATTTATAATAATAAAATATAAATTTATTTTCGAATAAATATATAAGTTATATTTTCTTTTTTTTAACCTACTTTATTATTTAATATCTTCGTAATATTAAAAAAACGTAAAAATATTATGTTTTACCTTTTATTATATATTTCAAACTTATTATACTTTCGTTTAATGATTTCGAAAGCATTTAAAAAAATGGGGTTTACTTATACTTTCAGAAATCTGCTTATAATAATCGCGGAATTAATAATAAAACCTCGGCTTTAAAGTGATAAATATAAATGTGTTAAAATGTTAAGAAGTAAAAAATAAAGTATATAAGTTAAAAAAATCATATATTTCTTTTTAAAATTCTATTTATATTAAAGTGTAATTAATATAATTATTATAACTATTAATAATTATAAGCGTTTATTTATTAAAATCTTTAATTTAATATTTAGGATAAAAGTTTTGTAACATTATTTTACTCCGATTACGATATTCGTTTAGCCGTTTTTTAAAAATAATAAAATATTAATTTTCGTATACTTTAAAACTAATGTTGGAAAATTGTTATTTTATACGTTAATGCCCTAAAGAATTACTACTAATATTAACGAACGTTATTAAATATTAAGATATACGTTTATAATTAAAATTTTCAAAGGTATTTTTAAAGAAATTAAACCTTTTAAAAAATAAACCCGAAAACGCCTTTTTTATACTTTTTATTATTCCGATTTCGTTTATGTTATACCGGTTCCTTTATTTAAAAACTTTAACTTCCGGGAAAAGGAATATTATTAAATAAAATGTTAATAAAGCCAGGGAAAGTATTATTTAACCGTTTATAATTAATTACTATTTGTTTAAAAATATAAATTTTAAAATAACGATGTAAAAACAAAGTTATTTAAATTTTTTTAAAAAGTTTAATCTTACCGTTATTAATTAAAAAACCTTATTTATTTAAATATATAACGAAATAAGATAATATACAACTTAAATAAGCTTATACGATAACCTAATAAGTAGAAAAAAATTAAATTAGTAATCATTTTTAACGAACCTTATTAACCGTTTTTTGTTAATATATTTTCGATACGGCCTATTATATATTATTTATTAACGTCGTTACCTTTAAAGGTTTAATGTAAAATTCGTTTACGTTTAATTTCGTTTAATACTTATGCCGTATAAAATTAAATTAAAAGTTATATAACGCTCGAAAGCGTAAATGTTAAAAAAAAGTTATTATGTTAATTTTATAACGCATTATTAAAACACCTTTTATAAGAAAAGAAATCAGTAAGTAGATCAACGGGTTACGCAGATGTAGGGTGGCCCGTTAATGGGGTGGCCCGTTTCTAGGTGGGTGCTTTACAGTATAACATAATAAGATACTTAAGCGTTCGACCTGGCAAATGCATATCTTGCCCCCCGTAAAGATCAAAGGATTATATCGCCAACTGTCTTAAAGCTTTGGGCAGGATTGAAGATGATCAATATGTAGCGAGATGGCAACTAAGCTCGAACTCTTTGCTGGGCATGGGCTTACCGGGAAGTCAGGCCATAGGAGCTCCCAGTTACTGGTGGGTTGCTGCATGCCGTTACATTAGTTATGACAGAGGTAGACTGTTCTCGACATACATATACCCACCTCAGATACAAACACAGCTGGCCGTTAGTCGACGAGCTGAAAGAGGGGAATGTCTCAAAGCGATTTGTACAATTGCCTCGGTGGCTTTATTCGCCGAAGTGCGCAAGCCAATGCGCAGTGTGTGAAGAGTTAAGCGACAACGAACCCTTCTTGGCTCAAGCTACACAGCTGCTGACAATTCTGCAAAAGTACCAATGCGGCAATGATGAACGACAATTGCACAGCTGAAGCGGACATAATGTTACTTCGATGGCAGCTCAAAAGCTTTACTACCACAATTTGGCAGAAACAGGCCACTTTGTTCACATAATGTTGATAATCCTAGAAGAATAAGTGTTCAGCATGGAACGGTGAGCATATATATATGCCATTCGGTGCCCAGCATCATCGTCTCGATCAAATCCCTAACAGCATTTCAAAGTATTTCCACTAGCACGATCTTGTTTGCAAACATTTTTCCACTTTTTCAGGACTCTCAGCATGGTGGTAGGAGCATATTCTGTCTTTTCTCACTTTGGCCGTCCACATATTGATCTAGAATGAAATAGAACTTGACCGACAATCACGGGCAGCCCATTTGGTCCAACCAAGAGTTCTGGTACAAGATTACCCTTGCCGATGGGAGTGAGCTCGGTCTCGGGAACAAGTACGCAGGCGGGCCTGTATCGGAGAACAATGGAAGAACTTTAGTGCAGGTTGTGCCCGCCGGTCAGGGCATGGTCTTTCGCTACCAGAGATTCGACGGGGACAATCGCCAGAACCAGGGCTGGCCAATCGGTGACAAAGGCTATCTGCGTGGTCTCCAAGTCAAGCCGGATGGTACTGAGGTGGTTATGAACCTGAGCCTGTCTTGGGAGCCATCAAAGCTCTGCATGTACAACGACAATTCGAACTATGGCATGATTGCGGAGCAGTTGCCGGGGAACAGGGTTGCTTTGTATGGCTACAACAGACACGGGACTTTGTGCGGGCTTAGGGTTATGCCAGGAGGTGAAATTATCGCACATCAGAGCGCCCATGCTATGGCTCTTGACTGTGCGTTCGTTAAGGTTGGAAGCGGCAGGTTTCAAGGTCTTTTCTGATAGCATAACCTGGCGCTGGGGATTTTAGCTTTGGTAAAGAGGTTGATTTCAAATTTGTGGGTGCAAAGTGTCAGCTAGCAGGGGTGTGCTAGCACCCCATATATGGAGATATCCCTCTGATCGGAACATATATGTTCCGGGGCTAGATTACTTCAAGGATTAGTACGCGTTGCGAGAGCGCACGCAACTAGCCATCTAATACAACACAACTGATGTCCCCTATATCTGACAATTAAGAGTCTCAGACACGCCTCACTAAGTGGGGTTCTACCGTCGCAGCTAATTAGCGCGCATGCGGCCCTGCACCTGACCACTTATCCAAAGGGCTTAAGTTCGATCCAAAGAGAGGAGTACACTGGCCATGGAGTAAATGCACTAGCAGCCATAAGAGGTATCATGAGAGGAATACCAGTTAATACTACCCGATCGCTAGCCACTGAGGGGGTGTGTCAGATAAGTAGCGCAATAAGTGCGCACTTATCAATTCAGTCTTTTGGTGCAGTGGCTACGCGACACAAAGCGATTGCGAAAAACACCAAACTGCAGAGTGAACAGTTAAGGAAATGGTAAATCAGGTGCGCATGAGTTACTTAACTGTACTATGCCATAGCTCATCAAGTTTTACCTTATGCAGCGAACATTTTAGACTATTGCTGCGTATCTGTTTTGCGCTTTCTTTCTTTCCAGTAAGTAATTACTAAAAACGTTTAAACAATTACTGGAATATGTATGTAATTATACTTTGTCGTTATAAAGCTGAAAACAGGATAAATACGTTGCGTTATACGTATAAGCTAATGTTAATAAGCAAGCAATTAATATTTTAAACTTATATCATTTATGGTAATTCTATCATAATATTATCGGTTATTAGGTTAAACTTACCATTATCCGAAGTCAGATCTTATATACGTAAAAATTAAATAATTACGTAATGCATAAATAACATGTTCGGTATATTATAAACATTATACCTTTAAAAGTAAATAAAGTTACCTCTTTATCATGGCATTCGCACCCCAGTATGCGAAGGCTCGAATACATAATCTGGTCTTATCCCAGCTAGCTCTTACCTCAGCTAACTCAGGCACCGCTGGCTCGTTCTTTATTGTCTTTAAAATCATTTAAGTACTATTTCATAACGTGAAATATTAACCAATCAAATTCCAAATCCGAGTAACGAGCCAGCGAGGCCTAAGTTCATGTTATGCAAAAAGGGTCCGTTTTATCCACATGCTTTTTTTAAAATAAAAATTTTATAATAACTTGATAATAAAACGATTTATTTAAATATATATAAATATATATATTTATATAATTTATTTTATTATAGTTTCTTATTAATATTTTATTAATCCTAATTAAAACTCTTTTATTACTTTTAAGTATTAACGGTTTTATTAATTATATTCCGAATACGACGGGTTATTTTATCCTTTTTTAAATTTTACCGTATAGATCTGATAAAATAAGATATACCTATACATCTGTTAACGTTATGGACTTAATATTAACGAACGGATATAAAATTTAAAACTTTTATACGTAATTAAATTCTTTATAACGATATAAACTAAGTAATTAATTTAATTACTTAGATTACCAGGTTAATTAGCATATTAAGAAATAAGCGAAGAGGTAATAATTTATTAATTAGCATAAATTAATAAAACTTAATACTTTTATTAATTAATATCTTATTATAAATAGATACTAAATCCATTATACGGAAAGCTTAAAACTTTCGCAAAAAAAGTTTAAATTTTGCCGTTCACTAAAACATTTAATATTCGAAATTAAAAAGATATATATTACTATAAATAAAAGTTGATAATATATAAAGATATTAATTTCTAAATAATTTAAACTTTGAAATTAAAGTAATTATATGTTTATGTAAAAATAATAATCGTATAATATAAAACGGAAACCGAAATAACTTCGTCGAAATACCGATCCTAATATTTCTACGTATTTCTTTTTTTATAGTTGTAATTATTATAATTAAAATCGCTTTTAAAATTAGCGGTAATTATGTCCCTTATTTATTAACTAAATATATATTATCTTTAAACATATTACACGAGGTTAATCTGGGTTCAAACCTTATGTTCCAGGCTGAACCAAATACATAGAAAATCATTAAACATATAATCCATACGATAAGTATTATCCCTAATATCTTTAAATACGATAACTAATTAAAGGTTTTTACGATTAAAATAAATTATATACCTTAATTCCATAAAACCTTACTTTAAAGCGAAATACGTAATTACCGATAAACCTTATACCTGTTATAACCTGAGGGCTTGGCCCAGAGACAAACGGTCGGAAAGTCTGAGACTTGTCCCCGACGTGGGTCCCAGGAAACGTAACTGGCTTAAAGGTTTTAAAGGACTTGGCGCTTTAAGCCCCTTAAGCCTATAACGGGCTTAAAGGTTTTAACGAACTTAAAGGTTTAAATTACTTAAATACCTAAAGTTAAAAGTAATATATATACGTTCGTTATTTTTTTATAATTTAAATAATATTAATTTATAATATAACTTAATTATCTAAATTATTTTTAATATTTGTTATTATTAAATATAATTATATTTTAAATTTATGACTTAAATTTTTACGATATTATTATTAATATAAACCGTACGATTAAGGTTTAATAATTAATTAAGTTAATTAACCGTTATACGTTATAAATTTTTATTTAATAATATAATTAAACTTTAAATAATACGTTATACCGTTAATATATTAAATAATACTTAAGAACTTATTATATAATAACATAAAAATATAATTAAAAAATTCGAAAAAATTATTTAATACCTTAAGGGTTAAATTAATATTATCCGGATTAACGAAATTAAAATTAAGTTTAAAAAACCTAAATCTTACGACGGAAAAAATAACATATAAAATTTCCTTATTTAAATATGCGTTTATTTTCGTTTTAAAAAAGTTATTAATAAAACCGATAAAATTTTTACGGTTACGGTATTTTTAAAAAAAAACGCCTTAAATTAATTTAAACCTATTTTATAAAATTATTTGGAAAATAAAAAATCGGATTAATAATAAGTTATTAAAATCCTTTTCCAATATTATATTAACTTCGAAAAAAAATTAAAAATTAATTTCGAAATCTTAAACGAAAAAAAACCGTAACGTAAAAAACTTTCGATTTAAAGTAAAAAAAATTAACGTTTAAATATATAATAATATTTAAAAACTTTATAATTAAAATAAAATAAGTAAACGAAAAAAACGATAACTTAGTCGATATTTTTTATAAAAATTTAAAAATAACGTTAAAAACGGAATTATTAAAATAATACGTTTTATTACCTTAAATATATCATAAAAACCGTAAAAATTAATAACCGATAATATAAATAATGATAAAAAAAATATTTTTAAATTTAAATTTCCGGAAAATAACTAAATTAAAAAACGTAACGTATTTTTTATTACTTATAAAGTAACCTTAAAACCTATAAAATTAAAAATAACATAAAAAAAATTAGAATTAAATTAAATATTATAATTACGATAAAATAAGGTATATAAAAAGTTAATATAAAGCCCTTAAAAATAATAACGTAACGGATAAATACTAATATCCGAAAAATAACTAAAAAATAAAAAGGCCGTTATTTTCGGCATAATTAGGAAAAAAAAAAACCTTAACTTACTTCCGGAAATACGAAAAAGATTACGAAAAATTAAAACATTTTCTTAAACCGTAATTATCCGATAACGTACCGTTATAATTGGATTAATAATTATTTAATAATTACAAAAATACGAAAAATAAAAAAAATTAATATTAAAAAAATTAATATTTTGTACGTAAAAAAAAATTAATAACGATAAAAATAATAAAAGTTAAGTAAATAAATTAAAAAAATATTAAAATTAAAACGAAATTATATATTTAAAAAAGCCCGATTAATATAAGAAATTATATATTATTTATTATAAAAAAACTTATTACTTACGATACGAAAAATAATAAAAATATATTTCATAAAAACTTTTATATATATATAAATAAAAATTCGATTTTTAAATTTAAACCGGAAATAATTTTAAGGACCAAAAATAATACAAATATTTACGTATTATAATTACATAAAATAATATTAAGGTTATTATAACGTTAAAAAGCTAACTGAAAGAAAAAAGTTATTCCGAATAAAATCTTATATATTATTACGAATAATACGATTATAAAATATAAAAAAAATAGATTTATTAAACAGTAATAAAGGTATAACAAAAATAATAAATAACTTATATTTTTAACGCGCTTACGTTGACTATTTTAAAAAAAAAAAAAATCGGAAAACGTTTAATATAAATAATCCAGTATTATGTTTAATATTAAAAACGTTAAAAGAATTAAAATTTACTGGTAATAATAATAAACGAAAAATAAATTATAATAACAAATTAATCGGAAAAGGTTAAAACCTTTAAAAAATAAATTATTAACTTAACGAATTAAATAAAACGATATAAGGAAAAAGTTTTCGAATTAAAAGTTTAATTATGCCGATAAAAAAAATAATTAAAGTAATTATAAATATAAATCTTAAAAAAAAATCGTTATTTATAAAAAAGCCATAAACTGGCAAAAATAAAAAAAATTAACAAGTTCCCCGTAAAAAAGCTTTATATATGACAGAAAAAAAAATAAAGATTTTTCTTATCACAGTTAAAATACGAATTAAAAAGAAATAATATACCGTTATAGTAAATTACGGAACCAACCCGAATTATATTAAACCGGAAGTAATTAACGAATTACGGTTACCATGAAAAAATGAAACCGAACTTTACGAAATTAAAAATACGAAAGGTACCAAATTTATTTATAATAACGGATAAATTAACCGTAAAATTAATTATTTCGAAACTTATATTTAAAAACGAAAATAAACCATTAATTTCGATATTATCTTAATACGGAATTATAACATAATTTTCGGCAAAAAATAATTATATTAATATAACCTTTTAATCGATTAAAAAATTAATTAAATAAATTTTATTTTACTTTTTATTAATAAAAATAACTTAAAATTTTTTTTTATTTAATTAATAGCGGCAATAATAAATGTAAATATAAAAATATAACAAAAACCTTATTACTTAAAGAAATACGATATATATATAAAAGAAAAGGGCAAAATAAATATATACGACGCGTTATTATTATTATTAAAATATAATTATACGAAATAAATAACGATTTATAATACCAGCCTTATAAACGAAAAAAAATAATTAGAATATTATTATAATATTATAAATACTAATAACTTTTTAAGGAATAAATCGAAATAAAATTACCGGAATATAATAAATAAAATTACGAAATAATCTTAAAAAATAATAAAACGATTATTTTTTATTTTATATATAACTTAAATTAATAAAAGTTATATATATTACAAAAATACTTTAAAAACAAATTATGTAAGAAATATATTAAACGTTTTAAGTTATTAATAAGGTATTTTATATTTTTCGTATTAAAGAAAAATAAAAAGTTACGATTAATAATCGATTACCGATAATTAAATAATATTACGGTTAAAAATCGCATACCTTTATTTTTAATTATTAAAATAAAAAATTACCTTTATAAAATTAAATAATTTATTAGCTTAAATTTACGAAACGGATATAATTTGATCCTTATTAAGTTAAAAAACGCATAAAAAATAACTTTTAAAATTAAATACGGATTATACGAATATTTAATTATACCGTTCGGGCTTATTAACGTACCCATAACGTTCCAAAAAATAATTAATTACGTATTACGTAAATATTTTAATATTTTTATTATTTATTATTTTAATAACATTTTTATTTATTTAAATTGGAAACAAAATACGAAAAATACGTTTATAAAATTTTTTAGGTCTTATAAAACGTTAACTTCTTAATTAACGCCAAAAAAAGCAAATTCCATAAACAAAAAATACCATACTTAAAAAATATTATGATCCCGGAATATATCAAAATAAATCCCAAAAAAATAACAATAGTTTAAAAATAAAAAATACTTATTATAATTACCGAAATCCAGATTTTCCTTAAATTCGTTAATTATTACCGAAAATTTATTCGTAACTTTAACAAAATCGTAATATTTTTATTTAATTTAAGCAAAAAAAAAAAAAAGTTTTAATAAATAACCGAAATAAAAAAATCTTTTTAAGGAATTAAAAATATAATTATTAACGAACTAATATTAATTATATACGGTCCGAACCGTCCCGTAAAATTAAAAACCGATATTTCGAATTATACGTTAAACGTAATAATCAGATATAAAAATAATTAAAATAACTTATATCTTATTATATTTTACTTTTATAAATTAAAAAAAACCGAATTAAATTATATTATTTTAAATAAAAAATTCCGAATTATTATTAATATTTTTAAAAAATTTAAATATTATTTTAAAAAAAACTTATATTAAGTTAAAATATATATAAACCATAAAAACCTTACCCGGTTTATTACAATCCGCAAATTAACAAAACGATAACTTTATTATGTAAAATATTTTTCGGAAGTTAATTTCGTCGTTATCCATAAAAAGAAAATTAAAAAATAACAAAATAAACGTTATTAACAATCGATTAAATTTAAAAAAAAAGTTCTTAAAATTTTATATTAAATATTTAACTTAATAAAAAAAATACAGAAAATTACGATAAATTATAATAATCAAAAAGATAAAATTTAACCTATACCAAAAAATCCAATAATATAATAATTAGCTGCCAAAAAAAGAAAAAACCGATAAAACCTAAATACTAAAAAATTACTAAAAGGAACTAACGCGCGAAATATATAAATACCAGTTATACGGATACATTAAAATCCATAAAAGCATAAAACGGTTATAACGTATATATTATTTCTTTAAAATAAAATTAATAATAAAAAGGGTTTTACGAAAATACGACCTATATAATAAAACCAAAGTAAGATATTATAAACCATACGGAAAATTATAACTATTACCAGTTACAAAATAACGATAAAATTTAATTATTTTTAATTTTATTACCAAATTATTATTATTAAAAAATTTAATAACGGACATATATTACGATAATAGTTTTATAATTATAAACCGATTTACAAAATTTTTTTATTTTTTAATATTTAACGAAAACATAAACGTAAAATAATTAACGTATATTGTTTTTTAAAATTTTATTAACATATACGGATTTTTAATAAATATAATATCAGATAAAAATATTATATTTATTTTAAAATTTTAACAAAACCTTATAATATAATTAAACTTAAACCAGAAGTTTTTAAACGCTTTTAAACCATAAACGGATAATTAAATAAAAGAAATTAACCAAATATTCGAAACTTATTTACGGTATTATATTAATTATAAATAAAATAATTAAATTAAAAAATTACCCATAACTTAATTAACTTATAATATAATTTATTACAAAAGTATTAAAATAATATTAATTAATGCTAATTTCGGTTTTATATTAAATATTTATCGGATTTACAAAAAAAAAATTTAATTAATATTAAAATAATTTTTGTTTCCGAATAATTTAAATAATTATATACGGAAATAAAAACAAATCTTAAATTCGTACGTACCTAAATACAAAAATATTATAACCAAAAAAGTTAAAAAAATTAACTTTCCAGAAAAGAAAAATAATTTACTTAATTACTAAAAATATTTAAATTAAATAATTTAACAAAAACCTTAACTTTAAATATATCAGATTATATAAAATCGCAAAAAAAATTTCCAAAAATAATTATTAATTAAAATTACCTTCCAAAATTAAATTTTACCCCGTTTTTTATATTTCCTTATTAAAATTAATAACGGACATAATTTAAATAAATACGGGACGAAAAAAAAGGTAATAAAAAATATATTAATATAAAAAATCGAAAGAATTTTCGATATTAAAAAAAAAAGAAAAAAATAATACTTAATTAAATAAAAAAATTTCTTAAAGTTAAAAAATATATAAAAACTTATAAAAAACTTTTACTAATAATACCGGAAACGTTAAAATTAAATCCGGTTTAATTTAACGATTAATCGGTAAAAGAAATAGCTTATATTAAAACGGCTAATTCGGTTTCCAGCTATTATTGCGCCTTTTTTAACCGTTTAAATTTTTTTATCGCTTCCGTATCTTAAATATTATAACGTAATATTTTAATTCCATAACGGCATAGAACCTTACGTTATTTTTAAAAACGGTTTAATTTATTAACGGCAAAACGAAAAACTTTTCGTACTTATTTTCTTTTACATTTTAACCGTTTTTTTTCGTCTAGAAATCGCGAATATGTAAAAATAAAAAAAATTAAAAAATTAAAAAAATTATTATATTTAACATAACGAAAATATTTTTCAAAATTAAAATAAACCTTATAAACCTTCCGTTTAAATTTACAATAAAAATACGAAATATAAAAGAATATAATAAAAATTTAAAATTTTAATCCGTTTCGATTAAATTAAAACGTTATTACGCTTAAATTATTTTTATTTTTCGATACGGTTAAATATAATAACCAAAATAATTCAAAAGTAATATAAAAAAAAGGAAATTATTTATTAATTAAACGCGATAAATAAATTAATTTTTAAAGGTAAAAATCTTAAAAGGAAAAAATTATATTATAACCTAAAAATTTAATCCAAAAATAAACGGTCGGAAAATTTAAAATTTATTTCCGACGTAAGTTCCAGGTTACGTAATTAACTTAAAGGTTTTAAAAAATTTAACGCTTTAAATTTTTCAAACTTATAACGGACTTAAAGGTTTTAACAAATTTAAAGATTTAAACCGTTTAAGTACTTTAAGCTAAAAATAATATATATACGTTCGTTATTTTCTTATAATTTAAATAATACCAGCTTATAATATAACTTAATTATCTAAATTACCTTTAATATCTACTATTACCAGACGTAATTATATTTCCAGTTTATTACTTAAATTCCCACGGTACTACTGCTAACATAAACCGTACGACTAGGGTTTAATAATTGGTTAAGCCAGTTAGCCGTTATAATACCAGCAAACTGCAATAAACCTTAAAAATAAACCTTAAAAATGAACCTTACAAAATAAACCTTAAGAATAAACCTTAAAAATAAACCTTAAAAATAAATTTTAACAATAAACGTTAAGGGTGAACGTTAAATATGCGTAAAAGGTTATACGAACCCTCGTTAATTTTACGGTTTAATTATTCCTATAACTTTATCAAAATAAATAAACATGCCGCGTAATTCCGAATACATAATACGGGTAATCCGCAACCATAAAATTTCCAAATAAACCATCTCTTTTCCGGTACAAATCCCTATAAGGTTACCGGACGCTTTAAACCTATCGATATTTCTATCGAACTAAAAGACTTATCTTTAAAGGATCGATTTCGGTTTTTAATTTTTAAGTACGTTTTAATCGGCAAAAATTATAATAATAAATTTTTAACGGAACTTAACCGAATAACATAAAAATTATGGAAATATTATTAACAAAAATAAACGGGGAAAATAAAAACCGGCTCGAAAACTTCGAAAATTAAATTTTGGAACAATACCTAAAAAATTACGAACGATAATTTACCCGGCTATTCCGGATAACGAAAAATTCCCAAAATTCTGACAAAAATCGACATAAATAGGAATTAGTTCAGGGCTAAACAGTGTGCGAAAGAGATAAGGCTTAATAAAATACGGGAATTAAGATAATAATTTATCATTTTAGTTAATTATTTATACGGTTACGTTTTTTCGAAAAAGATTAAAAAAGATTTAAGTTTATATTTACCTTCCGGATATAATATAACGATATTTATTACATTACACGGTTAATACCGATATTAATATTTTTTATAAAGCCGGTTAAAATAATTATAATAAACAACGTTTTATTTCTTTTAAATATTACGTTTTATAATATTAAATTTAAGATTTATAAAATTAATTTTAACGTAAAATGGAATTTTTTTAAAACTTTAAGAAAAGTATAAAAAGTATTTAATTAAAAAAGTAAATATTATAACTTATAGTTTTTAAATAAACTTTACCGGTCGAATAATATATATAAATTTAAATTTATCTTTTTCTGAAATTAGTTTTTAATTAAATATTATAGTTATTTTTAATATAAAGTTTAATTTCGTTATATTCTTTTTCGCAATATACCTTACGATATTCGAAATTTTTATAATAAAATTTTTTAATACTTATATTTTTTATATTTTATTTTTAACTTCTTATCATATGTATATTTGCAACTAAGGCAACAAAATAATAATCGCAAAATATTTTAACCGTATATCTTAAAGTTACGCAAGATTACTAAAGGTTCAAGCCTTATTTTCCAGCCTGAGCTAAATATATAAAAAAGGTTTATACGATATAATTATAGCGGCTAACTGGCTTAAGTAATTATGAAACCCAAGTTATACGGGTTATGTTAACAATAATGCTGTAGGAATTTAAGTAATAAATTAAACGTATAATTTCTTTTGGTATTAGTAGATGTTAAAGGTTATCTGGGTAAGTATTATAACACGACAGGCTTGGCGGGGCCAGGCACGGTCGGAGGTCCATAAAGGAAGGACCAGGAGGGTCCTTAGTTACGTAATCTGGGCGATGGGCTCGATTATTGTTATTAGGTTTTAAGTATCGAGCCGGTTAAGTTGGCATAAGTGTTCGATAAATTCGAGGTAGCTTAATAAGTAAAAGTTATCGAACCGATCGAACATATCAAGGCAGGAAAAGTATACATATATTAATTATTTTTTTATAATTTAAATAATACCAGCTTATAATATAACTTAATTATTTATATAATATTATATATTTATTATATTAATCGTAATTATATCTTTAGTTTATTATTTAAATTTTTATAATATTAGTATTAATATACACCGTACGATTTAGGTTTAATAGTTAATGAAGTTAATGAGCCTTAATACGTTATAAGCTTTTATTTAATAATACCGTTAAATTTTAAAGAATATATTATATTGTTAATATATCCGTTATAATTTAGAAATTTACTGTTTAATAATATCAAGATAGGATTAAAAAATTCTAGCAAAATATGTAACGTTTTAAAATTTAAGCCGAAATTCTTTAACAGGTTTAAGTTAAGGAAATTAAAATTAATCCTAAAAAATCCAAATTTTACAATAAAAAAGGTAATATTTAAAGTTTCCTTATTTAGATACGTATTTATTTCCGTTTTGAGGGAATTATTAACGAAGCTGATAAAATCCTTACGGTTCCGGTATTCTTTCAGGGAAACGCCTTAAAATAGTTCCAATTTATTTTACGGGATTACCTGGAAAACGGAAAGTTAAATTAGTAATTATTTATAAAACCTCTTTTCGAATATTACGTTAACTGCGAAAAGAAATTAAGGGTTAATTTCGGAAGCATTACTAAAAAGAAAACAGTAACGTAAAATATTTTCGATTTAAGATAAAAATATAAGCGTTGAAATAGATAATAACGTTTAAACATTTTATGATTAATGCAAAAACGATATTAAAGATAAAGTTATTAAGATAATATGGTTTATTAAGTTCTGTAAGTATATCGTAAAGGCCTTAAAAATCGATAATTGATAATATAAACGGCGATAAGAACGAAAAGGATAATTTGTTTTTAGATCTGGATTTTTTAAAATTAATCAAATCAGGAAACACGACATGCTTTTTATTACTTACGGAACGATACCAGGATTTATGGAATTAAGAACGACCTAATAGCAAAATAAGTCCTAGGTCGAGTATTATAATTATAACAAAATGGGCCATTTTAGGAATTAATGTAAGGTATTTAAAAAATAACGTTACGGTTAAACCCCGGTATTTAAGGGGCGCTTAAGAAATAATAATAATAAAATAATAACTTTCGGTATGGTTAAAAAATAAATGCCGATTTAATTTTAAAAATATAAAAAGGTTTTCAAAAAGTTAAGGTATTTTCCTAGGCCGTTATGAAATGATAAGATATTATTGTAACCGGGATAATAGTTATTTAATAGTTATAAGAAGACGAAAAACCAAAAGATTTAATGCCAGAATGATTAATACTTTACGCATAATAAAAAAAGTAATAACGATAAAAATAAGAGGAATTAAGAAAGTGGATTAAAGAATATTAAAATTAGGACGAAACCTTATATTTAAGGAAGCCCGACCGATATCGGAAATTGTACGTTATTTATCATATAAGAATTTAATATCCCGGATACTTAAAGTAACAGGAATATATTTAGTAACGAGTTACCCGTATATATTAATAAATGTTTGATTTCAGAAACCAAACTGGAAAAGATATTAAAGACCAAAACTGGTACCGATATTTACGTATTATGGTTACGTAAGATATTATCAATATTTTCCTAATATGAGGAAGTCGGCCAGAAAGAAAGATCTGTTCCGAGTAAGACTTTATGTATTATTACGAATAGTATAATTATAAAACGTAAGAAAAATGGGTATGCCAGACCGTTATAAAGGGCTGACGGGAGGTTATTTATAACTTATATTTTAGGTTACTATTTACTAAAAGTTTTAACGAAAGGCGTAAATTATAAAAGGAAATTAAAAAATAAAAGAACAAATATTACGACCCCACTGGGTCTTGGCTTCGGAGGACGGTCGCCCCACTTGCGATAAGATTACGTAACATAGATTTGGATGGATGTTCCAATCCATCTTAATCCATGGTAATAAATTTGGATGGATATTCCAATCCATCTTAATCCATAATAATGGATTTAGATAGATATTCCAATCCATCTTAATCCACCAGAATAACTGAAGATATATATATACTTATTTATTTTTTTATAATCTAAATAATACCAGTTTATAATATAACTTGGTTACCCAGATTACCTTTAACATTTATTATTACCAAACGTAACTATACCTTCAGCTTATTACTCAGATTTTTATAGCACTATTGCTAATATAAACCGTACGATTAAGGTTTAATAGTTAATTAAACCAATCAACCGTTATACGTTATAAGCTTTTATTTAATAATACAGTTAAACTTTAAGTAATATACCATACCGTTAACATATCGGATAATACTTAAGAACTTATTACATAATAATACAAAAATACGATCAAAAAATTCGAAAAAATTATTTAACGGCTTAAGGCCCAAATTAATATTACCAAAATTAACGAAGTTAAAATTAAACCCAAAAAACCCGAACCTTACGACAAAAAAGGTAACATATAAAGTTTCCTTACCTAGGTACGCGTTTACTTTCGTTTCGAAAGGATTATTAATAAAGTTAATAAAATCCTTACGGTCGTAACGTTCCTTAAAGGAAACGCCTTAAATTAGTTCGAATTTACCTTACGAAATTACCTGGAAAACGGAAAATCGGTCCAACAGTAAGTCACTAAAACCCTTTTTCAGTACTATATTAACTTTAAAAAAAAACTAAGGGTTAATTTCGGAAACCCAGACGAAAAAAAAACCGTAACGTAAAAAATCCTCGATTTAAAACAAAAAGGACCGGCGTCCAAATACGCAATAACGTTCAAAAACCTTATGGCTAAAGCAAAATAAGTAAACAAAAAAAACGATAACCTAATCGATATCTTTTATAAAGGTTTAAAGGACGACGTTAAAAATAAAATCGTTAAAATAATACGCCCTATTACCTTAAACAAATATATCGCAAAGGTAATCAAAATCGATAATCGATAATATAAGCGGTAATAAAAAAAAAAGGAATAATTTATTTCCAGACCTAAGTTTACGGGAACTAATTAAACTAAAAAGCGTAATATACCTTTTATTACCCATAAAACGGCCCCAGGATCCATAAAGTTAGGAACAGTACAAAAAAAAAATTAAAACCAAATTAAATACTACAATTACAACAAAATAGGCCACTTAAAAAGTTAATATAAGGCCCCCAAAAAATAACAGCATAACGGTTGGACCCCGGTACCCGAAGGATAACCAAAGGACAAAAAGGCCGTTACGTTCGGCATAATCAAAAAAAAGGAAAATCCTAACCTACCCCCAGAAATGCAAAAAAGATTACGAAAAACCAAAACACTTTCCCAAACCGCAATCGTCCGATAACGTACCCCCATAACCGGCCCTATAACCATTTAATAGTTACAGGAACATAAAAGATAAAAAAAATTAACACCAAAGATATAAGTATCTCGAACGTAACAAAAAAATAACAACGACAAAAATAATGGGAGCTAAATAAATAAATCAAAAAATACCAAGGTTAAAACGAAGCCCTATGCCCAAAAAAACCTAACCGATATGGAAAATTATACGCCATCTACTGCAAAAAAATCCATTATTTACGATACGCGGAACAACAAAAATACATTCAACAACAATTTACACGCATATACAAATAAGGATTCGACTTTTATACGCAAACAGAAAACGATCCTAGGGATTAAAAGTGGTACAGATACTTACGTACTTAAGCCACCCAAGATACCATCGATTTACTTACGGCCCAAAAAAATTAGCCAGAAAAAAAAAAGTACCCCGAATAAGACCCCATATGCCACTACGAATAATATAACCATAAAACACAGGAAAAATAGATCTATCAAACAGTAATAAAAGCCCAAAACGAAATACTAAACAATCTCTACTTCCGCAAAAGCTATACTAAGGACCTGGAAAAAAAAAAAAAAATATAAAAAAAAATTAACGAACGATTAACCGAAATGGCCCGGTACCATACCCAATATCAGGAGCGATAAAGGCATCGGAACCAGCCAATAACGATAACAGACGAAAAATGGGCCGTAACGACAAATTAGTTAAAAAAAGCCGAAATATTCAGAAAACAAATAACCAACTTAAAAAGTTAAATAAAACGATATAAGGAAAAAATCCTCGAATTAAAAGCTTAATTACGCTAACAAAAAGGACAATTAAGGCAGTTACAGGTACAGCCCCCCAAAAAAAAACGTTACCTATAAAGGAACTACAGGTTAGCAAAAATAAAAAATATTAACAGGTACCCCTTAAAAAAGCTTTATGTACGACAGCAAAAAAGATAAAAATTCTTCTTATTACAGTTAGAATACGAATCAGGAAAAAATGGTATACCGTTATAATAAATTACGGAACCGACCCGAACTATATCAAACCAAAAATAATAAACGAATTACGTTTGCCATAAAAAAATAAAACCGAACCTTATAAAGTCGAAAATACCGAAGGTACCAAATTTACCTATAATAACGGATAGGTTAACCGCGAAATTAATTACTTCGAAACCTATATTTAAAAACGAAAACAAACCATTAATTTCGATATTATCTTAATACGAAATTACGACATAATCCTCGGCAAAAAATAACTATATTAATATAATTCCTTAATTAATTAAAAAATTAACTAGATAAAATTTATTTTACTTTTTATCGATAAAAAAAATTTAAAAAAAAAATCTTATTACTTAACTAACGGCGACGATAACAAATGCAGGCATAAAGATACGGCAGAAACCTTATTACCCAAAAAAATATAACATATACAAAAAAAAGGACGAAACAGATATATACGACGTATCGTTACTATAATTAAAGTACGACTATACGAAATAAACGACGATTTATAACGGTAACCCCAAAAACTAAAAGGAATAATTAAAGTACTACCGTAATACCACAAATACGAACGACTTTTTAAAAACCAAATCGAAATAAAATTACCAAAACATAATAAATAAAATTACGAAATAATCCTAAAAGATAACAAAACGATTACCTTTTATCCCATATATAACCTAAATTAACAAAAATTATACGTATTACGAAAATACCTCGAAAATAAGCTACGTAAGGGATATATTAAACGGTCCAAGTTACCAACAAAATATCCCATATTCTTCGTACCAAAAAAAAATAGGAAATTACGGCTAATTATCGATTATAAATAATTAAACGATATTATGGTTAAAGATCGTACGCCCCTACCCTTAATCATAAAAATAAAAAATCGCCTTTACGGAACCAGATGGTTTATTACCCTAAACCTACGAAACGGTTACAATTTAATTCGTATCAAACCGGAAAACGAATAAAAGATAACCTTTAAAACCAAATACGGGTTATACGAATATCTGGTAATACTATTCGGACTTACTAATATACCCGCGACGTTCCAGAGGATAATTAACTACGTATTACGTAAATACCTTAATATTTTTGTTATCTGTTATCTCGATAATATTTTTTTTTACTCAAAATTAAAGGAAAAATATAAAAAATACGTCCATAAAATTCTTTAAATTTTACAAAACGCCAACCTTTTGGTTAATACCGAAAAAAGCGAATTTTATAAACAAAAGTACCATACCTAAGATACGTTATCATCCCGGAATATATCAAAATAAACCTTAAAAAAATAATAACAGTTCAAAAATAAAAAACATTTATTATAATTACCGAAATCCAGACCTTCCTTAAATTCGTTAACTATTACCAAAAGTTTGTTCGCAACTTTAACAAAATTGCGATACTTTTTTCCAACCTTACCAAAAAAAAAAAAAATTCCAATAAATAATTAAAACAAAAAAAGCCTTCCAAAGGATTAAAAACGTAATTATTAACGAACCAGTATTAATTATATACGACCCAAATCGCCCCGTAAAACTAAAAACCGATACTTCGGATTATACGTTAAACGTAATAATCGGATATAAAAATAATTAAGGTAACTTATACCCCATTACGTTTTATTTTTACAAATTAAAAAAAACCGAACTAAATTATGCCATTCCGGATAAAAAATTCCTAATTATTATTAACGCCTTTAAAAAATTCAAATACTACCTTAAAGAAAACCTATATCAAATTAAAATATATATAAACCACAAAAACTTAACCCGATTTACCATAATCCGAAAACTAACAAAACGATAACTCCGTTACGTAAAGTACTTTTCGGAATTTGATTTCGTTATTATTCATAAAAAAGGATCAAAAAATAACAAAATAAACGTTTTTAATAAACGACTAAACCTAAAGGAAAAAGTCCTTAAGATTCCATACCAAATATTCGATCTGACAAAAAAAAAGCATATAAAAATACGACAAATTGTAACCATTAAAAAAACAATACTTAATTTATATTAGAAAATTTAACAATATAATAATTAATTACCAAAGGAAATAAAAGCCGATAAAACCCAAATACCAAAAAAATACCAAAAAAAACTAATACGCGAAATATACGAACACTAGTTATACGGATACCTTAAAATCTACAAAACTTTAAAACGACTATAACGTATATATTATTTCCTTAAAATAAAGTTAATAATAAAAAAAGTTTTACGAAAATATAATCTATATAACAAAACCAAAATATAACGTTACAAACCATACGGAAATTTATAATTATTACTAATTACAAAACGACCATAAAATTTAATTACCTTTAATTTTATTACTAAATTACCATTATCAAAAAACCTAACAACGGGCATACATTACGATAGCATTTTCGTAATCATAAATCGATTTACGAAATTTTCCTATTTCTTACCATTTAACGAAAATATAAACGCAAAATAACTAACATACGTCTTTTTTAAATATATTATTAACGTATACGGATTACCAATAAAAATCGTATCCGATAAAGGTATTATTTTTTTTTCAAAATTTTGGCAAAATCTTATAACATAATTAAACTTAAACCATAAATTTTTTAGCGCCTTTAAATTATAAACAAATAACCAAACAAAAAAAATTAACCAAATACTTAAAACTTACTTACGGTATTATATTAATTACGAACAAAATAATTAAATCGAAAAATTACCAATAACCTAATTAACATATAACATAAATTATTACGAAAATATTAAAATAATATCAGCTAATACCAATTTCGGCTTTATACTAAAAACGTACCGAAATTTTCAAAAAAAAGGACCGATTAATATTAAAATAATCCTTACTTTAAAACAATTTAAATAATTACATACAGAAATAAAAACAAAACTTAAATTCGTACGTACTTAAATACAAAAATATTATAACCAAAAAAGGTTAAAAAAACTAACCTTTTAAAAAAGGGAAATAATTTACTTAACCACCAAAAACATCCAAACTAAACGACCTAATAAAAAACTTAACTTTAAGTATATCGGACCATATAAGGTTGCAAAAAAAATTTCAAAAAATAATTACTAATTAAAACTACCCCTTAAGGTTAAGTTATATCCCGTTTTCCATATTTCCCTATTAAAGTTAATAACGGACATAATTTAAATTAATACGGAATAAAAGAAAAAAGTAACAAAAAACGTACCAGTATGGAAAATCGAAAGGATCCTTAATACCAGGAAAAAAAATAACAAAAAGCAATATTTAATTAAATAAAAAAATTACCCAAAGTCAAAAAATATATAAAAACCAACGGAAAACTTTACGGAAACCTAACGCCTTTTAAAAAACTTTTACCAGTACTAACGACGTTAAAATTAAAACCATCCTAAGCGGGGTTTTGCGGAAAATGGGTAACTTCCTTATGGAAAGTATTAATAATAACGGAAATTTGGCATTATTTTTCTTTAAAACGCTTTTATTTTTCTAATTTCTTTAAGGAAACCATCCCGTAACGAATTAATTTAAAGGCCTTCTTTCGGAAAAAAGTTTATTATTTTTTAAGACAGAATAAACGAAACATAACCTTTGTTATTTTTAAGGAAACGTTTTGCATATTTTGCTACGTTTTAACCAGCAGTTTTTTGGCTACTTATTATATACGATCAAAACGATCTTTTTTACGACTAACGTTATTAAAAAAGGATAATGGAATACCGGACCTATCATACTTTCGGCCCGGGTATCGGATGCATTCGTTGTAACGATAAAGGTCGTTAATTATTTTACAGGTAGAACCATTTTTAAAACAAGGTATATACGGCATTATTTCAAAACCGAATATTCGAACGTAAACGGTAAAAGAAACAATATTTTTTTTTTGGTTAGGACGATTACGAAACTTACGGTTAAACATACGACCCGACATAATGGAAAAAAACGATTTACCAAAAAAAAATTTTAAAGGCAAAAATCTGGAAAAAAGGAAATCGTATTACGACCCCACTGGATTTTGGCTTCGGAAAACGGTCGCCTTATTTGCGATAAAATTACGTAACATAAATTTAAATAAATATTCCAATCCATTTCAATCCATGGTAATGGATTTGGATAAATATTCCAATCCATCTTAATCCATAGTAGTAAATTTGAATGGATGTTCCAATCCATCTTAATCCACCAAAATAACTGAAAATATATATACACTTATTTATTCTCCTATAATTTAAATAATACCAGCTTATAATACAACTTGGTTACCCAGATTACCTTTAATATCTGCTATTACCAGACGTAACTATACCTTCAGCCTATTGCTCAGATTCCCACAGCACTACTGCCAACATAAACCGTACGACTAGGGTTTAATAGTTAATTAAGCCAGTCAGCCGTCATAACAAGATATAAAGTAATACGATACCTAGTGCTAATAAGAGTATTACTTAGAAAAAAAAATTTATATACCGACCGAAAGGAATTTTATATGTAATTCCTTAAATTTGGGATTTAATTATAACGTTAGGAAGGATAGTTAAAAGAAATTTAAAAGATTAATCCAGAAAATTAAAAACGTATTAAGAAGTTAAAGTTAAGTTTAAAGGATAAACGTAACCTGTAAGAAAGCTTTAAGCTGATAAAAGCAAAAGAAGTTAGCAGGTACTTATTAAAAAAGCTTTATATACGATAATAAAAAGGATAAAAAAATAGTTTTAGTTAAAATATAAAATATGAAAAATAATATATGATTATAATAAATTATAAAACCGACCCGAATTATATTAAACCGGAGATAATTAACGAATTACGTTTATTATAAAAAGATAAAGCCGAATATTCCGAAGTTAAAAATGCAGAAGGTATTAAATTCGTGTTATGATCTAACAGGCTTCGCGGGGCCAGGCACGGCTGAAGGTTCAGAAAAAAAGGACCAGGTAGGTTTTTGGTTCCGTAACCTGCTCGATAAGCTCGATTACTGTTATTAGCAGGTAAGTATTAAGCCGGCTAAGCCGGTACGAATATTCGGTAAGCTTAGAACGGTTCGACAGGTAAAAGGTTATCGAGCCGGTCGAACGTATCGAACTAAAAGTAATATATATACTTTTTTTTCTTATATTTTAAATAGTACTAGTTTATAATATAACTTAATAATTTAAATTATTTATAATATTTATTATTATTAAACGTAATTATATTTCTAACTTATTATTTAAATTTTTATAATATTGTTATTAATATATACCGTATAATTTGGGTTTAATAATTAATTAATTTAAACAATCGTTATATATTATAAATCTTTTTTTTAAATTTATTAAACTTTACATAATACGTTATAGGGTTAATATATCGAATAATATCCTGGAATTTATAATTTAATAATATCCGCATAAGTTTAAAAAATTTAACAAAAAATAGTTAAATGCTTTAAAATTTCAATTCCCGCCCTTTAACAAATTTAGGTTAACGAAAGTAAATTTAAGGCCCAAAAGTCTAAACCTTTATATAAAAAAATTATATTTAAAGTTTCCTTATTTAAATACGTATTTATTTTCGTTTTAAAGAGATTATTAATAAGGCTGATACAATCTTTACGGTTACGATATTTTTTAAACGGAATGTTTTAAATTAGTTCGAATGTCTTTTACGAAATTATTTGGAAAATAAAAAGTGGGATTAACAGGAAGCTATTGAAAATACTTTAAATATCACGTTAATTTTAAACAAAATCTAAAGGTTAATTTCGAATATTTTAACGAAAAGAAAAATGCAGTTTAAAAGATTTTGGCTTTAAGAAAAAAAGTTAACGTCTAAATACGTAATAGCGTTTAGTAATTTGTTTGATAAAGTAAAATAAATGGATAGAAAAGATAATAACTTAATCGATATCTTTAATAAGAGTTTAAAAAACGACGTTAAGAATAAAATTATTAAAATAGCGCGCTTTATTACCTCAGATAAGTATATCGTAAAGGCCGTAAAAATCGATAATCGATAATATAAACAATAATAGGAATAAAGCGGACAGTTTGTCCCAAGATCCAGGTTTTCCGGAACCAACCAGATTAAGAAGCGCGATACGTTTTCTATTACACATAAAACGGTACCAGGACTTATGGAATTAAGGATAACCCTATAATAAAACCGACCCCAAATGGAACGTTATGATTATGGTAAAATCGGCCATTTTAGACGCTAATATAAAGTATTTAGGAAATAATGTTATGGTTGGACCCCGGTATCCGCAAGATAACCAGGAGATAGAAATAATAAGGTAATAACTTTCGGTATGGTTAAAAAAAGGAAGAACATTAACTTATTTTCAAAAGTGTGAAAATGATTACGAAAAGGTAAAATACTTTTCCAGGCCGCTATTAGACGATAATATGTTATTATAACCGGATTAATACTTATTCGGTGTTTATAAGAATATAATGGAGAGAAAAATTTAACCCCAGAAAGGTTAATATTTTGCGTGTAATAGAACAAATAATAACAATAAAAGTAATCAAAGTTTAATAAATAAAAAAAGGAATATTAAGGTTAAAACGAAGCCCTGTATTTACGAAAGCATAATCGATATAGAAAATTATATGTTATCTGGTATATAAAAGTTTATTACTTCTGACATCAAAAATAACAAAAGTATATTTAACAACGAGTTATTCGTATGTACCGTTAAAGGTTTGATTTCGAAAACTAGAATAGAAAAGATATTAAAGATTAAAAGTGGGACCGATATTTACGTATTATAGTTACGTAAATTATTATCGATATTTTTATAACAAAAGAAAATAGCTTAAAAAAAGATTACCTCGAACAAAACTTTATGTATTATTACGAATAATATAATTACAAAACGTAGGAAAAATGGATATATTATATAGTTATAAAGGTTTTATAAAAGGTTGTTACTATTTTACCATTTAGGTTATCGTTTATTAAAAATCCTAATAAAAGGCGAAAAATATAAAAGACTTCAAAAAAGAAAAAGAAATATAACGCTATATAACGTTCAGTAATAATAAAAATATTACCTATTTCAAACATAAATGTTTTCAACAATAACCCCGTAAAAATATTGCCGGTTTCCTTAAACTATTTTAATAATTAACCCTTTAACTAATATATTTATATCATACTTTAGTAATTAGTATATAATATTTTATAAATATCGATTTTTAATAAGAATTAACAGAATAATATTAAGGATGATAAATCTAACTAGAAATATATATAATCTTATATGAATAAATGTTTAAAATACGGCCCCAAAATTTATGTGGATTATTAATTAGGCAAATGTTACTTGTTGGAGTTGTATTTTTGTATATTTATTAGCAAAACCTTATTAAAACCTAGTAGTTTTATATGCTAATTAATAAAGCTTTATTAAATACCCATATTTTTAAAAGCTAATTAGCGGAGGTTTACCGGTTATGGACCATTTTCGTATATTAATTAATACAACCTTACCGACCAAAACTATTTTCGAGTATTAATTAATAAAGTTTTACCGATTAGGATTATTTCCGTATATTATTAAGTAAAGCTTTAACGACAAGGATTAGTTTCGTATATTAATAAATAACGCTTCACCTTTATGATAATTTTCTGATATTAATTAGCAAAATTCTACTAATTATGCCGATTTTCACATATTAATTAACAAAATAATACCGAATAGTATTATTTTTATATACTAAATAACAAAATATCGTACCTACCGCGTTTGCCGTACCTGCCGTACATACCGGACCGGTAAGAGTTATAATAGTTACCGTAATTACTGGCGTTAACCGAAAGGACTTGCTCGAAACCGGTAACGATTAAGCAAACTGTCGGATATTTACTGGAATTATAATAATTATAAAAATTACCGTATTTATTAAAATTTCCGGAATTATATCGGTTACCGTATTTTTAAAAGCCGCCGTAATTACCGGAATTATTATCATAAATTAAATACGTTAAAATTAATAAATCCGAATTTTACTTTATTATTTCTTTTAACCAGTTTCCGGTACGTAATGAAAAAATATTATTTATTCCGTTACGGTAATAAAAGGTTAAAATTCTTTCGTCGGCATGGAAAACCTTAAAAGGGTACGCCGAATTACCGTAATTACAAACGCCGCCGGGGTTATAACAGTTGCCGTACCTTACCGGAACCTGCCGTATCCTGCCGTACCTTACCGTACCTGCCGTACCTATAGTACCTGCCGCACTTGCCACGTTTGTAGTACCCGTAAAATTTATAGCAACTGCCGTACCTATAAAAGTTGCCAGAGCTATAGTATTTATCGTACTTATAAGAACCGCCGGAATTATAATAATTAGCGTACCGGCAGGGGTTATTAAAGCCGCTGGAATTGCCGGAATTATAAAAGTTTATAATAATTACGGCCCAGTAATAAGTTAATTAACCTTTTCAAAGAAAATTAAATTTTTAATAAAAGTTTTAAAAATAAAATAAAAAAGCGAATTATAAGCATTATATTCTTAGAACGTTATAATGAACTTTATAAACGGTTTTACATAAAAAGGAACATTTAATCTTTCCGTTATATTTTATTTCGTTAGTGTTTTAAGTAACGGTTTAAAGGTAAAACTTTTAAAACCCAGTTTTGTTACCGTAATATAATTATAATGGCCGAAAACGTTCCAAAAAGTTTTAAGCGGCTTTTATAAAAGTAAATAAAATACCCCGATTAAATTACCTTTAATATTTGTTATTATTAAACATAATTATACTTTTAATTAAGTATTTAAATTCTTATAATATTATTATGAATATAAGCCGTTCGATTTAGATTTTATAATTAATTAAATTAATAACCCATTATACGTTATAAGTTTTTATTTAATAATATTATCAAATTTTAAATAATATTTTCGATATTATATTTACTAGCTAGGAACTTATTAACCTTATTTATACAATCCCGGATAATATTATAAGCCTAAAAAACGAAAAGTTATTATAAAAACCGCGCTTTACAAAAAAAAAGTACTTTAACGATTAAGTACGATAAACGGACGTATCGTTTAATTTAAAACAAATCACGCTAACTTTATTATTGCGCTTAAAACGGCCCAGGAAGGGTTAAAAAAAGAAAATAAAAACCTTACGGTTAAAAAGTTTTCGGAAAAAAAAACCCCGTTTAATTAATATTTATTAAGGACACCGGAAAAATATTAAAACTATCCAAGCTCAGACCGATAGAACTTTTATGAAGTTATAATTATTCCTTATTTAATACGAAACTTATTTTCGTTATTTACTTATTTAATCTACGATTGTTACATTAAAAATCAAGTTTGCAGTTGGTTATCTTAAAAAAACCCGGCCATTTAATTCGAACCAGCTTTAAAGGAGCATATTATACTTCTGCCAAAATCACGGTTACCTAAGGTATAAATAATATATAATAATTACGAAAAATTTGAAAAAAATATTACGAAAGGTTTTCGGCATAATAAATAAAAAAATAAAAGCCAAAATATAACCTAAAAATCTGACTTAAATAGGATTTATATTTAATTACAACGTTACGTTTATTTATCAAGGTTCGAGAATGAATTAAGGATGAAAAACGCTAATAGTTAAGTTATTTAAAGCTTAAAAAAATATAAAAAAAACTTTTTTTCCCCAAAATAACCGAAAGATATTAAATCCTTTAGCAATACAAATAGTAATCGTATAAAGTACGGACAGTTAATAAAAGTTAATCCACTTACGATAATAATCGAGTTTTCTGAAAAATTAAAGAATTCGGAATCCAAATATAAAAATATTCAAAAAGGATTACCTTTAACATCGCCGACATCTTAAAACATAATATTATTCTAGGAATACCATAGTTGCGTTTTAATAATCCTCGAATTAATTGGAAAAATTAAACGTTTTTATAGGTTAATTTTAAAGAAAAGTTTTATAAAATCTGTTATATAGTTAAAGAAATTAAAATTTCCAAGCGAATAATAATAATACCTTTTAAATATCGACGATTTAAAAAGATATTTAAGGAACGAACCCGAAAGAAATTGCTTAACCATAATTAATAAGATTACAAGATTCCTATTCAAAAAGATATTACCTAAAGCTTTATCAAATTTACCATATAAACCCTAAAAAGATTAAGGCTTTTTGGAAGAGTTTCTAACGAGACCTTAAAAAAGGTTATATAAAAAATTCTAAATTACTTATAAGGTATTTAATTATAATAATACCAAAAATGAAAAATAATAAAATTAGGATAGATAAAAATAAAGATTTAATATACCGACAAATACATAACTAGCGAAAACTAAATAATATTATTATTAAAAATGGATATTTCCAAACGTTAATAAATACTATAAAAGAAAATATTTATAAAGTTAAATAATTTATAACTTTAAACTTACCAAATATTTATTATTTGATACGAATAAGTAAAGGCGAAAAATAAAAACAGTTTTTAAAATTATTTATAAATATTATGAATATAAAGTTATGTTATAAGGGTTAATTAATACCCCAGCTAATTCTTAATATATATTTATTATTAATTTACGGAAATTTCTGAATAAATTTGTTTTCGTTTATTTAAACGATATTTTTATTTATTTTAAAAAATTTAAAAAAGCATAAAAAATACGTCGTTTAAATTTTAAAGGCCTTTAAAAAATTAACTTATAAATAAACGTTAAAAAAAGGGTTTAATATATCCAAAAGCTAAATTTTTTAAATTTTGCTATCATTCCGAAATAAATATAAATCCAAAATTTTAAGTTAAAAACTATTAAAAATTGGCCAATTTTAAATAAAGCTACCGTTATTAATATCCGCTAATTTTTAAGATTTATTAATTCTATATAACTTTTAATTTAAGATTACGGTAAATTTGCCAGCTCTTTAACCAAACTTATTACTAAAAAGTACGTCGCGAAAAAATTTAAATAAACTTTTTAAAAGATTAAAGATAAAATTATTAACGCCTTAATAATTAAGTAATCAAATCATAATAAAAAAACCCGATTTAAAATAAACGTTTTAAATTACGCCCTTAAAGCAGTTTTAAAATAATTAAAAAGTAACGGAAAATGGTACCTAATAATATATTTTTGTAAAACTTTTAAAAACGTAAAACTTAAATATCCTATTTATGATAAGGAGCTATTAATAATTATTTTAATATTTAAAAAATAAAAACCGTTTTTAAATAGAATTAAGGAATTATTCGACATTTATTTAAACCATAAAAATCTTATGCGATTTATAACCACTTAAACATTAAATAAACGTTATCAAAATTAAATAATTTTCTTATTTAAATTTAACTTTAAGATTTACTATATTAAAAGTAAAAAAGAATTTTAAACGGTTATTTTTAACAGAAAAAGAATTTACGATTTGAAAGTTTTTAAGCGATATATATAAGTACTATATCATAAAAATAATAAAATAATATAGCTATATATAACCTTAAAATAACCGATTCCGAAAAGGTTAGTGTAATTTAAAAACTTTTACGATCCAGAAAAACAAAAAGAAATTAAATAATTAAAAAGAAATAATAAAAACCAACTTTTATTTTGCGGCAAGATTTATATCCCCCGCTAACCAAAAAAATTTATAAAAGAATTTTACGAAAGTTTTTACATAAATGCGAAAAAATATTTAAAATTATTAAACGACTTCAAAAAAAAATACGATTTCCTAAAATTTTACTAAATAATTAAATAAATAATTAAAAGTTAAAACGTTAATAACAAAATTAAAGTAATTTGCAATAAACCGTATAACTTATTATAATTCATAAACATACCTAAGAAAGTATAAAATACCAGAATTTAAAATTCTATTATTAATTTTCTTATATCGAAAAACCCCGTTATTTAAATTAAATACGATATAATATAAGTAATTATTAATAAACTTGCTAAATATAAATACTTTTTACTTTTTAAAGGAATTACGACGGCAAAATAATTAACCTACGCCTTTATTCGATATTATTTCAATAAGTACGGAATACCGGAAAAAATTATTTTTGATCGAAATAAACCTTTTATATCCAAATTCGGTATTAGCTTTTTTAACCAAATTAATACTAAACTTAAATTTTCGATAACCGATTACCTCCAAATAAATAATTAAACAAAATAATTAAACCAAACCTTAAAATAATACCTTCGGAATTACGTTAATTATTAATAGTATAATAAGATTAAACTTTTATTATTTGTATAAATAACTTATAACATATCCGTTAACGAGAACATAAACGTATCATTTTATATAGTTATATATAAACATAACGTAGTAACCTAAGGACTAAAATAGTCTATATCCAAGGTACCAATTATTATTACGGTAACATTACGAATAAAAATAATAATAACAAAAGGTAAAACGATATAGGCTCGATTTTAAACTAAATTATAATTTCTGTAATAAAAAATGGTTTAATATTATAATAAGAAAAGCATTAAGGGATTAATTTTAACGAAAAAAGATAAAGTTTACTTATTACGTCAAAAATAAAACGTAACGTTAACCATTTTTCAAATTAAAACGAAAAAATCTAACGATAAGTTAAATTTGAAAAAATAATTATGAACTATGCCAATTTAAAACCATAAATATATATCCTATATTTCATATTTCCTTATTAAAACCGGCCCCAAAAAACGTTCTACTTAAAAAGAAATTCGAAATCGAAAAAAACGATAATAAATACGAAATTAAAAAGATATTAAATTTTAAAATAATCAAAAACAAAATCCAGTATCTAATTAAATGGATAAATTACTTACCGGAAAATAATATATAGAAACTATTTAAGTACCTAACGAATACGATAGACCTGGTTAAGGATTTTTGCCGACAAAATTCTGGCCGACTAAGGTTGTAGGCGGTAACGATCCTCTACTTAAATTTAAGTTTAAAACGTTCCAGTCGAAAAAGGTAAATACTTTTATTAACGCGTTAAATTTTAAAGCGAACTACGTTCGCTTTTTTTCTTAGCAGTCGTTTTCCGCATTTAATCTTTTTTATTGCTTTAACTTATCCATATTTTTAAGCCCCCTTTAAATAAATAATATTCCTTTAAAATATAACTATTTAAACTGCCGATTTAACCGGGCGATACGATTAAATAATTCCTGTAGTTATTATATTATTAAACGGTTTTTTTTTCGAAATTTTTTAACCCGAATGTTTTTAAAAGACGATAACGAAATATAATTTTTATTATAAGTTTAAACGTTAGTTAATAAATACTTCTGGCAATTATTCCGGTTTTTTAACATCTTAAAAGAAAACTTTTTTTAAAAATAATATATGTACGGTATAACTTTAAAACCTAATTAAAAAATTAATTTTATAAGCTTACGACGATTTTCGGTTAGAATTTTAGAACGTTTTTAAAGTTTATCTAATATGGTTAAAATATATTATAATATTTGGAAAAGGAAAAAAGCTTACCTTTTAAAAAGTTTTAGGATAAAGATTTTAAAAAAGGAGGAATAATATTACATTTATAAGGATTTTACTAAGCCTAAAAAAGGAACTAGGTAAATTAAAATAATTCAGGCCTCCACCTTGCCGGTTAAATTTCGGCTTTCGGCTTATTTCTGTTTATTTTTAAAAATAAAAGGAAACCGTTTTTATCCATTTCCAGAAACTTTTAAAAGTTTTTAAAGATTAAGGGAAATAAGGAGGATACATATATTAGACGATATTTTATATAAATAACACTTTGTCAGTTTCGTTTTTTAGTTATTAATCTAAATTTTTAATTAAAAGCGTCGTTTTCCGATTAAAGGAAAAGTCCGTAAATCTTTTTAACGAACATCCTCTTTATTATGCTATTATTACCTGCCAATCAAGACCCCTATTTCGGATACTGTTCATACCTCCAGGTGGATGTATGATAGATTGGTTACAGTTTAGTTAATTATTAAATTTTAATCGTACGGTTTATGTTAACAATAATGATATAGGAATTTGAGTAATAAACTAAAAATATAATTACGTTTGGTAATAATAAATATTAAAGGTAATCTAGGTAATTAAGTTATATTATACGCTAATAGTATTAAAATTATAGGAAAATAACTAACGTATATATGTTTCTTTATTTTTTACGATCGAACGTAATCGAACCGACCGTATTCGATCGTTTATTACCTGGTCGGAAATAATCGAATAGACCGTATTCGATTATCTGTTATTTGGTCGAGGGTGATCGAACTAATTCCGTTCGATTACCATTGGTTACGTAATTTTAAGGCGACGGTCGGGGTTTGTATAGCTCCAGCTCCGACCGTTTGGGGTAGCCAAGGCTAGCTGGGTTATAACAACCCGTATCTAATTTTAAAAATTATTTTCCATTCGTTTTCTGGTTTAATATAAATTAAATTATATCCGTTTCGTAAATTTAAAATCATAAACTATTTAATTCCGTTAAAGCGGTTTTTGATTTTAGTAATTAAAAATAAAAATATACGATTTTTAACCGTAATATCGTTTAATTATCAGTAATCGATTCTTAACTATAACTTTTTATTTTTTAATACGAAAAATATAACGTAGCCCGTTAATAACTTAAAACGTTAAATATATCTTTTTCGTAATATATTTTCGAAATATTTTCGGAATACGAATAATTTATATTAATTTATGTTTTATATAGGAAAGAAAATAATCATTTTATTATCCTTTAAAATTATGTCGTAATTTTATTTATTATATTTTAATAATCTTATTGCTATTTATTTCTTAAAAACCGTTCGTATATATAATATTATAAAAATATTTTAATTGTTTTTAACTTTAAGAGTTAATATTATAAATTATCGTTTATTTCGTATAATTATATTTTAATAATAATAATAACGTGTCGTATATATCTATTTTATTCCTTTTTATATATATATTGTATTTTTTTAGGTTATAGGGTTTTTATCGTATTTTTATACTTATATTTATTATCGTCGTTATTAATTAAATAAAAAGAATATCTTTTTTAGATCGTTTTTATTAATAAAAAATAAATCGAACTTTATTTAACTAATTCTTGAAATAATTCAAGGATTATATTAATATAACCATTTTTTACCTAAGAATATATCGTAATTTCGTATTAAAATAATATCGAAATAATTAATTTTACGGTTAATCCAGGCGTTATTATAGATAAATTTAATATTTTTTTTATTTTTAAATCCGTAAAATTCTGCTTTATCTTTTTATAATAAACGTAATTCGTTAATTATTTCCGGTTTAATATAATTCGGATCGGTTCCGTAATTTACCATAACGATATACCATTTCTTCCCAATTCGTATTTTAATTATAATAAGAAAACCTTTTATCCTTCTTATTATTATATGTAAAGTTGTTTTTTTAAAAATATTAATTCCCTTTATTTTTGCTATTTTGTAACTTCCGTATAGGTAACGTTTATCTTTTAAGCCTATTTTTAACTTTTGAATACGTTCTTAATTCTTTTAGTTAAAGTTTTAAATTTCTTTTAGCTATCCTTTTTAATATCGTAATTAAGCATTAAATTTAAAAGATTATACGTAAAATCTTTTTCGTCGGATATATATCGATTTTTTGGATAATATTTTTGTGATTATTAACCGTTATATTACGCTATATCTTTTTCGTATCCTTAAATTTTTTAATAAATAATAACCTCAAACGTAAGTTATAAATAATCTTTCGTAAGGCCTTTATAACGGTTTAGTATGTTTATTTCTTTTTATATCTTATGGTTAAATTATTCGTAATAGTATATTGAATCTTGTTCGGGGTAATTTTCTTTTTTTTGCCATCTTCCTTTTACAATAAAAATATCGATAATATCTTATATAACCATAATACGTAAATATCGCTATTATTTTTAGTCTTTAATATCCTTTTTAATCTGGATTTCGAAATCGAAACTTTATTAATATATACGTATAATCCGTTATTAGATATATTTTTATTATTCTTAATATCGGCGGCAATAAGCTTTCGTATAAGAAATAACGTATAATTTCCCATATCATCGGGTTTTCCTGAGCGTAGGGCCTCGTCCCAACCTTAGTATTCTTTAATCCATTTACTTAGCTTCGATTATTTTTACCGTTGTTAATATTTTTTATTACGTGTGAAATATTAATTTTTCTGGTATTAATTCTTTTTATTTCTCGTATTTTTACAGCCATTAAATAATTATTAGACCGGATATAATAATACGTTATCGTATAATTACGGTCTAATAAAACGCTTTAATTCCTTATAATCCTTCTTGCATTTTTAAGCCTAAGTTAAAATTCTCCTTTTTCCTAAGTATACCGAAAATCACGGCTTAATTATTCTTATTTCCTTCTTTTCCTTTAGGTACCGGAATCCAACCGTTACGTTATTATTTCTTAAGGGCCTTATATTAACTTTTCATAAAGCCCATTTTATCGTAACTATAATATTTAACTTGCTTCTAATTTTTTTTTTTATAATCCCTAATTTTAAAGAATTTTTAATACCGTTCCATAAATAATATAAAATATATCGCTTTTTTTTATTTTCGTTAATTCTTACGCACTTAAATTTAAAAATAAACTATCCCCCTCGTTTTTATCCTTACTTATATTATCGGTTATTAATCTTCATTATTTCTGCGATATATTTATTCAAGGTAATAAAAACGCGCCATTTTAACAAGTTCGTTATTAACTTCGTCCTTTAAGCCTTTATAAAAAATATTAATCAAACTAACGGTTTTTTTGTTTACTTATCTTACATTGGCCATAAAGTTTTTAAATATTATTACGTACTTAAACGTTAATCCTTTTTGTTTTAAATTGCAAACTTTCTACGGCGCAGTTTTTTTTCCGTCTAGATTTCCGAAATTGGCTTTTAATATTTCCTTAAGATTAATACAATACTCGAAAAAGGTCTTAATAGCTTATTATTAATCTAATTCCCCTTTTTCTAAGTAATTTCATAAGATAAATTCGAACTAATTTAAAACGTTTCTTTTAAAAAACGCCGCGACGGTAAAATCTTTATCGGCCTTATTAATAATCCCTTTAAAACGGAGATAAATACGTACCTAAATAAAAAACCTTTATACGTTACCTTCTTTATATAAGGTCCGGGTTTTTAAGGTTTAATCTTAATTTCGCTAACCTAGACTTATTATATAATACTAACCTAAACCTTAAAATATTAAATAACTTTTTTAATTTTTTATTATATCCTTATATTTTTATACAGTAAGTTCCTAAATATTAATCGACATATTAACGGTATAACATATTACTTAAAATCTAATTATATTATTAAATAAAAACATGTAATATATAACGACTAACTAACTTAACCAACTATTAAACATTTATTATACGGTTTATATTAATAATAATACGCCAAAAATTTATATAATAAATTAAAAATATATTTACGTTTAATAATAGCAAATATTAAAATACTTTAAATAACGAAATTATATTACAAGCTGGTAATATCTAAACTATAAGAAAATAACGAACGTATATATATTACTTTGGCTTAAGGTTCTTAAGCGGCTTAAACTCTTAAACTCGTTAAAACCTTTAAGCCAATTACAGGCTTAAAAGGCCTAAAGCGCCAAGGCCTTTAAAACCTTTAAGCTAATTGCGTAACCTTAAAACCTACGTCGGAGGTATGCTCTACACTCTCCGACTGTCTGTCAACAGGCCAAGCCCTCAGGTTATAACAGGTAAGCTTAAAGGTTTTAATTAACTTAAGGATTTAAATAGCTAAAGTACTTTAAGCTGAAAATAGTATATATCTAGTAATTATTTTCCTTTAATTCGAATAATAATAGCTTATAATATAACTTGATTACTTAAATTACCTTCGGTATTTATTATTACTACCCGTAATTATAAACTTAACTTATTACTTAAATTCTTATAATATTATTATTAACATAAACTGTAAGATTTAAGTTTAATGATTAGCTAAATTAATTCGCGGTTGTACGTTATAAACGTTTGTTTAAAAATTTATTAAACTATAAAGAATATATTATTAAACTTTATATAATATATTATAAAAATATTAAATGCCATTAAAAAACTTACCGTTTAATAGTTTTAAAAAAAAGTCCAGGAATTGGAAGTAAATATTTAAAATTTTGGGAATATGGCTTAAACCTTTTAAGATAATATTAAAAATTAAGGTTAAATAATTATAACCTTGCGATAATAAAGGAAACGTTAAAAGTTTACTTATATAAGCTCGTATATATTTATGTTTCGCTAAGACCGTTAACGAGGCTAATAAAGTCCTTATGGTAATAATGTTCTTAATTAAAAATGCGTTTAATTCATTCGAACTTATTTTTCGAGATTGTTTCAAGATTAAAAAAACGGAGTAATAATAATTTATTAAACTGCTTTTTAAATATTACGTTATTGTCTTACACCCGGGTAAAAAACGTACTGTAATATAATAATTATTAAAGTTTGGACAAAGAAAATAAGTATTTTAATGTTTTATTAATATTAAATACCTTATGAATAAGATAGGATAGATAAATAATAAGGACGATATTTTAATTGGCGTTTTTTAAATGGAATTAAAAAATAACGTTATAAATAAAAGGTTTAATATTAAGCGATAAATTCTATTTAATAAATATATTATAAAAGCTATAAACATCGATAACCGAAAATACGACCGACGAAAGGAAAAATAAAGGCGTTTTATTTTAACACTGTTTAAAATTTTTAAAAGTTACCAGGAAGAGAAACATTAAAGGTTTTAACTAGTGTAAAGGTTTAAATCGCTTAAATATTATTAGCCAAAGATATTATATATACGCTTATTATTTTCTTATAATTTAAATGATAATAACTTATAATATAGCTTTGTTACTTTAATTACTTTTAACATCTGGTATTATTAAAGATAATTACAAATTGATAAATTATTTAAATTTTTATAACATTATTATTAATATAAACCGTATAACGTAGGTTTATAAATTAATAACGCCAGTTAGCCGTAATATTTATAAATAATTAAAGTCGTCGACCTTATTAATATTATTATTATAATTAAAGTATATAAAAATAATTTACATTAATATATCACTTATATTATTTTAATAATAATAATAATTAATTAATATATATGCAAATTAAGCAAAACAAACTTTTTATTATTAAACATATAGCATAATAGTTATATTATATTACATAACTAGTTATAAATGTTTTAAAAAGCCCCCTGTATTTTAATGTAATCTAGCCCCGGAATATATATATTCCGATCAGAGGGAATCTCTCCGTATATAGGGTGCTAGCGCACCCCCCTGCTAGCTGACAAAAGGTATGTGTTGCCACGCCAACTTGTAAGGCGCGACACTCCAATTCGAATCGACAGTATCTAACAGTGACCTTACCTTCTATCACAGCAATTCTTACACTTCGTTACTCGCCAGAAGGCTACGGGGCTGGCGAACCCGTCCGGGTACTTAAGTATGCCGGCCAGCGTAATCTAGCTCGCTATGGCGAACAGGTATGAAGTGTACTTAACGAAGTCGCAGAAGCTCGAGCTTTTGCTTCAGCTTAGCGCAAATAGAATGTTAACTATCATATGGATAACTATAATGGCGCTTTAACGGCCCCCGTTCAGAGGTAAAAGGGGTTAAGAGCTCTAGCTATAAATAATGGCGGTATTTAAGATCCGCACTAAGTTACTGGTAGTTACCGATAACGTTCAAAATATCGCGGCTGTTAAACCTCTGCGGTCCGAGACTTATAGAGTGAATTCAGGTACGGGTTCATTGATTTGCTTAACCTTACGGAGCCAGAGGGCCTTGCCGGGAAGAGCCTTAGCGAAGCTATAACTTTGCGATAAAGAAAAGGCTTTAGGAGATTCCGGCTAAACTTATGTGACGGCTGACTAGCTTAACCAACTATTAAACCCAAGTCGTATGGTTTATGTTGGCAGTAATATTATGGGAATCTAAATAATAAATTAAAGGTATAATTACGTTTAATAATAGCAGATATTAAAAGTAATTCATTTAATTAAATTATATTATAAGTTAATGTTTTTTAAATTATATAAAAATAACGAACGTATATATGTTATATTTAAGTTAAGATATTTAAATAACTTAAATTTTTAAATTTATTAAAACCTTTAAGTTTATTATAAATTTAAAAGGTTTAAAATATTAAAGTTTTTAAAACTTTTAAATTAATTACGTAATCCGGAACTTACGTTAAAAATAAGGTGTAAATTTTCCGACCGTTTATTTTTAAGTTAAAACTTTAAGTTATAATACGAATTCTTTTTTTAAGATTTTTATTCTTAAAAATTAATTTATTTATTAAATTTATTTAGTAAATAACTGTTTTTTTATATATTATTTTTATATTATTTTAGTTATTATATTTAATTATATTAAAAAATACAATTTATTTAAACGTAATAATACTTTTATTTAATCGAAACCGATTAATACTTTTAATTTTGTTATATTTTCTTTTTTTCGTATTTCCGTTTTAAATTCAAATAAAAGGTTTATAAGGTTTTTTCCGCTTTTGAGAAATATTTCCGTTATATCGAATCTGGTAATTTTTGTAATTTGTTTAATTTTTCTATTTTTAAATATTAACGATTTTTGGATAAAAAACGGCTAAAACGCGAAAAATAATAATCGCGAAAAACTTTTGGTTTTGCTGTTAATAAATTGGACCGTTTTTAAAAATAATCTATAATTTTACGCTATCGTAAAATTAAAATATTATGTCGTAATATTTAAGATACGAAAGCGATAAAGGAATTTAAACGATTAAAAAGGGCGTAATAATAGCTAAAAACCGAACTGGCCGCCTTCGTACAAGCCGTTCCTTTTATTAATTGGCCGTTAGACTAGAACATACTTAATCCTAACGTTTTAGGTATTGTTAATAAAAACTTTTTAATAGGTATTATATTTCTGTAAGGTTCTTTATAAGATTCTATATATTTTTTAACTTTAAATAATCTTTCTTTTAGTTAGGTACTATTTCTTACCGTTTTCTTTTGATATTAATGATTTTTTTAACTTTTTATATTAATACATTTTTTAATACCTTCTTTTTCCGTTCCGTATAAACCTAAATTATGCCCGTTTCTAATTTTAACAAAAAGACGTAAAAAACGGGATAACGCTTAACTTTAAGGAATAACTTTAATTAGTAATTATTTTTTAAATTATTTTTTACGACTTTATACGGTTTAATATATTTAAAACCAAATTTTTTATTACATCGTTTAATCTGGATAATTCTGGTAATTAAATAAACTATTTTCTTTTTGTAAAAAATTAAGTCTTTTAACTCCTTCTGGTTACAATATTTTGGTATTTAAGTACGTACGAATTTAAGTTTTATTTGTATTTTTATATTGAATTATTTAAATTATTTTAATATTAATTCGTTCTTTTGTTTATAAACTTCGGTAAATTTTTAGCATAAAATTAATATTAACGATAATTGGTATTATTTTAATATTTTCGTAATAATTTGTATTATGCGTTAATTAAGTTATAGGTAACCTTTTTATTTAATTATTTTGTTTATATTTAATATAATACGGTAAGTAAATTTTAAACGTTTAACTAATTCTTTTTATGTAGCCATCCGTTTATGGTTTAAAAACGTTTAAAAGCTTATAATTTAAGCTTAATTATATTAGAAAAATTTGTTAAAATTTTGAAATAAATATAATACCTTTATCGGTTACGATATTTATTAAAAGCCCGTATATGTTAATAAAGTATTTTAAAAAAACGTACGTTAATTCTTTTAGATACGTATTATCGTTAAATAGTAAAAAATATATAAATTTTTTAAATCCATTTACGATTACGAAAATATTATTATAATATATATCCGTTATTAAATTTCTTAATAATATTATTACAATAATAAAATTAAAAATAATTAAATTTCATAATCGTTTTATAACTAGTAATAATTATAATTTTCCGTCTGGTTTATAACGTTATGCCTTGGTTTTATTATATAGGTCGCACCTTTATAAAACCCTTTTAATTATTACCTTTATTCCGGGAAAGTAATATATATATTATAATTGTTTTAAGCTTTTATGGATTCCAGGGTATCCATATAACTGGTATTTATATATATTACGTATTAATTTTTCTTAATATTTCTTCAATATTTAGATTTTATCGGGCTTTTTTTGGTAACTAATCGTTATATTATTAAATCTTTTGGTATAAAGCAGCTATTATATTTTTTATTATTATGATTTGCCGTAATTTTATGTATCTTTTTTTTTCAAGTCGAATATTTGGTATAAAACTTTAAAAAAAAATTTTTAGGTTTAGTCGTTTATTAAAAACGTTTGCTTTATTATTTTTTAACTTTTTTTTGTAAATATGAATAGAATCAGATTCCGAAAGGTATTTTATATAACGGAATTGTCGTCCTGTTAACTTTCAGATAATCATAAACCGGATAAGGTTTTTGTAGTTTGTATATATCTTAATTTAATATAAGCTTCCCTTAAGGTAATATTTAAATTTCTTAAAAGCGTTAATAATTAATAGGAATTTTTTATCTAAAGTAACATAATTTAATTCAGCTCCTTTTAATTTATAGGAATGAAACGTAATAAGGCATAGGTTACCTTAATTATTTTTATATCCGACTATTACGTTTAACGTATAGTCCGAAATATCTGTTTCTAATTTTACGGAATAAGTTAGGTTATATATAGTTAATACTGGCTCGCCAGTAATTATATTTTTGATTTTTTAAAAGGTTTTTTTTATTTCGGCTATTTATTAAAACTGGTTTTTTTTGGGTTAGGTTGGATAAGGATATCGCGATTTTACTAAAGTTACGAACAAACTTCCGGTAATAATTAACGAATTTAAAAAAGGCCTGGATTTCGGTAATTATAATAACTACTTTTTATTCTTAAACTGCTATTATTTTCTTAAGGTTTATTTTAATATATCCGAAAATAATTATATATTTTAAATACGGTATTTCCTGCTTATAGAACTCGCTTTTTTCGGCATTAATTAAAAGTTTAACGTTTTATAAAACTTAAGGAACTTTATTTACGTATTCTTTTTATTCCTTTTCCGTTTTTAAGTAAATAAAAATGTTATCGAAATAACAAAAAATAAAATTTGTAAATACTTACATAATATATCATTTATTATCCTTTAAAACGTCGCGGATACGTTAATAAGTTTAAAAGGTATTACCAGATATTCGTATAACCCGTATTTAATTTCAAAAATTATTTTTATTCGTTTTTTAATTTAAGATAAATTAAATTATTTTCGTTTCGTAAGATGAGGGTAATAACCTATTTGGTTCCGTAAAAATAAATTTTTATTTTAATAATTAAAGGTAAAAGTATACGATCTTTAACTGTAATATTGTTTAATTATCGGTAATTGATTATTAACCATAACTTTTTATTTTTTTTAAGACGAAAAATAAAAAATATCTTATTAATAACTTAAAACGTTTAATATATTTTTTACGTAACTTATTTTCGAAATATTTTTATAATACGTATAAATTTTATTAATTTAGGTTATATCTAGAATAAAATGTAAACGTTTTGTTATTTTTTAAATTTCTTTCGTAATTTTATTTACTATATTTTGGTAGCCTTATTTCGATTTATTTCTTAAAAAGCCGTTCGTATTTATAATATTATGGTAATACTTTAGCCATTTTTGTTAGCTTTTGGGGTTGATATTATAAATCGTCGTTTATGCCGTATAGCTATGCTTTAATTATAATAATAACGCGTCGTATATATCTACCTCGTTTCTTTCTCCGTATATATCGTATTTCTTTGGATCATAAAGTTTTTATCGTATTTTTATACCTATATTTGCCGTAATCGTCGTTAGTTAAATAATAATAAAAAAATTTAAATCGTTCTTATTAATAAAGCATAAAATAAATTTTACCTGGTTAGTCCTTTAGTTAATTAAGGGGTTTTACTGGTATAATTATTTTTTGCCGAAAACTATGTCGTAATCTCGTATTAAAATATTGTCGAAATTAATGGTTTATTTTCATCTTTAAATATAAATTTCGAGGTAATTAATTTTGCGGGTAGTTTATCTGTTATTATAAGTAAATTTAATACTTTTTATATTTTTAATTTCGTAAGGTTCGGTTTTATGCTTTTATGATAAGCGCAATTCGTTAATTATTTTTAGTTTAATATAATTCGGGTCGGTTCCGTAATTTATTATAACGGTAAATCTTTTTTAATTCGTATTTTAACTGTAATTAACGGAATTTTGGTTTTTTTTTTACTGTTATATATACAGCTTTTTTAAGGAATATATATTATCTTTTTTTACTTTTGCCAGCTTGTAGCTTTTTTACAAATAGAGTCTAACTTTTAAGCTTATTTTTAACCTTTTCTTACGTTTTTAATTTTTTCGGTTAATTTTTTTAAATTCTTTTTAATTACCCTTTTTTGGTATCGTAATTAAGTTTTAAATTTAAAAAACTGTGTGTAAAATGTTTTCGTCGGGTTTATACCGATCTTTTTGGGTACTGTTTTTGTTGCTATTAAGCGTTATATTATGCCATATATTCTTTGTATTCCTGGATTTTTCCTTTTAAGTCGTGCTTTTCGTTAGGTTTTTTGATAAATAATAAGCGAAAACGTAGGTTGTAAATAAGTTTCCGTAAGGCTTTTATAACGGTTTGGTATATGCATTTTTCTTCCATCTTATAGTTATATTATTCGTAATAATATATAGGGTTTTGTTCGCGGTAACCTTTTCCCTTTAGCCAGCTTTTTTTCGCTATAAGGATATCGATAGTATTTTGTATGGCCAGCGCGCGCAAATGTCGATATTATCTCTGGTCCTTGATATTTTTCCCCGTTTAGTTCTCGAAATCGAACCTTTATTAGTATATACGTATGATTCGTTGTTGGATATATTTTTGTTATTTTTGATATCGGAAGTAATAAGGTTTCGTGTAATAAATAACGTATAATTTCCCATATCGATCGGGTTTCTCTAAATATAGGGATTCGTTTTAATCTTAATACTTCTTAATTTATTTACTTAATTCCTATTATTTCTGTCGTTATTAATTTTTTAGTTATATGTAAAATATTAATTTTCCTAACGTTAATTCTTTTTACCTTTAGTGCCTTTATAGTTACTAGGTAGTAATTGGTCCGGTTATGGCGGTATATTATCGTATAATCGCGACCTAAAAGAATATTTTAGCTTTCCGTAATCCCTTTAGTATTTTTGGGGGTAAGTTAAAGTTCCCCTTTTTCGTAACTATATGTAACGAACCTGTCATACATCCACCTGGAGGTATGAGCAGTATCCGAAATGGGGGTTTTTGATTTGCAGGTAACAATAGCATAATGAATGGGATGTTCGTTAAAGAGATTTACAGACTTTTCCCATAATTAAAGAACGGTACAGTTACCTTTAGTTAAGAGCTTAAATTAATAGTTAAAAAGCGAAACTAAATAGGTGCTATTTATATAGGAAATCGTTCGTTATATATTTAATTTTAATAAGTAAGTATGTCGTAAATTTGTTTGATTTATATAATTTACGTAATCTAGTTTTAAATTACCTAGATTCCCTAAATCTATTAGATTACTTAAACCTTGGTATAGGGAAGTTAAGTTTTTTTTTTGCCCGAGGTTTATCCGGTCGGAATCTTTTTTAAGGATTTCCGAAAATAGGTTTTTCCAAAAATAAAAATCCTTGTTCCTGTATTATAATACTATTTTCTTTTTTTAAGGATTTTTGTCCTAAAAATAAAAACCGTTAGTGGCTTTTTTATTTTATTAAAAGGGTTTTTTTAAGTTTCTTTTAACTGACTTTATTATGATAGGTTATATTTAAAAGGAAAAAAAAATTTACGGCCGAATTAACGCGATTTTCGTAATATTCGTATTGATTCGATAAAAATATTTGGTACTAAGGTATTTTTTTGCTTTAATTATATTCGGTTTAAAAAAACCGATTATTTTTTATTTTAGGGCGTTAAAGTTATAACTGTTATATTCGTTATTAACGTTTATTTTATAACGTTTTAACCCTAAATTCCTTAAAAAAAGTAAACGAAACGTAAGATCGTTTATTTCGGAAGTAGCGAAAAATTAAGGATAATTTCTTAACGTTTTAAAAAATTACGAAAAAGGAATAAAAAATAATGGAAAAAAGTTAGCTAAATTACGGCGTTAACAAAATGAAAAGTTAAAAGAATTCATTAAAAATTTAAAACGATTACGTTTTTAATAAGATCTTTTTTAAAAAAAAGGCTTTAAAATATTAAAAAAAGGTTTAAAGTTAAATTAATTAAAAAAATGAAAAAGGTTAGAAAGAAAGTAACGTTATATTAAAATAAAGTAAGCGCGATTTATTTTTAAGATAAATGTTGCTGTAAAGGTATTTATTTCCTATAATTAAAACGTTTTAAACTTGGATTTAGGTAAGATCATTATCGTTTATAACTTTAGCTGGATTAAAAACGATCGGTTAGGATTTTGCCGGTAAAAGTTTTTAACCAGGTTTATCGTATTTATTAAATACTTAAATAGTTCCTATATATTATTTTTAAGCAGGTAACTTATTTATTTAATTAGGTACTGGATTTTGTTTTTAACTATTTTAAAATTTAATATTTTTTCGATTTCGTATTCGTTATGATTTCTTTCGATTTTAAGGTTTCTTTTAAACGAAACGTTTTTTAAGGTTGGTTTTAATAAGGAAATATAAAATATATGATATATTTTTATGGTTTTAGGTAATAATAAATTATGATTAGTTTTTAAAATTCAAATTATCGTTAATTTTCTTCGTTTTAATTTGGGAAAGGTTTAATATTACGTTTTATTTTTAATGTAATAAATAGATTTTATTATCTTTCGTTAAAATTAAATCTTTAATTTTTTTCTTATTATAATATTACGTTTTTTTTGTTATAAAAATTATAACTTAGTTTAAAATCTAATTTATATTATTTTAATTTTAAGTATTATTATTTTTATTCGTAAAATTATAACGGTAATAACTAGTACTTTACGTATTAATTATTCGGGTCGTTAAATTGTTGCGTTATGTCCGTATATAGCTATATAAGATAATATGCGTATGTTTTCGTTAATGGACGTATTATAAGTTATTTATATAAATAGTAAAAACTTAACCGAATTATCTTGCTAATAATTAACGTAATTTCGAAAGTATTATTATAAGGTTTAATTTAACCGTTTTATTTAATTATTTATTTAGGGATAATAAGTTATCGAAAACTTTAGCTTAATACTAATCTTTTTAAAAAAGCTGGTACCAAATTTGGATATAAAAAAATTATTTCGATTAAAAATAATTTTTTTTGCTATTTTATATTTATTAAAATAATATTAAATAAAAGCGTAAGTTAATTATTTTACTGTTATAGTTTTTTTAAAAGGTAAAAAGTATTTATATTTAGTAAGTTTGTTAATAATTACTTATATTATATTATATTCGATTTTAATAACGGAATTTTTTAATATAAAAAAATTAATAATAAAATTTTAAGTTATAATATTTTATATTTTAATAAGTATGTTTATAAGTTATAATAAATTATACGGTTTATAGGAAGTTATTTTAATTTTGTTATAAACGTTATAATTTTTAATTATTTGTTTAATTATTTAACGTAATTTTAAAAAATTATAATTTTCTTAAAATCGTTTAATAATTTTAAATATTTTTTAGTATTTATATAAAGGATTTTCGTAAATTTTTTATTAAATTTTTTTGGTTGCTGGTAAGGAATGTAAATTTTGCCGCGGAATAATAATTAATTTTTATCGTTTCCTTTTAATTATTTAATTTTTTTTTACTTTTTTAGATCGTAAAAATTTTTGAATTAAATTAGTTTTTTTAAAGTTAGTTATTTTAAAGTTATATATAACTGTATTACTTTATTATTTTTACGATATAATATTTATATATATCGTTTAAAAAGTTTGGAATTATATTTTTTTTTTCGGTTTAAAATATCCGTTTGGATATTTTTTTTGCCTTTAATATAATAAATTTTAACATTAAATTTGGATAAAAAAACCATTTAATTTTTATAACGTTTATTTAATCTTAGGGTAATTATAAATCCAATAAAATTTTTATAGTTTAAATAAATATCGAATAATTTCTTAATTTTATTAAAAAATAAATTTTATTCCTTAAGTATTAAAATAATTATTAATAACTTTTTATCGTAAATGGGATATTTAAATTTTAAATCCTTAAAAGCTTTAAAAAAAATACGTTATTTTGTCCCATTTTTTATTATTTTTTAATTATTCGAAAACTGCTTTAAAAATATAATTTAAAACGTTTATTTTAAGTCGTTTTTTTTGTTATGGTTTAATAACTTAATTACCGGAATATTAATAATTTTATTCTTAATTTCTTTTTAAACTTTTTGCTTTCTCTAAAAGTTTAAATTTTTTTTACGTATTTTTTGATTATAAATTTGGTTAAAAGGTTAATAAATTTACCGTAATCTTGGATTAAAGGTTATACATAACCGGTAAATCCCAAAAATTAACGGATGTTGGTAATAATAATTTTATTAGGGATTAATTAATTTTTAATAACTTTTAACTTGAAATTTTAGATTTAAATTTATTCCGGGGTGATAATAAAGCTTAAAAAGTTTAGTTTTTAGGTTTATTAATCGCTTTTTTTTGCTTTTATTAACAGGTTAACTTTTTTAAAGGTTATTAATATTTAAATAATATATTTTTTATATATCTTTAAAGTTTTTAAGTAAATAAAAATATCGTTTAAATAAACGAAAACGAATTTATTTAAAATTTTCCGTAAGATAATAATAAATATATATTAAAAGTTAGTTAGGGTATTAATTAAACTTTATAATATAATTTTGTATTTATAATATCTATAAATAATCTTAAAGGCGGTTTTGTATTTTTCGTTTTTAGTTATTCGAATTAAGTAATAATTCTTTGGTAAATTTAAAGTTATAAATTATTTGATTTTTTTAATATTTTTCTTTATAATATTTATTAACGTTAAAAAATATTTATTTTTAATAATAATATCGTTTAGTTATCGATCATTATATATTCGACGGTATATAAGATTTTTGTCTTTATCGATCTTAATTTTGCTATTTTTTATTTTTAGTATTATTATAACTGGATATTTTGCAGATAATTTGGACTTTTAATATAACCTTTTTTAAGGTTTCGTTAAAGGTTTTTCCAAAAAACCTTAACTTTTTTAGGCTTTATATAGTAGATTTAATAAAACTTTAAGTGGTATCTTTTTTTAATAAGAATTTTATAATTTTATTAATTATAATCAAATAATTTTTTCGGTTTCGTTTTTTAAATAACTTTTTAAATCGTTAATATTTAAAAGTACTATTAATATTAAGTTAAAAATTTTAGCTTTTTTAATTATATAATATATTCCATAAAAAAATCTTTTTTAATTATTTTACGAAAGCGTTTATTTTCTTTAATTAATCCATAAATTATTAAAACGAAGTTATGGTATTCCGAAAATAATATCGTATTTTAAAATGTCGGCGATATCGAAAATAATTCGTTTAAAATATTTTTATATTTAAACCATAAATTTTTTTTTCTTTTACAGAATTTGGCCGTTATCGTAAGTGGCTAAGTTTTTATTAATTGTTCGTAATTTATATAATTATTATTTATATTTTTAAAAAATCTGGTATCTTTTAGCTATTTTAAGGGAGATAAAGTTTTTTTTTACTTTAAAGTCGATTATAGTATTAAACGTTTTGTTTTTATAATAAATGGGAATTTCGATTTAACTTTATATTCCTTTTTTTATTTCGTATAAGGTTTTATATATAAGGGCTTCTTAATGTCTTATTTTCGAGGGCCTTTATAATTTTTTGAATGATATGCTTTAGGGGTTAAAAGGCGTTTTTATTCGTACGCTTTTCTGTTTGCATATTTGGTACAATAATTTTCCATATATTTGAATTATTTCTTATTACCGAATTGGTACTTAAAGATAACTATTTTTTTCTGCTTTTTCTTTGGGTTTTGTATTTCGCGAATTATCGGGTTAGTAGGATAAACCTTTAAAAGGGGCATTTTTATAGCTAAGAAATCGTATTTATTGCAGGATATTAATACGTAATATAAACATTTTTACGTTATAACTTTCTGATTTCGTTCTGATTTAGGATGTAAGTAATAAAATTTAGGGTAATTTAGCTACTGGGGAATTTTTGTATATTTATACTTATCGTTTGGTTTAATAAAAGTTTCTTCGTCGTATCTTACCTAAAAGTCGTTATTTTTTTTGGTTCGTTAATGGATAAGGTAATTATGATTATAGTAAGCAATAAAACACAGAAATTTGTAATTATTTATTAAAAGTTTTGGGTATATTATATATTCCGGAAAAAAGTAATGTTCGGGGGATAATTATTTATAGTTACCGAAATCTTTTCGTAACTAACCGTTTCGGTCGTATATTTTATATTTTTGTATATGGAGGTAATAAATATATCTTAACGTAATGGTTATTTTGGAAGCTATTCGTCCTGGATAATATTTGCAAACTTTAGCCGTAGCATTTTTGTAAATAATATAATTTTTATAATCTGGGTTACTGTTTTTAATTTTGTTAATTATAATAATAATAAATTCCTAATTGGCGGAAGTAAAATTTATTTCCTTTTTATTCTTTTTTTTTGCTATCTGTATTTCGTTCGACCGCGCGGATTTTTTTTTTGGGCCGGGAAATTTTTCTTTTTTGATGGTTCTCTTTTTTTGCTAGAAAATGATATTCGTTTTTAAAATAGCTTTTTTTGACATAGTTAAAATATTTAACTTTAGATTTGTTTTTTTTTAAATTCCGTTAAAATAATGCTGGTTTCCTTTTGGGATTTATCTTTTGTTTTCTTTTTATTATTAAAACGTTTGTTAATATTTCGTTTGCCGGTATTTTTTTTTTAAGGTATCGATCAAAAATACGGCGGTCGGTAATAATAACCTTATTTATATAGTTTTCGAAAGAATTTGTTTTAGGTATTTTAAACATTTTATCCTTAACCTATTTCTTTAGGCCGTCGTAATAAAGGAAAAATAATATATTTTATGGAAGTTTAGAAATAACTGTTAGTTAATTAAATTCGGTCGTATATTTAGCCGCTAAAATGGTCTGCTTAAGTTTATGTATTTATTTAACCGTATATTATTATTTATTTATATTTTTATATAAAGTTTATATTCGTTTCTTAAAGTTATCGTAATTATTAAAAATATAATTAGTAACCTTTAGTTAATCGTCGGGAGAATTTATTAAGTAATCCTTAAAAATGGGTTCGAATTAATCGAAAATTTTTCCAGTAAATAACTGGAAAATGGCCATTATTTTCTGGTAATCTTTCGTTAAAAAATTTTCGTACCATTTAAGGTAAAATCTGGTTTTAAAAAATATCCTTTCATATTAATGGATTTATTATAAAATTTAGAAGTAATTATTTTATAACCTTTAGTATTAGGTATTCCGTAATAAGCAGGAAAAGGTATAATTCTTTTTCGGTCGTAATTAAATAAGGGAGGACCGGGGGTTTTTGGACGAAGAATGGTTTTAAAAAAGGGTATAAAAGTTTTTTTTTAATTATCTTGTAAGCCTGGACTTTTTTTATTTAAGTTTTATAACCTTTTTAGTTATAAGGTTTAATTATTTATCGATTATAATTTTTTTTTTCCTTTTTCGATTACTACTTTTAATTTTTTTTGTTCCTTAACTTTAGTAATTATAAGTACTATATTATTAATTAATTAAAAAATTTCTTTAATTAGAAATAGATTATTTAATCTGGTTATCGATTTTTTATTAACTAATAACGGGAATCGAATATGTTATTTGTTTATTAAATATCGTTTTATAATATCGTTTTTATTAAGTTTAAAAAGGCTTATACTTAATTAGGCCTTAAATTATTCGTTAATTATTAATTAAGGAATTATTAAAATATAACGAATTTATTATATATTTACCTAAAGGTATAAATAATATCCGAAATAAAAAATTTTGATTTATAGGTAATAATAGCATAATAAATAAAGTATTTATTAAAAAATATTTACGGATTTCTTTTTTACTAAAAAACGGTATAATTATCTTTTGTTAAAAGCTTAAATTAATAGCTAAAAAGCGAAATTAAATAAATATTATTTATATAAAAAATCGTTCGTTATATATCCAATTTTAATAAATAAATATATCGTAAATCTGTCTGATTTATATAATTTACGTAATTTGGTCCCAGATTACCTAGATTACCTAAATTTATTAGATCACTTAAACCTTGATGCAGGGAAGCCAAGCTTCTCCTTGCCCGAGGTTTACCCGGTCGGAGCCTCCCTTAAGGACCTCCGAGGACAGGCTTTTCCAAAGACAGGAACCCCTGTTCCTGTACTGTAACACCATACCGAAAGTAACGGCCTTATAGTTTTTATTTCCCAATCGGCCCTTAAGTACCGGGATTTAATTATTACGTTGCTGTTTTTTAAAAAGGCTTGCATTAATTCTTAACATGGCCTATTTTATCGTAATTATAATACTTAATTTAATTCTAATTTTCTTTCCGTGGCTTTTAATTTCATAAATCCTAAATACGTATTACAAGATATATTCTTTTTTTTGTAAGGTATTAAGGTAGGTAAAATATCTGGTTTTGTTACCATATTTAACGTTTCTGATTCTTTATATATATTATCGGTCGTTAATCTTAACTATTATTACGATATAATCGGTTAAAATCTTTCGAAAGTTTTTTTTAAAAACTTTCTTTATATTTCTTTTAAGCTTTTGAATAATTTGGTTATTAACGCCTTTTATCCCTAATTTATTTTCGAGGCTAATTAAATAAACGTAATACCTTAATGAGATACGGATTTTTTTTAAATTAAATCCTTAAGTTATATTTTGGCCTTTGTTTTTTTCGTTAATTATACCGAAAACTTTCCGTGATATATTTTCGAATTTTTCGTAATTATTATACACTATCCATACCCTAAGCAATCGTAATTCTAACGGAAACGTAATATGCTTCCTTATAGTTAGCTTAAACTATACAGCATTACTCTCTTTAAAATAACTAACCGTAAATTTAACCTTAAACGTAAAAGCTACGAATCAAATAAGGAAACAGCCAAAATAAATTCGGTATTAGGCAAGAAACAATCATAACTTAATAAAAACCCTACCGAACGATATAGGCTTAAGTAGCTTTAATATTTTTCCGGGCTTTTTAATAAGTAATAGTTAAATAAGTTAATTCTTTCCCGAATGGTTTATAACCGTAAACTTTTACCCTTTTTTTAAACCCTTTTTTAAGTTATTTTAAGGGAGGTAATAAAGCCGGTATTATTTTTTTCGAATTAGGCCATATATTTATTCATTATATTTAATCGCTAAAATATTTTTTCCTTCATAAAGTTCGGTTTTTATAAAACCTTTTCGTCGTCCGAAACTAAAATACTTTCCGGCATTATATAAATAAAGTTAATAAATTATTTATTATTAAATATACTATCGGAAATATTATTTAAAGTATAATAATATTATTAAATAAAAATTTATAACGTATAACGGTTAATTAATTTAATTAATTATTAAATTTAAATCGTACGGTTTATATTTATAATAATATTATAAAAATTTAAAGAATAAATTAAAAATAATTTAAATAATTAAGTTATATTATAAATTAATGTTATTTAAATTATAAAAAAATAACGAACGTATATATATTATTTTTAATTTAAAATATTTAAGTAATTTAAATCTTTAAATTTATTAAAACCTTTAAGTTTATCGTAAATTTAAAGGGCTTAAAATATTAAAGTTTTTAAAACCTTTAAGCCAGTTACGTAACCCGGGACCTACGTCCGAAATAAGTTCCAAACTCTCCGACCGTTTATCTTTAGGCCAACCCCTTAGGTCATAACAACTTGGCAAGTTGCTTAAAGGTATCTTAACGAGAGCTAATAGAAATATAGCCGATCTATTGCTTTATATTTAATGAACACTTTATATAATAATAATAACAATAACAACAACAATAATAACAACAACAACAACATTAATAATAATAATAATAATAATAATAATAATAATAATAATAATAATAATAATAATAATAATAATAATAATAATAATAATAATAATAATAATAATAATAATAATCATAATAATAATAACAGCAATTACATTATCTCGTTATGTAGGAATTTAAAGGACTTTAAAGAACTTCAAAGGGGTTAAAAGGATTCAAATGAAAGGAGCTGACTGAATTCGGCTATATAGCTGCATACAGCTATGTAGGAGGTCCGAATTCGTTAGGGACAAAAGGCAACAGTTAACAAAGACATCTTTATCTTAGTTAACTGTTTTATTCCTTGATATATACGCATTAAAAAGGCGTATTGGATATATATAGGAGCTTAGCAACCTGTTGCTTAGCCCAAGGATTATCATCGATTATTACGCATAAAGTTTGATTACCCCTATTCAAATATACACTTATATTCCTGCTGCATTATAACATGAGTCTACCCTACAGACTGCGTGAGCCTACCCTGCAAATTTTCCCATACTAAATTGTCACGGGTAGCCTCATCATCATTCCTAGAAGCCTCATACCTCGATGCTCAACACGTCAACTAAGGTATCAAGATGTCTGGTAGGCGGCAGTGCTCCGCCCGACCTTTCTCTATCGGTCCTGCCTGGCTGGAACGCCTTTGTAGCATAAGGTATAAAGTAGACCATAGTAGTTTATTAAAATGACCACTCTCCCACTATATCCAAAGTGCCACTCTCCATGCCACCTACGAAGGACATCGAATTCTGCCTTACCATTACTACCACCCCGCCCTTATACCACTGATGGGCTTATAATTTTATCTGTCGATTCATTAAGGGACCCCCTGGGGGGAGACTCGCGTGTGTCGCCCTCACCTAGTACCGTAGCGAGCGCCGCGGTAACGCTGAACGGATCCCTGGTCTTGCTCTTGCGGCTTCGCTTCGCACTCATCTCAAAGGACACCCCAATGTTGCCACTGTTCTTAGATGGCCTGGATGAGTTTCCTTGACCAGCGCTGTACTTGCCAGTCCAGAACGTCTTTGTAAACATCGGTCGAACGAGGATGGCCTGTCCAACAACAATGGCGACAAAGTCCTCGCGGCAGGACCAAATGGCTGCAACGGGGCCATTCTTCAACTAAAAGACGTCAATACATGTCGAAATCGGGTAATGGGAGGAAACGATGAGGAAGATTCGCCCCGCCGCATATGCGTTGACACTTACCAAGAGAACCATTGTCACACGGAGAATGGCCGCAACCATGATAAAGAATCCGCCACCGAAAAGGGCGAGGAGACCAATTCGCTTCCAAATTGTAGTGTTTACTTTTATGAGGATAGGGGCGGGAAAAGCCATGATCAGCAGGTCGGTAACGACATTCATAACCAGAGGTGGCACCATATTAACCGTAGACTGAGGCTGACAAATAGCTGTTATTAAGAAGAGTTAGAAAAAGGCCCCGAGTTCTTCAAGCAAAGCTAGCCTTTTGGTAGCTGAGAAGGGATTTGTAACTAACGTCCTTGGTCTGGATACACGATCCACATGCGATTGTAAGGGCGACAGGCGCAGAAGAGAATAATATAGATAACGATAAAAGTCGCGACAACGAGGATTATTGCTGGCTTAACAAACTTCTCGACCCAGAGACGTTTAACGACTCGCTGGTAAAGGAAGAGAATAATAAGCTTTAGGGTCCAAATAAATAAAATATATGTTGCGACGCCTATGCAAAACCATTGCGTCTCATAAACATACTGCTTCGATTCTTCTTCTGACAGACCTTTACGAGCTTCAAGTGGCAGAGCATGCAGGTCACCGAGACCGCCCACGATATGCGCAGCTACCGTCATGACAGTGTAGGTCACCTAGGAGATCGTCCCTATTAGCCTACATATTCTCCAGGTAGTGCTCGGAGGTAGCGCAGCACAGAAAGAGTCCGTTCATCTTACCCACGAGAAGAAGATGATGTAGTCGTCCGGCTTGAGCCCTTGAGGTCCGATCAACCTCCATCGGCAGACTATCCTTGCGAAGATAATAAGTGACCCAACCCCGTAAAGACACCATGTTTCGATTAGCTCTGAAGGGGCACCCATAATTACAGGAGTCGAGACCCCAAAACTTCGGTGTCTTAAAGCTCTTCGATTCGAAAACAGACTAAGAGGCTTCCATCCAGGTTGATTGTAATGTCGCACAGCAAAGGCGGGCAACTCCCTTCATAGCCAGACAGAATCTAGTGTGGGGATTGCAGTATCGACCCGTGCAAGTCCTTGGGGAAAGAGTACGGGAGGTTCTTGATCATCTTTGCGAACAAGACCAGGCGATAAACGGGGACTCCTTTGAAGTACGTAGACGGAGGTTTATTAGAAAATGCGTCGGCATGTTATCTGCAGGAACAATACTGTTGGTATAAACAGATAAACCTACACCTCCAGTCCACTTGTTTAAGGTGGTATTGTTGGCCCAAAGCGATTTCTAGTCACAGCGTTGGTTAATCCTAAATATAGCGAGAACAAGTGGAAAGGCACTGTGGGACATTAGGTACAGTAAACCCCCCTGTGCAGTGCAGATAACATGACCCAGGGGCGGACTGAGTGATGTATCTGGCGTCCGAGTGTAACGCAGCCATCTGTCCTGGTACATTCGCAGCACTACCTACCTTAGGTCTTCAGAATTGAGGAGGCCGACTGCCACCTAAAGATTCTAAAGGTTTGGCGGTGTTACTCGTATTGGGTAGGGTTGCATCCGATCCTACACAGTCTCACCGCGTGAAGAGACTACAGTACACCCACGGAGTTGGCTAGAGCAAATGCTGTCCTACTGTGCAATCAGCTAGAAACCGTAGGTACCGCGAATTGAGGGGGTCGACTTATGCATCGCATAGGACTCACGTTTCGCAGATACTACCCATGGAACTAACAAAAGCTTGCGTCCAAGGATCAGTCTGTGACCCCACTCCGTAGTGGTGGTGGGAGGCGTTCTGTTCGGGTGTTACATGCATTTGCGCGCAATTAAACGAGTAATCTCGGCCAATTTACTCCAGCGGGCTGGGATGGCAGACGTTTTCGTACTGCCCGCCCTTCCCCAAACACAATGGCCACTATCTTATTCATCCATCTGTTGGCCCCTTTCTTCAGTGGTACACATGTATTATCGTCAACCACCACAGCGCTAACTACCTTACTACTCCTTTTAAATCTGGTAAAGCCTAACCACTAAGGTATGATTCCCATTTCTGCTCAAACAATTTTTGATCGGGTCAGTTTAGGGTTACTGGCATCTATTTATAATTAAGGCTTGAGATACAGCAGTAAGGGTAATTAATGTTAGTTTCTCCACCACGGCCTACGAAATACTGGAATTGGCTGGAATGTCAATCCCTATATAGTTTGTATGCAAAGTAACATCATCAATTATTCTGCTGTTTTCCACCACTGTTACCATACCTTTTAATCAGATCCCATTGTGACAAGAGTAATTCAAGCCGATCCGCCACCCGAAGCGTGGGCCAGGTGGTATAAAGGCGTTGTTCCTTGATATGAGAGTATGAGCCTCTAAACTCATTGTAATTAGCTTCTAAATGGCTTCCAACAGCGTTCAATTAGAAGGAATAGCTCGTAATAGAGGGCTTACTCAAGCTACCATAGCGTTGTTGGAGAAGGATAAATTGATGATGTATTTTCCCATACAAATTCCATGGGCTTTACATACTAACTTCATAAGGAACATGTGGGGTCGAGTGGGGAAACTAACTTAAATACCCCCCGTGTACTGGTAGGCGGCCCGGGATTATCGACGCTTGACTCAATGAAGCCTAAGTCACCCGCTAGCTTTACGCTGGATATGGTATTACCCTCAATTACTACTACTATGTTATGGTATCGGGCAAAAGTTTTGAAAACACTGCCGGGTTCTAGTGGGTCTTGCTAGTGGCGATGCTACCCAAATTAGGTGTAGCATTTACAGGGTCAACAGAAGGTACAGGCGAAAATTGCAGCTTTTTTGCGGCGCCTAATCCAAGGTTTCTGAGGGGTCTTCTAGCTAGAATACCCAACAGTGTTTTAAAATTACCCCTAACACCATAGTATATGATTGGCTGCATTATTGTTCTTATTTATACATTATATAAACCTTTGCTGGCTTCTCTTCTCCTGTGCCAGGTTTACCTCCCTCTCACCCCTTTTAAGGAGCTGGAATTGTAGCACTGGTCGACATTTCCCTGTTCTCCTCTTGTTCTTGGACTGCACCAGCCCTAGAACTGACTACCCCTCATCATCGACGCGACTTTACCACTCCGTCGTATCACTGCGAGCCACCATGTCTGTTGCACCGGACTACAAGATTCCATTCACCGTGAGTAGCATCAAACAAGGTTCGCTGGTTGCAATCTTCTCACTCTTCCCCCACGCAGAGTTTTCATAATGTCATCAATAATGAGTTGACCGACACGACCACCATGCGCCACACCATATGCCCGAGTACAGAAGAGCCTCTGTGGAATGTCCCAGTATCAACCCAGGAAGATGTAGACCGTGCTGTAAGCGCAGCAAAGGCAGCGTTTCCTCGCTGGAGCAAGCTTTCACAGGACGAGCGCGCCGACTATCTCAACAAGTTCGCTGATGCCATTGAGGCCAACAAGGAGGAATTCATCGGGCTTCTCGGTAAGGAGGTGGGGAAACCACCACAAGCTGGAAGCTTTGAGCTGTTCCTTGTTATGAGCCTCGCCCGGGAGACCCCTAAGCTCCGATTAAAGGAAGAAAAGGTTATAGATGATGCCGATGTACGTATCTTCCCTAGCTTTTCCCTCTGCTCGCTTTATTCTATTCATCTGTATTAACCGTTCCCTAAGAGAACCGCTATTGTCCGCCATATCCCTCTCGGAGTTGGTGTTGGTATTGTGCCGTGGAACTTTCCCCTTACGCTGGGTATTGGGAAGCTGTTCCCTGCCCTTCTTGCTGGTAACACTTTCATTTGGAAGCCATCGCCATACTCCCCTTACTCGGCATTAAAGCTAGCCGAGTTGGGCACCAAGATCTTCCCTCCAGGTGTCTTCCAGGCCCTTAGCGGAAACGAGAGCCTCGGCCCCCTCCTTACGGCCCACCCTGATGTTGCAAAGATTAGCTTTACTGGTTCCGTCGCGACCGGAAAAAAGGTTATGGCGGCGTGCGCCAGTACTTTAAAGCGTGTAACGCTTGAGCTTGGTGGTAATGACGCAGCCATTATCTGTAACGATGTCGATATTGACGCCGTGGTCGCTAAGGTATGTGATTTGGCCACCCCAGGCTAAACGCTACCGTAAATGCTGATAATTATGAAACAGGTTGCTTTCCTTACATTTGTCCACTGCGGACAGATCTGCATGAACATCAAGCGTATCTACGTGCACGAAAGTATCTATGATAAGTTCCTCGCCACTATGGTTGCTGTTACCAAGCAATTCAAAACCGGTGATTATACCGATCCGGACGCCTTCTTCGGCCCTATCCAGAATAGTATGCAGTACGGCAAGCTCCAGGAGTTTTACTCCCAGATTGGTAAGGAGGGCTGGAAGGCGGCCTTAGGGGGAGAGCCTAGCCAAAAGGAGGGTAAGGGCTTTTATATACCCCCTACCATCATCGATAACCCTCCCGACGACTCCAGTATTGTAGTTGACGAACCTTTCGGCCCTATTGTTCCTATTCTCAAATGGACGGAGGAAGAGGATGTGGTTAAGCGCGCAAACGCATCGAACCTGGGACTCGGTGCCTCTGTCTGGAGCAAGGACGTCCCACGTGCCCAGCGTATGGCGGAGCAGCTCCAGGCCGGGAGCATTTGGGTCAACACTCACTTCGAGCTTGCTCCCAACGTGCCCTTTGGTGGTCATAAACAAAGTGGTCTTGGCATGGACTGGGGCGAGCTTGGACTACAAGGATGGTGCAACCCTCAGGCCTACTGGGTTAAGCACTCTGGTTAGAGATTAGGAAGGGGGGTTCGATGTCTGCAACTGGGATCGCATGCCTAGGATGAGTGGCTGTAAATTGCCGAAGCGACATTATGATACGACATCTAAAACCTTCTAGAATCACTTGACAAACACTGTTCGAGTTCTGCAATGGTTACCATTCCCTAGTAAACAATTCAACTTAGCGTTGTCTTTCACCCAATTCGTGCCAGTTCAATTTCGGTAGCTTTTACAAAGCCAACCCGAGTTGTTCCCGCGATGCGTCTTGGGCATACGCAATATCGCTCCCATTCCCCCCCCGTCAAGACTGTCACTGCTAATGCCTTGGACAAGAAGATGAGGCTTGGAAGAACCAATCCACGCTGCTGGAACTTTGTCTTGCGCATATCTACATTCGTGATCTTGGAAGCTTTTAAAAGAACTCTTCAGCACGTGGGAGTACCATGGACAAATGACGGTGGCAAATATTCGATCTATTCAGACGTGGCTACTTGTGTGCTATGAGAAACTTTTATTGAAAGAATTTGACTGATAATAGACAGGAGATGCCCGAGTAGTTGGTCCCTGCTCCCCAGCCATGAGGCAGGGGTAGATGCTTAGAGTGCTTATAACCAGAGCAGTAGGGTGTTTGGTTCGCCCCCCTGACCCGGCAGGAAGCCGACGAATGAGCTCACGGTGTAGCGCGTTGGTGGCTCCTGCTCGCAACTGTCTTTGGCGATGTCACAAGCTCTCACTTCATGGAAGTTTCTATGATGGCTGGCGTTAGCTTCCCGCTGTGTGCTACAACAGAAACATCCGAGTGCTCACCTTGGGTTGAACCAGTATAAATCTCCCGGCGTAGGGCTCAAGACCTTCAAGGCGTGTCCGTTCACAATGCGGGGATCGTAGGCATACTTGGGAAAATCCTTACGCCAGGCTAGATCGTCCTGTGGCGCCTGCCACTGCCGATCGTAGATGAAGGTGTCTCCACCAGGCACGGGGTTTAGTAAGATGTTCCACGACATCTGCGCTACTACTCGACCGATTTCCCAGCCATTGCCTTCCTGGAATCTTGTCAACAAGTAGTAAGTCCAGTATGAGATGGTCATCATAAGAGTGTGTCTTCTGCCCAAACCCAGAGTAAAATAGAAGTAAAATGAGTACGGGACGGGAGCTAGGGCTTTATGGGGCTGGAGCGGGGTTTGATCATGCCGACCAGGTATTGCTGGGATTGGGGACCGGGAGTGCACTCACAAATGGGGCATAATCAGCGTGGATCTGGATACCAGTGCTGATGGCTCGAATCACGCCGGCAAAGTAGTCCCTTTCGCATTCACGAGCGATGCGAACTACCATACCCGATGCCTCTCTCAAACTATGTGCAATACGCTCTATGATGTCGATGCCTAGCTCCTTTTTCCACCGGTCTTGAAGCGAGTATGCGTTTTTGACGCTCGAGAAATACGTCTCCTTATCTATGATTGCATTATTAGACTCACACCATATCTCTGAAGAAACAGAGAGGTAAGGGTAGGTTTGAGGCTAACCATTGACGTGATCTGTCTGAGCTATGCCAACGCATCCAACACGAGGCCACACATGGTCGATGTCATAGGCGCCCTGATCACACTTCAGAAATGCTCCAAGATAGCTGTCTCCAGCTTAGAGCAGATCTCTTGCAATTTTGTGAGACTTGAGAACTTCGACCATCTTCCGACATTCTTCCTGTGACAGGAACCCCTTTTGCCTGATGACAGGAGTGGTGCCGGCAAAGACATCGAAAATGGACTGCTTATTCAGTCCCTGCTCCTCGAAAGTCTTCCAGTTGGTCTGAAGGGTGCGTTTCTGGGGAGGTTCGAAGAAGGTATTCTCTCTATATCTATTAGTGAGGGTTGCCTGTGGTAGATTGAATAATGCCATCGAGCTCGTGGCCCCCTTGATATCTTTGCAAGCTCACGTAAAATAGATTTAAACCGTTAGATATGTCATCAATCTCCTAAGCTTTAAGCCCTTGAATCTGCAGTTTTTATAGCTCTTCACGGCTGGCTTGCCAGTGAATTACTTTTTACTAGTTATTTTGAAAGCCTTACTCTCTTGTTGGCGTCCCTTTTCCTACACTGCTGATGCCGAGCCTCATGCATTTGGAGTTGCCGTGGTATGCCGAGTAATTTGTCCTCCGTACGATGTTCATGTGTTACTCACACGTTACGTCGCCGTAGGGCTACGGTTCGGAACGACCAAAATGCTGACTTGCAGGTATAGGACGAGTGGTACCCGGGCATAGCTTTTCCATGTACACTGTTACACCTGCCTTGCATTAGTACCCGCTGCCGCACAGCTAGGATTGTAATCCCCGGCTGCAAGGCTGCATACTACGTATTATCTAAATAGTCGGTTAGGGCTCGGAGTGCAGTAACAATTTTCTTCATAGAGGTTGCATTGCCCATTATCCACTTATAATACGACGTCCTTCACCCGTCACCGTCGTGTTCGCGCTGCTGCGCCGCAATTTCACGTTCCCCCTCTCTTAGGAGAAGCATCTGGACCACAGAGGAAGTCTTCTTGTCTCAATCATCCCTCAATCCATCATGGCACGGGACCCTAGAGAAATATTCGCTAGTAAGTCGTGCATTGGAACCTATGCATGCTGTATCGGATATGTCACAGTGTTATCTTGATATTCCGATTGGCCCTTGAGCCCTACACGCATATTCCCAGCCCGCGACAAACATCCTAGTAGGTCTACTATAGTATCAGGCAGGGTCTTAACACACTGTCAGGTACCAGTTGGCCGCGCTGGTACCACATCACCCAAATTAGGTGTAGCTATTACATGGGTCAACAGCAGGTACATCCGAAAAATTACAGCGCTTTTGCAACCCCTGATCCGAGATACTCCCATTTCGAATCAGAGTGTCGGGGCCCCACTTAACTGCTGAATCACACACCTTTTTTTATACCGCAACCTTCAACTTCGAATACGCTTTAAAGCGATATATCTTAACAATCAGGAAGCTTTCGATTTTTAGTCAGATATTATTATATAGCCTTCGTTAAGAGCTACATTTTGATACTAGTTAGTTATTTTCATCTGTTATAATCGATAAAAAATAAGTCTTTAAGTAAAAAAGTTCGGTTAAGGCTATATAAGTTTTTTAATAACTTCGTTAATATAATAGTTATAAAGGTGCATCCGGTAATATATGGTTACCAATTTAAAGCCTTTTAATTGTTACGTTATATCGCTTTAAAGCCCGAAATATTTAAAACTGATAACTTAAATAACTTCGAAGCTGTTTGTTATACGTAATAATAATTAAAAACGCCCTAGCCAAAAAAGACTTAATAAGGGGTTAGGATTATTAAGCTAACGGCAGAGAACTTTTTGTTACGACCTTACTGGGTCTTGGCCTCGGGAGACGGTCGCCCTACCTCCAGTAAAGATTACGTGATATGGATTTAAATGGATGTCCTAATCCATCTTAATCCATAGTGATAGATTTGAATAAATATCTTAATCTATCTTAATTTATCTTAATCCATAATAATGAATTTAAATAAATATCCTAATCCATCTTAATCCATAATAATGAATTTAAATGGATATCTTAATCCATTTTAATTTATCAAAATAGTTAAAGATATATATATTTATTTATTTCCATAACTTAAATAACTTTAGTTTGTAATATAACTTAATTACCTAAATTACCTTTAATATTTATTATTACCAAACGTAATTATACCTTTAATTTATTATCCAGATTCTTATAATATTACTGCTAACATAAACCGTACGATTAAGGTTTAATAATTGGTTAAGCTAGTTAGCCGTTATACGTTATAAGTTCTTGTTTAATAATATAGTTAAATTTTAAGTAATATGCTATACCGTTAACATATCGGATAATACCTAGGAACTTATTACGTAATAATATAAGGACATAATTAAGGAGTTCGAAAAGGCTGTTCGATATTTCGAGGTTTAAGTTAGTATTACCAGGACCAACGAAGTTAAAATGAAGCTTAAAAAACCCGAGCCTTACGATAGGAAAGGTAACGTATAAAGTTTTTTTACCCAGGTACGCGTTTATTTCCGTTTCGAAGGAATTATTAATAAAGCCGACAAAATCCTTACGGTCGCGGCGTTTCTTAAAGGAAACATTCTGGATTAATTTAAACCTACCTTACGAAATTACCTAGGAAATAAGAAGTCGGATTAGTAGCAAATTATTAAAACTTTTTTTTAATATTACATTAATTTCGAAAAAAAATTTAGGGTTAACTTCGGAAATTTAAACGAAAAAAGGACCGTAATATAAAAAATTTTTAATTTAAAATAAAAAAAATTAACGTCCAAATACGTAATAATATTTAAAAACTTTATAATTAAGGCCGGATAAGTAAACGAAAAAGATAATAACTTAATTAATATCTTTTACAAAAAATTAAAAAATAACGTTAAAAACGAAATTATTAAAATAATATAACTTATTACTTTAAATAAGTACATTATAAAAGCCGTAAAAATCGATAATCGATAATATAAACGATAATAGGAACGAAAGGGATAATTCGTTTTTAGACCTAGGTTTACAGGAACTAGCTAAAATAGGAAACGCGATATACCTTTTATTGCCCACGGAACGGTACCAGGACTTATAAAATTAAAGATTACCCAGAAAAGGGATTAAAAATAAATCAAGTGCTATAATTACGACAAAATGGGCCACATAAAAAACTAATATAAAACCTCTAAGAAATAACGTAACGGTTGGACCCCGGTACCTAAAGAACCACCAAAGGATAAAAAGGCCGTTATTTTCGGTATGGTTAAAAAAAAGGAAAACCCTAACCTAACCCCGGAAGTACGAAAAGGACTGCGAAAGGTTAAGGCATTTTCCCAGGCCGTAATTACCTAATAACGTGCCATTATAATTAAACCAACAGTTACTTAATGGCTATAGGAATATAAAGGATAAAAAAAGTTAACTCCAAAGATACGAATATTTCGTACGTAATAAAAGAAATAACGATAATAGAAATAATGGGAGTTAAACGAATGGATTAAGAAGTACCGAAGTTAGGACGAAGCCTTATGCCTAAGAAAGCCCGATCGATATGGAAAATTATATGCTATCTATTACAAAAAAACTTATTGCCTACGATACGAAAAATAACAAAAATATATTTAATAAAGATTTATGCGTATATATAAGCAAGGATTCGATTTTCAGACTTAAATCGGAAGCGATTTTAGGGACCAGAGATAATATAAATATTTACGTACCATGACCACATAAGACGATATTAGTATTATTATAGTATTAGGGAGCTGGCTAAGGGGGGAGATTTACCCCGAGCAAGATCCTATATGCCATTACGAATGGTACGATTATAAAATATGAGAAAAATGGATTTACCAGATAGTAATAAAGGCCTAAAGAAAAGTGGTAAATAACTTATACTTTCGACGTACCTACGCCGACAACCTTAAAGAAAAAAAGGAAATAAGGAAAGAAATTAGAAAACGCCTGATAGAAATGGCCCAATACCATACTTAATATTAGGAACGCTAAGGATATCAGGATTAACTGGCGACGACGACAAACGAAAAGTAAGCCATAACGATAAACTAGTCGGAAAAAGCCGAAATTTTTAAAAAACAAATTACCAGTTTAACGAATCAAGTAAAATAATATAAAAAGAAAATCATTAAACTGGAAGTTTAATTATACCGACAGGAAGGGCAGTTAAAGCAGTTATAGGCACAGATCCCAAAAGAAAAACGCTACTTATAAGTGTTACGACCTTACTGGGTCTTGGCCTCGGAGACGGTCGCCCCACCTGCGATAAGATTATGTAATATGGATTTGGATGGATATCCTAATCTATCTTAATCCATGGTAATAGATTTAGATAAATATCCTAATCTATCTTAATTTATGGTAATGGATTTGGATAAATATCCTAATCCATCTTAATTTATGGTAATGGATTTAGATGGATATCCTAATTTATTTTAATTTATTAAAATAATTAAAGATATATATATATTTATTTATTCTTTTATAATTTTAAATAATTTTAGCTTATAATATAACTTAGTTACCCAAATTACTTTTAACATCTGTTATTATTAAACGTAATTATACCTTTAATTTATTACTTAAATTTTTACAGTATTACTGTTAACATAAACCGTACGATTAAGGTTTAATAGTTGGTTAAGCTAGTTAACCGTTATATGTTATAAGTTTTTGTTTAGTAATATAGTTAGATTTTAAGTAATACGCCATACCGTCGATATGTTGGATAATATTTAGAAGCCTATTATATAATAATACCAGGATACGATTAAGGAACTTAAGGAAACTATTTAATACCTTAAGGCCTAGGTTAATGCTACCAGAATTAACGAAATTAAAATTAAGTTTAAAAAACCCGAGTTTTACGACGGGAAAAGTAACGTATAAAACTTCCTTATCTAAGCATACGTTTACTTTCGTTTCGAAAGGATTATTAATAAGGCTAATAAGATTTTTGCAGTTGCGGCATTTTTTAAAAGGAACGCCCTAAATTAGTTCGAACCTACCTTACGAAACTATCTGGAGAATGGAAAGTCGGATTAGCAATAAGCTACCAGGATTCTTTTTTAATATTATATTAATTTTAAAGAAAAATTAAGGGCCAATTTCGGAAACTTAAACGAAGAAAGAACCGTAGCATAAAGGATTTTCGATCTGAAGTAAAAGGGACCAGCGTTTAAATACGTAATAATATTTAAAAACCTTATGGTTAAGGTAGGATAAGTAAACGAAAAAGACGATAATTTAATCGATATCTTTTATAAGGATTTAAAAAACGACGTTAAGGACGAAATCGTTAAAATAATACGTTTTATTACCTTAAATAAGTACATCGTAAAAATAGTTAAGATCGATAATCGATAATATAAGCGACGATAGGAACAAAGGGAACAATTTATTCCCAGACCCAGATTTACGGGAGCTAACCAGATTAAGAAGCGTGATATACCTTTTATTACCCATAAAACGGCCCCAGGACTTATGGAATTAAAAATAGCATAAAAAAGAAACTGGAACCAAATTAAATATTATAATTATAATAAGATGGGCCATATAAAAAGTTAATATAAAGTCCCTAGGAAATAATAACATAACGGTTGGACCCCGGTACCCGAAAGATAGCTAAAGGATAAAAAGGCCGTTATTTTCGGTATGGTCAGGAAAAAAGAAAACTTTAATTTACCCCTAAAAGTACGAAAAGGATTACGAAAGGCCAAAGTATTTTTCTAAGCCGTAATTATCCGATAACGCGCCTTTATAACCAGCCTTACGATTATTTAATAGCTACAGGAATATAAAGAATGGAAAGAATTAATACCAAAGATACGAATATTTTATACGCAACAAAAAAAATAATAACGACAGAAATAATGGGAGTTAAGCGAATGGATTAAGGAATATTAAGGTTAGGACGAAGCTCTATGTCCAGAAAAGCCCGATCGATATAGGAAATTATACGTTATCTATTACAAAAAAACTTACTGCCTATAATACGAAGAATAATAAAAGTATATCTAATAACGACTTATACGTATGTATAAATAAGGATTTAATTTCCATATGCAGATAGGAAACGATCTTAAGGATTAAAGATGGTATAGATATTTGCGTACCCAGATTACGTAAAATATTATCGACTTACTTACGGCTAAAGGAAGTTGGCCCGAAAAGAAGGATTGCCCCGAATAAGACCTTATATGTTACTATAAATAATGCGACCATAAAATATAGGAAGAATAAATTTACCAAATAATGGTAAAAGCCTAAAACGAAATACTAAATAATTTTTATTTCCGCAAAAGTTATATTAAAAACCTAAAAGAAAAAAGGGAAATATAAAAGGAGATTAACGAACGACTAGCTAAAATGGCTTAGTATTATGCCCAGTACCAGGAACGATAAGGGCATCAGGACCAGCCAATAACGATAATAAACGAAAAGTGGGTTATAACAACCGATTAATTAAAAGAAGCCGAAATATTCAGAAAGTAAGTTATTAACTTAACGAATTAAATAAAACGATATAAGGAAAAAATCCTCGAATTAAAAGTTTAATTACGCCGACAAGAAGGATAACTAAAGTAATTACGGGTATAGCCCCTAAAAGAAAAATGTTATCTATAAGGAAGTTACGGGCTGGTAAAAGTAAAGGGAATTAATATATACCCCTTAAAAAAGTTTTATGTACGATAATAGGAAGGATAAAGGTTCCTTTTATTATAGTCAGAATACGAGTTAGGAAAAAATGGTATACCGTTATGGTAGATTACGGAACCGATCCGAACTATATTAAACCGGAGGTAGTTAACGAGTTACGTTTATTATGGAAGGATAAAACCGAACCTTATAAAGTCGAAAATGCCAAAGGTACCAAATTTACTTATAATAACGGATGGGTTAATTACGAAATTAATTATTTCGAAACCTGTATTTAAGGACGAAAATAAACTATTAATTTCGATATTATTTTAATACGGAGTTACGATATAATCTTCGGCAAAAAATGGCTATATTAATATAACCCCTTAATTAATTAGAAAACTGGCTAAATAAAATTTATTTTACTTTTTATTAATAAGAAAGATTTAAAAAAAAGATTTTATTATTTAACTAATAGCGACGATGGCAAATATAGGTATAAAAATACGACAAAAACTTTATTACCTAAAGGAATACGATATATATAAAAGAAAGGATAAAATAGATATATACGACGCGTTATTGCCATAATTAAAATACGGTTATACGAGGTAAATAACGATTTATAATATTAACCTTAAGAGCCAGAAGGAATAATTAAAGTATTACCGTAATATTATAAGTACGAACGACTTTTTAAAGATTAAATCAAAACGGGATTACCGGAATATAGTAAATAAAATTACGAAATAATTTTAAAAGATGGCAAAATAATTATTTTTTATCCTATATATAACCTAAATTAATAAGAACTGTACGTATTACGAAAGTATTTCGAAAATAAGTTACGTAAAGGATATATTAAACGTTTTAAGTTACCAGCAGGATATTTAATATTTTTCGTACCAAAAAAAAATGGAAAGTTACGATTAATAATCGATTACCGGCAGTTAAATAATATTACCGTTAAAGATCGTATACTTTTACTTTTAATTATTAAAATAAAGGATTATTTTTATGAAGCCAAATAATTTATTACCTTAGACTTACGAAACGGATATAATTTGATTCGTATTAAGTTAGGAAACGAATGGAAAATAACTTTTAAGATTAAGTACGGATTATACGAATATTTAATGATACCGTTCGGATTTATTAACGTATCCGTAACGTTTTAAAAAATGGTTAATTACGTATTACGTAAGTACCTTAATATTTTTATTATTTGCTATTTCGATAATATTCTTATTTATTTAAATTCGGAAAAAAAACATAAAAAGTACGTTTATAAAGTTCTTTAGGCCTTATAAAACGTTAATCTTTTAATTAACGCCGAAAAAAGTAAATTTTACAAATAAAAAGTATTATACTTAAGATACGTAATTACTTTAGGATATATTAAAATGGACTTTAAGAAAATAGTAACAGTTTAAAAATAATAAGTACTTATTATAGTTACCGAAATCCAGGCTTTTTTCGGATTCGTTAATTATTACCGGAAGTTTATTCGCAACTTTAGCAAAATAACGATACCTTTATCTAATTTGATAAAAAAAGAAACCGAGTTTTAATGGATAGCAGAAATAAAAGAAGCTTTTTAAAAAATTAAAAACGTAATTATTAGCGAATTAATACTAATTATATACGACCTAAATCGTTCCGTAAAACTAGAAACCGATATTTCGGATTATGCGTTAGGCGTAATGGCCGGATATAAAGATGATTAAAATAATTTATACCTTATCGCTTTTTATTCTTATAAGTTAAAAAAAGTTAAATTAAATTATGCCATTCCAGATAAAAAATTCCTAACTATTATTAACGCCTTTAAAGAATTTAAATATTACCTTAAGGAAAATTTATACCAAATTAAGGTATATATAAATTATAAAAACTTAACCCGATTTATTATTACCCGAGAATTAATAGGACGATAATTCCGTTACGTAAAGTACCTTTTGGAATTCGATTTTATTATTATTTATAAAAAAGGGTTAAAAAACGGCAAAGCGGATATTTTTAACAAACGACTAAACCTTAAGGAAAAGGTTTTAAAAATTCCATACCAAATATTCGACTTAATAAAGGAAGGATATATAAAAATACGACAAATTATAATAATTAGAAAGATAATACCTAACTTATACCAAAAAATATAATAATATAACGATTAGTTACTAAAAAAAATAAAAACCGATAAAATCCAAATACCGGAGGAATATTAAAAAAAGTTGATACGCGAAATATACGAACATTAATTATACGGATACTTTAAAGTCCATAAAATTATGGAACGATTATAACGTATATATTACTTCCCCGGAATAAAGTTAATAATTAAAAGAGTTTTGTAAGGATACGACCTATACAATAAGACCAAGACACGACGCTACAAACCATACGGAAAGTTATAATTATTACCAGTTATAAAATAACCATAAAATTTAGTTACTTTTAATTTTATTATTAAATTACCGTTATTAAAAGATTTAATAACGGGTATATATTACGATAGCATTTTTATAATCGTAAACCGATTTATAAAATTTTCCTATTTTTTATCATTTAACGAAAATATAAACGTAAAATAATTAACGTATGTTTTTTTTAAATACCTGGTTAGCATATATAAACTTCTAATGGAAATTATATCGGATAAAGGTACCATATTCGCTTTAAAATTTTGGCAAAACCTTATGGCATAATTCGGCCTAAACTATAAGTTATTAAGCGCTTTTAAACCATAAACGGATGGCCAGATAAAAAGAATTAATCAAATATTTAAAACCTATTTACGGTATTACGTTAATTACGAACAAAATAATTGGGTTAAAAAGTTACTAATAACCCAGCTGGCGTATAATATAAGTTATCACGAAAGCATTAAAATAATATTAATTAACGCTAATTTCGGTTTTATGCCAAAAGTTTACCGAAACTTACAAAAAAAAAAACCAATTAATATTAAAGCAATTTTTACTTTAAAACAATTCAGATAATTACATACAGAAATAAAAACAGAACTTAAATTCGTACGTATTTAGATGCAGAAATATTATAACCAAAAAAAATTAAAAGGATTAACCTTTTAAAAAAGGAAAATAATTTACCTAGTTACGAAAAACATCCAAACCAAACGACTTAATAAAAAATTCGATTTTAAATATATCGGACCTTATAAGGTTATAAAAAAAATTTCGAAAAATAATTATTAATTAAAATTACCCCCTAAAGTTAAATTATACCTTATTTTCCATATTTCCCTACTAAAGTTAGCAACAGATATAATCTAAGTTAATACGGAACAAAAAAAGAAGGTAATAAAAAACGTATCAATATAAAAGGTTAAGAAAATTTTTGATACCAGGAGAAAAAACGGCAAAAGGTAATATTTAATTAAGTAAAAGGATTACCTAAAGTCAAAAAATATATGGGAACCGGCGGAAAACCTTACGGAAACCTAACGCCTTTTAAAAAACTTTTACCAGCATTAACGACGCCAAAGTTAAAATTACCCTAGGTAAGATCTTACGAAAAATGGGCGATTTCCTTATAAAAGGCGTTAATAGCAGCGGAAATTTGACGTTATTTCTTTTTAAAACGTTCCTACTTTTCCAGCTCCTTTAAAAAAATTACCCCGTAACGAATTAATTTAGAAACCTTTTTTCGGAAAAGGGTTTGTTATTTTTTAAGGCGGAATAAACGAGATATGGCCTTTATTATTTTTAAGGAAACGTTTTGCATATTTTGCTATACCTCGATTAATAATTTTTTGGCCGCCTGCTGTATACGATCAAAACGATCCTTTTTACGATTAACGTTATTAAGGGAGGATAGTGGGATACCGGACTTATTATATTTCCGGCCCGGGTATCGAATATATTTGTCGTAACAACGAAGGTCGTCGATTATTTTATAAGTAAAATTATTTTTGAAATAAGGTATATACGGCATTATTTCAAAACCAAATATTCGAACGTAAGTAACAAAAAAGGTAATATTTTCCTTTTAGTTAAAACGATTACGAAACTTACGGTTAAATATACGATCCGATATAATAAAGGAAAAAAACTTACCAAAAAAAATCTTTAAAGGCAAAAATTTGGAAAAGGGAAAATCGTATTACAACCTTACTAAGTTTTGGCCTCGGGGACGGTCGCCCTACTTACGATAAGATCACGTAACATAGATTTAAATAAATATTCTAATCTATCTTAATCCATAGTGGTAAATTTGGATAAATATCTTAATCTATTTTAATCCATGGTAATGGATTTGGATAAATATCCTAATCCATCTTAATCCATGGTAGTAAATTTAAATAAATATCCCAATTTATCTTAATCCATTAAAATGGTTAAAGATATATATACATTCATTTATTCTCCTATAATTTTAAATAACTTCAGCTTATAATATAACTTGGTTACCTAAATTACCTTTAACATCTGCTATTACCAGACGTAATTACACCTTCAATTTATTGCTCAGATTCCCACAGCACTACTGCCAACATAAACCGTACGACTAGGGTTTAATAATTAGTTAAGCCAGTCAGCCGTTACAATAAGGGAGCTATAAGTTGGCAAAAGTAAAAAGAATTAGCATAAACCCTTTAAAAAAGCTTTATATACGATAATAAAAAGGATAAAAGTTTTTTTTGTTATAATTAAAATACGAATTAGGAAAAAATGGTATACCGTTATAATAAATTACGAAACCGACCCGAATTATATTAGATTAAAGGTAATTAACGAGTTACGTTTGTTATGGAAAGATAAAGCCGAATTTTACGAAATTAAAAATATTAAAAATACTAAATTTACTTATAATAACGGATAAGTTAACCGCGAGATTAATTATTTTGAAACTTATATTTAAAAATAAAAATAAATTATTAATTTCGATATTATCTTAATACGGAATTACGATATAATTTTCGGTAAAAAATGGTTATATTAATATAACCTTTTAATTAATTAAAGAACTGGTTAAGTAAAGTTTATTTTATTTTTTATCGATAAAAAGGACTTAAAAAAAATTTTATTATTTAACTAATAACGATAATAACAAATACGGGCATAAGGATACGATAAAAACCTTATTATTTAAAAAAAATACGATATATATAAAAAAAAGGACGAGATAGGTATATACGACGCGTTATTGTTATAATTAAAATACGGTTATACGAAATAAACGACGATTTATAATATTAGCCTTAAGAGCCAGAAGGAATAGTTAAGGTATTACCATAATTAGGGTTAGGGTTAGGGTTAGGGTTAGGGTTAGGGTTAGG
>QJNX01000116.1:63560-167500 GCA_004155925.1 Monosporascus sp. MG133 | reverse complement strand
GGGGGATATGCGTCGAACCATCGCAGGGGGTTGATTAGCCACCCATGCGCCCATTCTCTCGATTACAAGGCTCATGACAGGTGCCAACGAACTAACTAACAAGTAATAAGTACCTGGTGGAATCTTGGCTAGATATAAGATCCGAGCGAGCCAATGAGGAAAGTCCTTCATAGCTAACCAGCGTGTGTATGTATGTACACTAAGCGCACCGCACATAAGACTTTGACGTAGTGATAGAGGCTACATAGGCGCTAAGCTCTACCAAGGGATTTGCTAGCAACGGTAGCGCTAATACAGCCCTGTATATCGCGCGTGCGGGCCGGGTCCGCACGAGGGTTGGGCGGGGGGGTGGTGTTGGAGAAAGAATAAATAGAAATGGAAAGGCTACAATATCATCATGCGCCATCGACTTTTATTATAGGCTAATACTATGTAAGCTAACGTAGAGTAAATAGAAAGCGATTGTTTTCAGAAGACGTCACACACGCTGACTCTTTTCCGGTCTAGAGTCTATGACAGTCGTCTTTACGATATTTGTGATTAGAATCGTGGCGTTAACTTGTCTTCAGTTCCCCTTCCTACAAGCAGCTAAGGATTGAATGACGCACTGGTTCCTGTAAACGGGTCGATGCGCTAGCGTTATCTACTTCTACCCAAGTTTACCTGTCAAGGCTGTCCCGTATTTTTATGTTAGTAACGAAATGAGAGTATATATGAGACCTACCTGTCTCCAATCCTTCCTTGCATAAAAACGCCACATATTTACGCAGGTTATTGAGTCCTCTTGAATTGCCTTGATCTGTTGGAGAGGCAAAGTTGCTAATGGAAAGCATCAGTCGATACTTCTGTTAAAATCCGATTAGTGAACATCCAGGTATGTATGGTCTGTAAAGCTATCCTCTTGTCCGTGTTCGGAATCGTATACCATGTCGGCTGAAAGGAGGCGTTTGATGTTGCAAGCCTGTACTATCAACCCACGACTGTCTTGAGGGTGATATTAGTACCATTCTCGGCCTTTAATAATCAATTCCTGCGTGTCGTTTCACCTACGAGGCTTTGCTACCCGTTAATCTTTGCCGTGTCATCATTGAACCGTGTTGAGACAGTTGACGTACCACAGAGTCAGATATCTTGGTTTTACCCAGCTTCACGTGTCGAGTCCTTCTCAGCATATATGGAAAGTGTGGCTGCGATGCCGTCGAGAGCACAGTATCCTTGTCTGGTGCACACCAAGTCGTGCACACGTGCATTTTGATCTGTACATCATCTTGAACCTGATAAAATCCGGACGCCTCTCATCAGCCACCACTTATCACCTAACTTCAAAAGCTCTGTTATTGGTATGTTATATAACCAAGATATACGTCACCTATTGATTCAGAAATAGAGTGTATTACCGGAAAAGGTCCTTGCTCTCTGTGACTTATAACCCATAAGAAGTGTCCGGCTGCTAGCGGGCATCTGGCAGTACGCATGATCGACAAGCGGGATAATATTCGGCTGATGATTCGGCGCCAGTGTATATACTTCGTCTATGAGGTGTTATTTATTAGCGGTTTTATCCACCTTAAGATAAGGACTGAATTTCCAAGTTGTCCACGAGGGACTAAGCTAGAGGGGGGCAGCTATCACCAATTCAAAACATTCTCAACATGGTAATCCAGTCATGACGACCCCGGGGCGGCTCGCCCGCATAATCGGCCTGCAAGCTAGTATGTAATTGAGCCTCCTACTACGAATAGTCTCTGCCACCTACCTCACAAGGGTTTTGCCGAGTCCGTTCCATATCGCGACCATACTCTCGTCGTGATAGTAACTGTCCTTGAGGAAGGGATCACCAATTCTATGTGCGCTGTAACCTATCGAAGAATCTGTGGAGTAAACACCTCTCACGAAATGGTTTATTCCATTGGACGTGTCTGCTTTGTCGGTTCCAGGTTCTCGGGGCGTGTGCACGTACATGGACTGGTGTTGCACAATATCTGGCCCTGCCAAGAAAAAGCGACTACCCCCAACAACCACCACCCCCACCGTATCCGGGCTTATTACCAAAAGCGACGCAGTTCAGCGAGACATTTGGGGATTTGATTGATTTGACAAGCGGCCGGGGTAGGGGGGGGGAAAGCAAGGGTATGGTTACCGCCCTGAAGTGGAGCGCCGTGATCCCACACTGGCGGAGACGCTTTGACGTGCCGACTAGCGCAGTACTAGGTAATTAGTAACGTCCTTGTTATCCACATACACCAAAAGTCGAGATAATCATTTAACATCATTTTCATTACTCGTCAAGCCTTAACGTTGCGAAATCATGAATGTGGGCCGTAATGGTTCGGTCTTCGGGTCAGAACCCGATAGCCCCGATACTGCTTTATACCGAGTATACCCCTAGCATAAAATCGTCCGACGCTACAGCCGCCGTAGGCGCTCTAGCGCATTAGTTATCGTTTATTACCGGTCGTGAATCGAGCTCCCGGATTAGTGACAGCAGACTCTATATCACGGTTTTCTTAGTCTACTAAGTTAGATAAGGCGTCAGAAGAGTCTGGGATTAGCAGCATACATCTTTAGGTTACGCCAAAGACGCCTTGCCCCTTATCACGTCAATCCTTCTGCTTGGTATATGTGAAGGCGCTAGCTTGTGTTGAGGATAGTCCCGAATTCGACTGATCGGCATAATTCACCGTGCGCGGATTCAAGAATGACACAACAGCCACTTGCGAGTTGATACCCGGCTTGGGCTAATTATTCAATACGTGCAGTTCGTCGCTTTGAAGACCGGTGGGCAATAGGAAAAAGGCTGATGTAACAGGGCGTGCCTATAGTTTAGACTACCTCACTCCTTGTAAGGTAGACACCGACTCTCCGTACATCCTCGTATCAATATCCTTCCTATACACTATCAGGGGTTGGGAGGAGACAACGAGTCAATGAAAATGAAAGCCGGTTGTCAACTTCCCTGCATACTATGTACATATGTCAATGATAGTGATAAGCGGACTCCTGATATAACTGGTATTATTAGCGCTGGATCGAAATCATATCCCGGATGCTTCTTGCGGAGGGTCCCTCAAAGTGTGAATCCATGTACGAAAACGTCTGTATGTCATTAGCGGACACTTCATGCTTACCGAGCCTTCACACATGAGTGACCGGTGACATGGAGGTTATCGATTGATATTGCCTAGCTCGCCAAGTCCGCCTTACCAGACTTAACAAACGCGCCGATGTGGCGTTTTGCCAATGAGGTAGGATCGACGTCCATTCCGCTGCCTGGCACATGAATCGCTACGCCCCAGAACAAACCCCCGAATACTTTCGTTATCCAATCCTGTCAGTTTGGCAGACGTAACTCCCTGAGTATGCCCTGCCCAACTCGAGCTAGCCAGTCTGATACGTACATGCAGATGCCCATAGAAAGATCGGCCGTCAAATGCAAAGTCTACGTACGTTATGTATAGTGTACCTACCTAGGCAGATACTTCGCAGCAGCCGGCGTTGGATCGATCTTGATGGCCTACATAATGCGCTACATCATGCGTTGCATCAATAACGGTGCAACCGGCCAGCGCCGGCACCAAACCACCTCTAATCCATTAGTCACCCTGGGCAGGAATCAACCCCCGCGCATAACATCGTCTTGTTCCGACTGGAAGGAGCGACCATCTAATGGTGCCGACTGCTCGGGAACACCTGTGTCATATCGTTTGGCCCTGAGGCGACGCCCACTGCCGAGTTGCATACGCAAAAAAGCTGATCTTCTGGGTCGGCAGCGTGCAGTCGTTTTGATAACTGGCTCTCCGGGCACTTGGCCTTTCCTGTTAAAAGCGATACTCTCCATAGCAATGCCTCTTGAGGGAAAATAGCTGGGCCGGACTGCCCTTAGTCGACTCGCCGTGGCAGGCAGGGCGAATGACAATGTGAACTATCCGGCACGCTGGCCACTGATTCCTCGAGACGTTCTTATTCACGCTGCAAGGGCTAGAATGATGGCGTGTAATACAAAGGCTTGGGCAGGGCAGTCACTGCCAGGACGCAGCACAAACTAGAATTCCCCCCGGCTTCGAATGCACTCACTGACCTTACATATGCAATGGTACGTGTGTGTAAGGTTAGCTCTGGTAGCATATTTCTCTTCATCGGGCAATTCCCCTAACCCCAGAGCAATAGCCGTCACTGTCAGGGATCTAGCACCCCTGCTTACAGATTTCTCCCACGTCCCATCTTCCTGTTTCGCTTGCAGCCGCGGCTTCTTTGACTGCGGTTAGTGTCCCTGAATCCCCGCCTCTTACAAGGGACCTACAGTAGTCAGCTTGCTAGCCTTTCTCGTTGCTGAACCCCTTGAACCCTTATGTAAAGTTCGAGGAGCCATGGCCCGTGGCCAGGCTCCAAATCCCGGTCCCACCATGAGCCTGAGTCTGTTAGCCCATCCATGGGAGCCGCCACAGGAAACTAGAGTGACTCGTCTGTGGGATGGGGGTACGGTACAACTCGGTCATACTAGGATTATGTACCCTCTCGTCTCTTTTCTTCGTCGTGCCCCGATGGTGTGGATGGTCCTTGACATCTATGTCATCCCTGCTCATGCTTCGCATTGATGGGTTCTTTACGGCTTAGTTCGGCTCCATCAAAACTGTCTCCCGCGCCATTGGTGAGCCCTTTCCCGACTTCGACGTTGGAAACACATGCATTCCCTGGTAAACTCCTCTGACGAAACTATCCACCTAACCCAGAGCTTGATCTAGCCTTCCCGGGCCGTTGATACAGATGGGCCTTTCCTCCACTGTTTTTGCTCACCCTCCGTCAGGCCATCTATTTTGACTTCGGATTTGCTTCTTGCACCGCCCGCCTGTCAAATCTTATTTACTCTATCTACTAACGGACTCCCGCCGAGTTGGTACTTGAGACGTGCGCTAAAACGCAAAGCAAGGGGACCTCGTTCTGTGGGAGATTATTTTCGACTTGTATTCGCTTTACTACTGGGTCTGGATGGACTACCACAGTCGTGGCCCACAGTTGCATATTCAAAAGTTCGATATCGTCAACATCTTGGAATCATTATTTAGGCACCCGGCACCGAGTTATTAACTCCTTGTCGGAATTGATATTTTGATGTATTGGGTCCCTTCAGAGCAACAGCCCCAGCAGGTCATTGTTTGCCAGCTCCAGAGCAGGAGTAGGTGAGTGGGGAGGCCCTGCGACTCTACTGCTACTTTGACTGTTCTTCTTTTGTTTCCGGCATCGGTCAATGTTGGCAGAACTGGGGTAATCAGATGTTCGAAGAGCCTAGCTCTCGGCAAATTTCCGAATCTCCTTGTTGATCTGGGTGGAGGTGAGCTCTCATTGTCAGGCCGGGCAACACTCCAATATGCCCTCTGCCCTGCAGAGTAACTAACGTAATAATAGGCGTTGCAGAATCAAGTAGAGCATAAACCGAATCCGTGGTACATTACGGGATATAAATATACAGGGTCTTCAGTGATACCCTATCGGGATCGATCTTCTGCGGTTACTAAGATGACCGCTGCGCTTACCATGACTCTCCACCATCACGATGGTTCCCATAGCGATCTTGCTTGGCATGAGCGCCGACCAGAACCTTTACGACGGCCCTACGCCGATACTGAGAAAGTGACTCTTCCATCCATCAATGAGGTGAGACTTCTTCTCTCAACTATCGCGTAACGCTTCGGCTAACATTACAATAGGCTTTTCCGGAATTGCAGCTCCGGGCCCATCCTGATGCTTCTAGGAGAACAGAACACCACATGTCATCACCCCGTGGCGGACCTGGGCATAGGCTGGTGAATCCACCGGAGTATATCCATTCACCGAGTGGATCTAAACGACGACGGCTGTCCTGGGAATACGAGAGGGAATACGAAAGAGCCGGACAGATCCCAAGGCTGTATTCCGCTCAGCAGCAAAGCACTTACCAGCCGCAATCATCATCGGCTGGCCCCGGTCCAGCTTCTGAAGCATGGACGAACCCCAACGGCAGAACGTCCTATGTTACAAGAAGCCCACCTCCGTTGCCTTCCCTGGCCACAACAGGCGGGTACGAAAGAGCCGAGCGACGCCCAACCCTGCCGAGCCTACCGCTTCCCGATGTGGGAAGAAATGTCGTGGAGATGCAGGAAGCTCGGAACAATTCGGCGGATGGCTATTCCCAAGAATCTCTCAGACGGCCAAGCTTCACCTACGGTACAGACTATGGACGGGAGGCAGGAGCATCCGCATACAGACCCGAAAACGGAAGCTACGGCTTTCCCCACGCCACCAGACACCATTCACTCTCTCTGGGATCTACCCGTCCCTTAGATCGTGCGCCCTTCTCGATTGGGCCGCTTGGACACCCATACCACGACAGCTACATGCGCATAGGAGATCCTAGGAATGAGATGGCTGCCGACAGCAGACAGCGCAGACGTCGAGGAAACCTACCTAAAGAGACTACCGACAAGCTCCGTACCTGGTTTGTTGCTCATGTCGAACACCCATATCCGTCCGAAGACGAAAAGCAGGAGCTTATGAGACAGACTGGGTTGCAAATGAGTAAGTCGGCATTTTTTATCGTTGCCCCTATTCTGATTGGCATGAAAGAAACGTGGGCTGTTCTTTCGTTCGGTGGCTAACTGTTGCTGCTAACAGACCAAATATCAAACTGGTTCATCAACGCGCGGCGTCGACAATTACCGAACTACCGGAACAAAGCTCAAGCGGAGGGCGATGGTACTGGTGGCAGGTGTGGCGATACCGGCAAGATGCAATCCCCGGCAACAGGACACAGCTTCCGTTTTGATAACAACCATGCTACTACTAACCTCAGCGATGGGGAGGCCAACAACTACGAAGATGCCGAACTGGAGCACCTGGAGCGACGGAGGGGTACAAAGACCGATCGCAACAGTTTGTGAAGCAGGCCATCGTACTTGCCCACGGAGGGGGTGAAGCTGCAGCACTTATTTTCTACAAAAGACTGATGCTACGAACAAAGGAGCGCATCTTTGCGGACGGATTCTTAATATGAAAAGACTTACGACATCCTCTAGGCCCGAACTACGGCTGTTCTTTGGGATTGTATGGCTTATGGGCGAATCAGGAGCTTAAGGGTAAAAAAATTCATTGGGTAACGGAGTGACATTTGAGAATATGAGGCTTTCTCTCCGATGAGAACGCAGCGGGTGGACTTCCCTTGGAGCACCACGAGTTTCAGCTCTACGTTCCTGTTCATACGCACGCATTCCGGGGGAGGCTGTAGAGTGCAGTCGCGAGGTGGGGTCAGGCACTTGTTTGGATATGAACGCGGTGAGCCAAGGGGATGGTGGTGGGTGGCATGAGTTATGCCGGCTCCAGTACGCCGGCCGGAATCCTGCATCGATACGACCATCCATCGGGTCATGTTCCACAGGCAGAGGGAACATTGAATGGATAATATCGCATACCCCGGATGGAAACCTGCGCTTTGATGCTTCCGATCGATAGATTAGAATGCAGATCCCCTCCCGGGGCGCCTTCCTGAGTAATGGTGTGAACGGCCGAGGATGGCAACCATGACTGCGTCGGGCTTCCCGAGTGAAAAACATGAATCGAGTACTGCACTTCACGGTTTACAAGCAAGCACATTACACTTCCCGTCCGCCTGGCATGCCGGCACGGAGTTGGCTTTTTTCAAAAGGTTAAACTGTGAAGTTTTTCCACGACGGCCTTCTGCTGCCTGGGACGCTAGTCGAATATTTGGACCGAAACTTTATTCCACACGTGTCTTCCGGGGCCTGGGTTTGAGAGGATGCCAAGAGCAAAGGCTAAACGTAATAAAGTTCGAGCTTAGACTATTCCTAGCCGCATTAGACAGTTGCCCAAACTCAATGTTCAGACATTGCCACGTTTTCCAGAGTCTTATCCCACGTGGTTTCGAGGTTGCTGGCGCACGTGTCTTGCTGGATACGTCTCGGTCTAACGTAAAAGTTCGCGCGGTCGAGGATGGCTTGGGCCGTTGGACTGAGATGATATATCATGGCACGTCTTCCCGCATTTACTGACCGCCGGGCTCCCCGTAACCCCCCAGGCTCTAGCCAGAATAGTTGAAGTTGAGGCAGCCCCTATATCCAGTAGCCGGAATACGGAATTAAGCAGTAAAATTCCAACGAGCAAATAGTAGATGATCAATCTACGCCAAATAAGAAGAGCTGATGGCTATTTTCGGTTCCCTCTTTCCTTTGTGAATTACATGTGAATAGGGATTTTAGGAAGTGTAGTATTAGATGGCTCAACCATATTGGCAGAGCCTATCCCCCTTTTTCTCAGCTACCAGCTGCCAAGAGCCCCTAAACACAAACGTGGGGTCAGAGCGGAGTCCAAGCCATGCATCGTGGTTTAACTCAGCGCTACGAGGAATGGTACACCTCTCTAGGTAGTTGGCAGCCAGCGATGGGATTAGTCGGGGCACCTTTTTCTAATATGTGTCAAATTATAGAACGAATGAAGCAGTTATGTACCGATCCGTCGCTTTTGAATTCATGATACTGTATTATACATTTCATCTTCTAATACCCGGTTTCCATGATCAGGACGCAGCATAGAGGGCTTGCGGCAGAGAGTCAGCTGTTTTGTCAGTGCCTCAATGGATAGCCAATTTATCAATGACTTAGCAGGGAGGAGACTTCTCTCGAATGACACCTTGGTCAGTAAATACTAAATATCTCCGGTGATACATAGCAGGTAAACTAACTATGTTCAAGGCGACATAACATGGGGTTCGTCGCCTACCGCTAGCCGAGTGGTGCCTTTACGAGCCCGCTCATCCAGCATCGTAGATCATAGTCCGACGGCTACGCGTCAGAGTTATGGTACTTGTTAGCGAATACCATCCAGCAGATACTCCGAAAATGCTGGATGAATTCAGGGTCATTGAAGACTCGTGCAGCCATCTCCTTTGGTTAGTGTAGGTCCTGACATGGGTAACCCCTCTTGAAAGACTATAGCAGTGCTGTTTCGTATGCTAGATGACATACTCTACGAGCCTCTCGTCCTTTATGCAGTGTGACTTGTGTTTGAAGTACAAGGGAATGTGTTGCCTATGCCCTTCAGCAGGCCGGAAACGGAGAACCCCCGTCGCCGGGATCGGGTCTCTACCGGACCCCGATATCCATCACACCTACGCTCGCCTCCCTTCTAGTAGACATTCCTAGTGTTCAAAAGCGGACACCTTCTGCTGGCATGTTATTAGGGCTGGCGTCCATGATGACATCGATAAGATGGCCTAACTGTGGCCCAGCGCAAGTATTCGTGAGACGTGACCTTCACTGAAACCGCCTGGAAGCTGAAGAGCGACTTCGGGTAGACGCAGGTCGGACTCTCGGATGGTCTAGGCTGATCTTAGCAGCCGAAATATCTTCTTCCGCTCCAGACCTAATGGCATTGCCATACTGGCGGGCTGCATCCACAGCAAGGTAGGTGTCTCGCAGCAGAGCTAGCCATTGGCGGCATTCTCTAGAGCCCACGGACGTGGAGTAAGCGAGCTTCTGCCGTACCAGGCTCTAGTGACCTACTCGGAACGCTTGCGGAAAATAACCCAGAGTGACAACAGATTCTTAAACATCAGATGAACGTTCGGGTAGATTCGGTGAACTTATAAGCGACGGACCCGTGCGCGCTGATGGTGTCGGTCTTTGACCTTTTTACTCCGCAGAAGTGACGTTCGGTTGATTAGCTACCCCAAAGTTCCCGCTTCACCGGGAGTGTACGCACAGCACGGCACTACGAGCGTTGATCCTCTCCAGCGGCAACTTAGGCTAATCCCCTCGAGAGATCAAAGGGCGATCCATCTCCCCGTTTGAACCTTCACATCCGCCCGCCCAGCCATCTCTAGGCAATCTGCGGGATCTCGGGTGTCAGCGACTCTGCTGGGGTGGCGGGGGGTTTCGCTACCGAGTCTTACCTGCTTGCGTGCCTCTCCATCGCAGACTCTTGCAACCCATTCCACACCCCCCTGCCTGCGTAACATGACGGGATGACGGGTAGGGAGTTGAGGTTGGCCGGCGGTGGACCTGAGAGCTTATCCGTAAAACTGCCAGACCCACTATTGTATATACACACCCACACCTACCTTTCCTGTCAAACTTCGAATATGTCTGCTATGGGTATCTGAACGACAACAAAAATATTATAGCATGCTTCGACAAATAGACAAGAAGTCTGCTATAATTACCTATGTTTCTATTACCTTAATGTTCCTCTTACGTCGGCACTCGAAGCAAGTTTAGTCCGTGTGTCCGCTTACCCCAGGGTTTCCTACTCCGCGGTAGCCCCCTGTTGCTGATGGGTCCGGAGGGCCTGTCATTGGTGCCTAGCTCTAATTCGTAGTTTACTTCATCTTAAGTTGCCTCCTTATCCTTCTGTGCCATCAAGCACCAAAACGTTCTGACGGTCGAGGGCTTAAGTAGAATCGCACACAAGGTTTGTCTATATCTCTATTAAGGAGTGTTTGCCGCTACCATGACCGGACATGAACCTTCAATCGAGACGGGACCCGGTAGTCATATAGGGGAATCCTTGGTAACATGGCAAAGTTCCAATCTACCTGAATATCACACTAATAGACACGCAGACCTGTGTATCCTGCCGTTCTCGTAACCCCAAATGTTATAGAGTGAGGCCTCGGTGCTCGCACTGTTCGAAAGCTAAGGACGAGAGTGTATATCCCGAATCTCGGCGCAAGCCAACCTTCAAGCGTAGAATGCAAGTGAACTTGAAGCCCGCTTAGGTAATCACCAAGCCAGAAGACCGAAGACGTATTCCAGGCTAAGATTCGATAGCACACGTCGAGGCTGTTCTCCAGGAGGTTGGCGCGAATAAGCCATCTCAGCCTGCCGCGGACGAGGCGGTTGAACCGCTGAATTTGACTTCCCGGGGGAACCCTTAACTGAAGACGTGTTGCTCCAGGGGATGGATTACTCAGGACTGGGGTGCCTCCCATGATAATCATAACCTTAGGCCCAATGCGTGGGCTTTCGCCCAGGAACCAGAACCTTCTAACCGCCAACAGCCCACAGACGCCCCGTGGGAGTTGATAGATCTTGGTCTCTCGGAGAGCCTCCCGCCAATGGATCTGATGGAAGAACTGTGAGTGTCTTATTAACTTCCCGCGGATCTAGATGGTCAAAGCTGCTCACACGGGCAGTAACCGGATATTCTTTGAGCGGGCAGCAGAATCTTATCCCGGTCATATATCCTCCACGCTACCTGCAGGCTTTCTATTTCGCACCCCACATGAGGCCGCCGATGGCGTTACAGTACGGTATATGGGCTCTCGCGTCCAAGGGACACCCAAAGTGTAAATCATACCATGAGGTCTTCTACAGGGGTACGCGGAAGTACATCGATGAAGACGAGATGAAGGTATTTCCCATCCGAGGCTGCTTTTCACGCTGGTGCCGAGACGGAAACGTGCAGTATTCATGGTATCTTCAAAGGTACACGGCATTCATCCTTCGCTAGTGCTGGTTTGGTCTGCCACCTGTTTAACCGGATCATGAAGCATGTACAGCATCCGAAGCAAGATGACAATTCCGATAACTACGAGTACTGACAGTACTGGGAACGGCATCGCGATATCGACAATACCATCTCCAATGTCTTCATGTTCCTTCCGGAGGCGGCTCGCCTGCCTGGCAATTACCGTGACCCCGCCGCTGTGATTACCAACCTAAATCTTCACACCTGTGTTATTTGTCTTCATCACTCCGTCATCGACAGGGTAGAGGCGCATAAACTTCCAGATCATATCAAGAAACTGAGCCATGACCGGCTCTCTACTGCGGCTCAGGAGACCGTCAACATCATACGGTCCAAGAGCCACATGAGTACGAGTGCTGTAAGTCGAGCTGGACTTGGAAAAGAAATATTGATCATCCAAATCCGAATCCCGCTGGACTTCGATAGAGTCCCTTAGCTGCGCTATCTCTGTACTGCGCCGCGTCCGTGTACATCTACTTCGGCAATGAGAACAAAGCGTCTACCAACGTGGTTAACCTCGATTCCATCATCTCCGCGATGGAGGCCATCGGTCGCGATCACGCCCTCACGCGAGCGTTTCTGAGGCAGGTCTTGCTCGACATCGACCATAACGGCATCGGGCATATGGTGCGGACGCCCCGGCTTGACAGGGTGTCGGAGGCGCTGGGGGCACAGATGTCGAACGACATCCCCCTGCTCGCCCGGTCGGGGATCTCGCGACATACCGACGTCCAGCCCCCTCTGCCGGGGCGCCTGCCGCTGGGAAGGCCGGTCGGCAAAGTCATCAGAGAGGAATCCTCCGAGGCGGGGCCTGCTCTAGGGAGACTCACGGCGTTTCCCACTGTTGCATGGCGGTTCTGCAGAGGCCGTAGGAAACAAGCGGAAGCGCGCATCGCTCTCTACCGGAACGGACACGCGAAGCACATCAGGCAACGACGAGCCATTATGGGCGTTTGACGGCATGCAGGGTCCCATGCCCGACGCTCCTAGCACGCTCCCGTAGGGAGCTAGAGTTGGCGCCAGCCGCACAGCAACCTTTTCCCGCCGGCGCATCTGTCTCGGGGAATTCCAAAACGGAGGGCCTCCCACAGATGAACTTGCCTCACCGAACGGGCTCGCCCGCCGCCAACGCCAATCCGCGCCTGAGCCACGACACGGCCCCGCCGACGGCAGAGGGAGGACCGTCCTCGTCATCATCGTCAACGTCGTCCCAGCGGCAAACAAGCGGGCCGGGCGTGAGCATAAACTCGACAATATTCCGGCACTTCGGGCCGCGGCGGCGCAGGACAACAACCCGCGGCGGCGCACGAACCTCGACGGCTGGGACATGGCTAGCGTGCGCATGTACACGCAATTCCTCCACGGGGACAACGACGAGAGGGGCGGCGGCGAGGGTAGCAAGGGCAACCCGTGCAGCCTCGAGGCCGCCAACGAGGACTGGAGCCTGTTCGCCACGGACGGGCGGGAGCGCCGACGTGGGCTGTCGGGGGTACGGCTCGGGGGGATACGGCCCAGCGATAGTAAGGAGTCGATACTGGGATAGGGCGGAATGTGATTTTGGTAGGAATATCCATCTTTTGAACAAGAGGTGGCCTTGTATATTAGAAGCCAGATGGGACCGTGTCCGATAGAGTGGTTGACAACCTGCGCATCGATTTTCCTGTTGAATGGCTGCTGGCTTCTTGACGGCTAAGTTCTGACCATTTCACGTCCAACGCGTGTTACTACACGGAGCTTAGCCGTACGAGCCATACGGGTGATCCCTCTTCGTGTATTCTTTAGACAGCTGTACTGGGCGGAGACAGAGAGAGTCGAGTTGCACCAATGGGTTACCCTCGTTTAAACGGCGGCGTGTCACCAGCCTGTTGTGGACAAGGAGATGGGTAATGGCTCGAAACATGTATCCTTGGCGATCCTTGTGGTACAGGTAAAGGGCAGCCCCCCCTTTTTTTTTTTTTTTTTTTTTTTTTTTGGAATAACAGAAAGCCCCTTATTCACACCGGCCAACTCATGCGCTATGATAACTGCGATTTCCCTATTCGGCCGTTGGTGTCCAGCCCTTTGAGCGATGGTTTGTTTCTCTTACGCTACAACGGACGGAAGCCCCAGGGGGAGTGGTTCTCGGTGCCTCACGATAAATATAAAACGTCGGGCGAGGTGGGCGCCGGAACTGCTGGCTCAGCACCGCGGAGCGCAAGACAAAAAAGAGGCGAACACAGGAGATAGATGGCGACGCAGCCGTGTTGGACGAGGTGACCGATGATTGTCTCATGGGTTAACCGTTGGGGCCGGTGGTCGAGGAGGATATTGTTCCTGGCGGAGCTGGTGGCAAGGGACTGAGATGCGTCAGGAAAAGTATATGAGAAGAAGCGGCTTGGTCCTTTATGATAACCAATGGCCGCTTCTTGGGTCCCCCTTCAAGATGGGACAGGCCATATTGCAAGAATGGAAGGGGAAAGCATCCCGAGGCGGACGAAGAGGCATAGCCGTACCGGCGGCTCGTTGCCGGCTGGTTGCTACAGCCGTTGCGTCGCATATTTTCTATACGAAGATCCAAAAGAATTTGAGGCCCACGGCGTAGTTAATTCTTGGTGAAAGAAGTCATGCATGGAATAATTCTACCATGTTAATCCAACCCCTACGGACACATCGAAACATTCTAACGATGAAGGAAAAAGAAAATACCTTCAAGGAGACGATATAAAGCAGGCGCACACGAGCAGTAATTCTGCATTTTGATGTCAATAGGAAGTTATTGAATAGTTATACAGTGCTACAGCGCCGGCAATACTCGTATTTAGGTTGACCAAATACCTATTAATAAAAGAACGCCGTGCATAGGTCAGTTGAGGTGCCCTCATGATGCCTATTCCCTCCGCTCTCCTCGAGACCGTACTGCTATTCGTAGTGGGCTGGGATCATATCAATCAATCCATCCATCTATTATCTCTTGGGCGAGTCATCCACACCCCCAAGTCATTAGGGCTTTTCTCCGACTCAAGACCGAAGAGCTAATCCATACCGATACCGCTCAAGGGCTAATACAATTATGTCCTAGCCTCGACCACGTTCCGATAACTAGGCTCGAATGATGGAGCCGAAACCTAGAGAGAGTGCCCTCTCTCCCCCGGAGATTTCCTGCTTTTTCTAAGCTGATATCACAGAATGGTAAAAGCGTCCGGGTGTGTATATTACGGCAGGTGCCGTTTTTGTGGTGTCGTAGACCACCTCGATATAAAATCATTGCCGGAACGCCGAAGCCAATGCAGTTCATGTTGATTACCCCTCGTATGCCTGGTTAATGCAAGACGAACCATGGAGCCCTGTAAATGTAGAACGCAGACAGAGCGGGAACACTATGATATGTGTATGTATAGCGGACAACGCCAATATCCAGGACAAGATGCCCTACATGGTGAGAGGGATCTCCGAGGATGCGGTCTGCAATGGATGGTCGTATCAGTCGAGTATGCCGCAACCGCAAGCTCATTTGCTTGATCTAGTGTTTTGCTTTTTGCTCTCCAACTCTTCCTTCATCAAGCGTTCACTGAAGCTCCTTGGGGTGCCGACGAACTTCATGGCTTCCGGCTGATAACAAGTCGACTCGTCAATACCAGTCCGTCCATCCACACTACCAATAAAGGTTTGGATGTCGTCCATTGCCGCAACCTCTTCGAGTATCTTCTCATTACGAACACTACTCATGTGAAGCGGCTTGCCTCTTAACGATCCCACCGAGCCAGCGTGAACGCGACCCTGAGGAGAGGTAACTGTCGGAGTGCTGCGTTTGGCCATTGGCACACCAGGAGATCTTGGGTGTGAGGTCTCTTTTGCTGGCTTGGCTGAGGGTTTAACGGGCTCGTCCTCGGGCTCGTCCTCTTCGATATACTTCGTGTCGGGCTTTGTTGCAGTTTGCGAGCCGGCTGAATTTTCGGCGGGGACGTCTTCGAAATCAAACATAGCCTCCTCATCAAAATCACCTACGTCATACACATCGCTCGCCTCGGTGGTTGTATTCCTAGACGTCGCTGCCCCGTCCTTAGACATATGATGTTGGGGAGCCATTTCTTTCGGCATAGTAATCGTCGACTTAGGAGGAGACAATCTCTTTCTGCCCTTGAACGAGCTCAATGACGGCATCGAGAGAATATCGTCATCTGATTCATCCTCCTTATCGTTGTCATCCTCTTCATTTTCCTTGACCATTTGCAAAGGTGAGCCCAGCAGGGTGGGCGGATGGGCATTATTTATATCACGAGGCATCGAAGTGCGACTATGAGTCACCGCTGATGCCTGGGACGCACCCCCTCGTCTCCTCCCATTTAAGTCTGCCATGATTAACTCATCCTCTTCATCATCCTCACTGCCTTGGTTGCCCACTACAGTCCATTTCGAAGTGTCTTCTGTCGAGCTCCTTGCCAGAGCTTTCAGCTTATCGGTAGATGTTATCTTCTTCGGTCTCGGCGGAGAGCTACCCAGCAGGTCGAGATCACCTTCTCCGACGATGTCTGGTCGGGATGACTCAGTAGAAGTGTTAGTGCCGTTGCCTAACTGTGTACCCGGGAGATCCGTGGGCCGGGATTGGGGTGATGCAGTCGGCAGAACTTCCTGGCCTTCCACGTCAAAGCGCACCCGTCTCGGGCTGAAGGCTTTCATGGAAGAACTCGAAGAGCGACGAAGAGCACTTTTCTTAACACGCGCATTGCTGTCGTCGGACGTAATCGAGGAGAGAGTTTCTTCCGTATGGCGCCGGATGGGATCTGGGCGGGAGACCACTATAGGTGCAAGAGATTGAGATAATGCGGCTTCAACTCTGTTAGGTTCTCCTTTATCACTGTTCTTAGGTACTGTGGGAAGTGGTGATGAGGTAGGCGCAGGACTGTCACGCTCGACGGCATCAAGCAAGGGGAGATAGCTCGGTGTGAACAGACCATGGAATTCGCGTTCACGTTCGTGGGGGCTTCTTGGACCATTGTCCAGAAGGATCCCCGTCGTATTGAGTGAAACTGGAGGAGGCGAGACGACGCCTCCGGACCTTGCCATTCCGTTGAGATTGTTGAGTGGTATGGAGGTAGCATGGGCGTGAGTGGTTGAGGAGGAGGTGGCGAGTGTGGTGGGTGATAGGTGTGAGTCAGCAGCAGGATGACGTTGATTCTCAATACCAGGCTTCAGGGCCGGGTATCTGTGGAGTGAGTCGGTGATGGCCTTTTCTACCTCTGATGAGACATCTCGGGGTACACCCTTGAGTACCTCGTCTTTGTAATGCTTGAACTGTTGTGCCATATCCTGGCTGTAATCGTCGACTTTCCGCTGGAGCTCGGCGAGCTTTTGGAGAAGCTCCGACACCAGGCTCGTTGTGGCATCATCCATTGTGCCGATCATCACACGTGCGCATTCACGCGGCCCGCTGCCCGCGCACACACACACACACACACACAACGGGAGAACTCGTTGATCAGTCGAAAACAGCCAATGAACAAAGGGCGCACATCATACGGGTAAACAACGTGCGGCGAACTTGTTTGGAGTATCAAATTCCCCAGAGTAATTGTTCACCTCGATAAGTATTAAGCGAGGGCCAGATTCCAATTGCGTGCAGACCGCTGCGGCGATGCCGGGGCCCGGGGGGAAGGGGAGTCCAGGTCAGCCCAGGGCAGATAAGGTAGGGCAGGGCAGGACGATGATGTATCGGTATGTAGTAGTGATGTTATCTGTTCTTGCTCTGTTCTACTCTTCTTCACCTTCCCATGTACGTTCTGGAGGGAGAAAACCTTGCAAATGGAGGAGAACGTTGCGCAATCGGTTTAACTGTGATGGTTTTAGTTTGCTACTACACCCCAATAAGTGGCACTTGGCGCAAAGCTTGATAGCGGTTTTGTGTATCAGGATGCATCTAAGACCTTCTAGATAGAACCGGAGGCGTTGCTGATGTGGCGAATTGGCACCTACGGAGGTACTTAAGTATCTATGTAGGTACTGCATTGTACATACAAGGAAATTATAGCATTTCCTACTATACATAGGAATGATTGTTTCGGGAGCTGGTATAATGATAGCTTTTGCGCCCTGCATCACCAGCCCTGGAGACGTTGAGGAATAATTAATACCTCTGTATGATAAGAGGACTATTAGGGTACGAACAGATGTGATGCGTCAAACAGCTGCACTGATAACCTGGTAGGTTTAACGATCTATGTAATCTATGCACACCATATTACTGTTGAGTTTCTTTTGAAGATGACCAATTATTGACATTACTTTCAGCATTTTATTAGGATCAGGATGGCTTAGTTATCAGAGCAAGGGGCACATAAATGTCATGTTATTTATTATCCTGATCTCTATACTGGTCGGCTAATGCCCGTTGTAGAGACACTGCTCCAGCGATGTACAGGCAAGGTAGAGTATATAATCCATCTGATAGGCAAAGGCATGGCATATCTCTGATGCAGCTCCGAGCTCGGGTCTCTTATCCGTACAATCGATGGCAACTCACTAACCGGGTTTAGACCGACTTCTAATTCCTGGCCAATAACCTGAAGCCTGTAGTCTGCCTGGTGATATACTACATACTACTGATATTAGCCTCTTGTTTAATGCCACGTCCAATCTAAGTAGATGCATGCGTTGGTACATCTACCTCCTACATAGCTGCATCTTAATTAGGGTCGTATAATACCATCTGGTGGGTGAATCTGGGTGCAGCATAGCGAACAGTTCCCCTCACCTACATGTACGCGATTCCCTATCAGTGACGTATCCGTGATCTAAAGCGCAGCAGCCGCACCCCGTTCAATATGAATATTACTAGTATAATTCGTACGAGGTTGTTCCTTGAATCTTCTTGACACCAGGATGCCGGAGATTGGCCAATGGCAGCCGGATTGTGTCAAGCACCAGCGTTGGTAAACAGCCAAGCAGCCTGTATTTCGGCAGCGAGATATGTTGTAGGATCACACGACAAGAACTCCATAGAGACACCAATCGCATTAATTGGCCAATCGATAGCCGCAGCGGCAGCGAGCCCCGGAGTGGTGAGCCCATGCTTGAACCAATCATGGCGATTGCGGGGTTGCCGGATATGGTAATGGATGTCTGGGTAGCTATCTTGCAGCCTCGACCTAGAAGCAACCTGGTGGTGCCTATTCATTTGCCGGAGCAAGTTACTACCTACTTATAAATCTATAGATCCATTCAGTTGGAGCACAAAGTGTGGGCTTGCAGATGGCGCGGTCTGGACTACGCCTTCCATAAGTTTCCAAGCCGGGCAGAGCGTGAAACCTTCAGGGCCTTGGATGCCGGGAACGCAGTGTTACATCCGGGACAGCAACCTCCCTTTCGTCTCCAACACTCGTCACCCAGCTCTGGGAAGTGTAATGAGATATTCGGGATCCTCGGGGGAGGGCTTTCGGCCATGAGATGAATGTTTTGATGCGCGGATGCAATACGAGAACCTAGCCCGCAGAGTTTGATAGTTACACATAAGTTTCTCTGCCGACATGGTACTTGGGATGCGTAGAACCAGATCGTGGTGAAAGACTTGCGACGGTGGGTAGCCATGTGGTCACAATCGGTGTTTTAATGCAATTGCCTGAGCAATTATCAAATAGGTATAGGTATAGAATGATGTGTGATGTCGTCTCTCCGGAAGAAAGACGTTCTTCAACTGGGCAGTTGTGGTTTCATAGCTTATTATAAACGTTAGGGCAGGCTCGGTTCGACTCTTCCCAGGCCTCCCGATGAGATACCCCTCGAGGTCCTTACCTCTAGCTAAATGTATCAAGCCCACCAAGCAGGTTTACTAATATGAATATAACTAGTTCGCTGCTCCCGACCAAGAGGCCGTACGTGTAGCAAGTTGTGCTGTGATTCCGTGTTCACCTTCAGTGAGCACGTGAGAGACCTGAGAAGTCCACAGGGCCACGGAGAAACCGCCATCGAGACGATATGTAGACGGTCTGCGATCCAAAGGCTGTGTGGTATTGCTTTAAACCCTGCCGTTTTTGCAATTGCTACGTGACATGGAGAGTACGGGAAGCCGTAGCATAGCGGTTCACATATGTCAAAACATCGGAGGTCGGACGGCATCAGGTAGGTCTATGCTTGAGCTGCGGTTTCCGAGAACGATGCGGCAACAACGGCGTCAAAAGCGAAGTCGGGGTGAGTCAAGGTGTGGCAATGCGAGGCTGCAAGAGCCGACATATTATATTCAGATTCATCTTGTGATTATAAGTAGCACTCCGGTCAGGCTATTTTCAGTGAATGCTGGTGGTAGATCCGGGGGCACTCATTATGCACCAGATTTGGAATATCTAAGCACCCTCGCCTTCCGACAACGAGACCAGGCCAAGCTCAGGGCCACATAAAACCCATCCAAATCTATATATCGCAAAGGAGGCTGCTGCTATGAAGTACTGATAATGCGGCGCGCAAGCCCCTCGAAGAAGGGGGTCAGTTGGGAACGAGCTATTGTCTAGAACGCGAACACCTGGTCTTCCAGTTTGCTCACTGGCCGGGCCTTCTTGAAGCCCAGAGCCTCCGTGGACTTCTTCAGCCCGCTAATCATGGGCGGTGGTCCGCAGAGCAAGATCTTAACGTCATTAGCCGGCTTTGGCAGCCATTTCTATGATCGCGTTAGTCCACATAAGTTTGCAGTGATATGTCAGGAAGACCTACGGTAATCATATCAGGGGTAACATATCCAACGCCGCCTGTCCAGCCCTCGGGCGGCCTGTCGAGAACGTAATGGACTCTAAATCCGGAGTCTTCCTTGGCTAGCGCGTCAAGGTCCTCCTTGAGGAGAATGTCCGCCTCTGTGACGTTTGCGAAGATCAGGTCGACCTGGGTCTTGTCGCCTGCCGCTCGTCCTCGAATGATAGCCCGTATGACCTGGAGCATGGGAGTGATACCAGTCCCGCCGGCAATCATGCCGAAATGGCGCACCATATTGGGGGTATAGACGAAGGCGCCCTTGGGTCCTCTCACGCGAATCGTCTGGCCAACGGCCAACGAAGCCATGTGCTTGGAGATGTTTCCGGTGGGGTAGGACTTGATGAGGAGGTCGAAGTAGCCAGGTTGGTGATCGCCCGAGATAGGAGTGTACGATCGGACAATTTCCTTAGTCGTGCCATCCGGCTGCTTGATATCAGCACCTATCGAGATGTGCTGGCCGATGGGGAGACCCAGGATCGACGTGGGCGCAGGCAGAGAGAATCGATAGCTTCAAGATACATTAGACGGGGCTGGGTTAATGGCGTTCGAGCGGAGAACTAACATGGCTACGTTGTGGGAGATGATCGTCTTCTCCTTAAGCTCAAATTCTTGGAAGGCATCCGGCTTAAGAACCTTCTTGGGCTCTGCAGTGTTGCGGGTCAGATCAGACTTAGATTTAAGAACGATGGAGGAGAACCTACTGGAGCTATAGAACTTGAAGGCGCCTAAAGCAAGGGCAAGTAGAACGGCGAAAGGTGTCCATTCTTTTTTGACAATGTAAGTTCCGACCACCAGGAGACCCGCGGGGATATAGATCCCGTCGACGTAACCCTTCGAGGTCAAGGACGGCTCACTCATTTTGGCGGAAGGGTAGGAAACTTCAGAGTGAACAGCCCAGACTCGACTTTCACCTCTCCTACGCTGGCATTCACAGAATTGAATGCTCAGTGCGACTGGTGACGCGCAGCGGGTATAGCGGAAAGACAGATATTTAGATGAAGAAAAAAACAGATCGTACGTTATCGAGAACTAGGCGTGCCCCCAGCTCATGCACGGGTACGGGGTAAAATCCCGGTGCCGGAGGGCTTCCACATGTCCACATATCAGGGCCCTTATCGATTAGTTTTTAAATTTAATCAAATGCCTCTAACCTAATATAGTAAGTTTTGCATGTAAAGTCATGGCGATCATTGCACCAACAGTCCCATCACTTTGACGCCACGAAATCGTTGGGGAGCATCTCTAATAAAGCCTACTCTCGCGCACCGTGCACGAATAGACCTAGATATCTCCAGTTATCACGAGGATAGGTTCTACGCCCCTATGTTGTCTATTATGTTACCAAGAAGCCTTCTAGGACTGAAGGTGTCAATTGTCGATGTTTGCTGAATTGGGGGCTAGAAATCTTATCATATCGCTCCCATAAGTATTTGACTGGGTCTAACCCAACAAGTCCAGGCTGGTGCCACATTGTTCGTGGGGACTTAAGCCACAACATTAACAGCAGAAGAGGAAGTTCGCCAAACGTAGGAAGAATAGGTAAGTAAGATTGGGTTTAAAAGCACCCTCAATGTCTCAGTTGTAGATGGCGTTGCGACCGCATTGTTACTGCGTGCTTTGGAATTGCCAGATTACACAATCCGATAACCATCACTGCCTTCGTGCGTCCGACGCTGCTTCTCTCGCTTTTGGTAACATTGGGCAAGCGTCGAATATTTTGTTTCAGAATGGGTGATAATCTCACCTCACCAGCTCAGACACCTCCCGCAGACCCGCCGTTTCCTCTGACGGACGTGGACAAATGGATCCTGTCTCTAACAGATGAGGAATTCACGTATCATGATTGGGATGACATGAAGAAAATCATTGGTATGGTATATGATTCGTATTGTCTCATATATATGTCTTGTCTGCTCCTATGGCTTATTCTATTTATAGCTGAGAACAACCTCTCCGTTCTGAAGCGGAAGCCGTCGGACCTTAGGAAATACATGAAATGGACTGCGGAGATCAAGGCGCAGTATGGCTCTATAACTAACTACTTGATGGCATGTCGGCTACCTAAAGCCTGGGGTACGCCTCCTTTCAAGCCAGCATCCAATATCCCCTTCGAGGACCCCTCTGACTATCGCGTTTTGCTCAACGACTGGCCTTACGGCATGACGCCAAATATGGCTCATATCGTTGTCTGGTCCCGGACTCCCATCGAGACCGACAACGAGAGGGGTGATTTGACTCCCGAAAGCCGACAGATAGTTTCCGACTTCGTTAGACGGTTCTTTGTTGAGAGACTCGGACCCCAAGGGAGCGACAAGGTCTTATGGTTCAAGAACTGGGTCGCATTGCAGAGCGTCAGGGCCCTGGAGCATATTCATGTCATTGTGAGGGACGTGGAGAAGGATATTCTTGATGAGTGGACAAAAGAACTAGACTGCCATAGACCGTAGAACTGAAGCATGCCCGCTAGACTAGTTAGGTGACCAACTCAATAGAAGATCTTGCCTCGCTTTGCTTTGTCCGCCACCGAGATGGACGGCGCAGGAGAGGTCATTGAGCTCAGAGATGGCAGGTTGTAGCGGCCGAGGGATTTCGCTTCTCAGGCTGCTCGCCTCTGTTTTCTGTTTCCTGCTACTTGTGCAGCATTTCCCTGCTGCTGCTGCTGCTGTTGCTGTTGCATACCAGCCATTCCAGCCATTCCACGAGCTGCCCCCAAGAGACCGAATCCCTTATAGGCACCGTAAGCAGGGACTACACCCCACAACAGCCATCCCCAGTTGCCGAACAGAATGACAAGGACTACCGACGCCCAGGTGACCCAGATGACATCGAACATGTACTCGGTGAGGCCTGGAGCGGATAGGTCTTCCCCAGACTTCTTTAGCGCCTTTGTCTGAGGATCATATTTGGGACGTCCCATCGTCTCCAAGACAAATTCGCATAGGAAACTTGGAATTGAGAGAAGGACATATAGCAGGGTTGACCGCTTCTTGAAGAGCAAGTTGAATAACACATATAGAGTGTTAACTATGAGAGTGCCGATATGTAGGTTGTTCAAGGCGGCCGCGTTGGACTTTGCTCTATCCTTGCGTGCTTTCTGCGCCATTGTAAGGACGAAGTAAGCTGGTGTAAATATTTCAGGGCCTGGTTGGTTGCTTTTGATGATCCGGACAGTACAGATTGAATTCGTGTTTTTTTCTAGACTTCGGGCTGATGTCACGATGTAGTATAACGTGGCGTTTACAATCCTCGACGAGGCTGAATTGACAAGAACCTCTGGGAGTCGCATCTGTGGCCCCTCCATGGAGAATTAAGGTGGCTGGTTAGCAGCAAAGTGGTGGCGTTTACAGTACCTAGTTACCTAATGTTAGGCCCTTTGGGAGCCCACCTGCACCTGTAAACATCAAAGAAAGTTGTTGCTCTGCCAGGCTGTGTGGACCTAGACATTCTAGCCTCCAGGCGGCGCGTAACCAATCAACCTCCCACTGCCCTTTACCCACCACAACAATTGATGAATCCAAGTCGCGACGAAGCTCGGACTGCGAACCAGGCGATAAATGAATGCCTGCTCGAAACATCCCGGCAGAACCAAAACGGACGTTCGAAGCTGACGGCATTCGACTATCTAGAGACATATTCTGTCTCTAGTACCTAGAGAGAGGTAGTGGACAGGGGGCGCATTGAGTACTGGAGGCAATAACCACCACCTGATTCACGTCGAGGGAAGTCATGCCTTGCTGTTCACTTCGTGGCTTTCTTTCACCTACCTAGCAAAAGCCCTTCTTGCACCTTTTCAACAATCGGATCGTCGTCGCTAGACATGCTGGTTCAACAGGGTAGCCACGGCCAACACGTTGAAGATTTCACTTCTTTCGGTTCTAGAAGCACTTTCTGCCTGATACGACCTCCTAGTCCTCAAATCTCCACCACCCGGGTCTCGACATAGACGCCCGGTAATTCTGTCTAATTACTACGGCACCAGGTCGCTCGACTACCTACCTAGTTCTTGTGTCTTCCCGTAAAAGATTTACACATTAAGACTAGGCGCAAGCTTTGACCGCGAGGAAACACCTACCCTCCCGAACGCCCTACCTGTCATATTACCAAGTTACAAGGCGACCCTTTCGGTGTTACATTGGCAACAGACTTACAACTGTCTCCAAAACAGTTCCCCATGGCCAGCCTCGGATAGCACCACCCATCGATTTTCAGCGACTTATGCCCATTCTTCGCGCAGCATGGCCCCGACCAGTACGGCCGTTACGGGCCAACTTAGACAAATCGTCTACTACCATCTTGACAATTTATCTTACGAAAATGCACTGTTTTTCGCCGAGAGACTAGCCGCCCACGACCCCCGATCGAGCGATTCAGCATATCTGCTTGCCGTCTGCCACTATCGTCTGGGTGATTTCCGGTCGGCTTACGAGGTTAGCAAGGCTGCTGGGTATCGTGGTCTGAATCCTGGTTGCGCCTACATATTTGCGCAGACTTGCCTGATACTCGAGCGGCATAGAGACGGTATCACTGCGCTTGAGAAGGCTAAAGGGATATGGAACAACAAAGTCGGCTTTGGAAAACACAGTCCCACGACCAGGACCCAACACCCTGACGCCGCCAGCGTTTGTTGTTTGCTGGGGAAGCTATACCGAGCCTATGAGGACAAGAAGAAGGCCACCGTCAACTTCGAAGAAGCTTTAAAGGCTAACCCCTTCATGTGGGATGCTTTTACGGCCTTATGCGACATGGGCGTGAATCTCAGGACCCCGAGTGTTTTCAAGTTGAACGACACCCTACTAGAGGGAGCGAACCAAAGTTTCTCGAATGGGGTGATGTCAGACCAGAAGGAGGGCAACGGCACCGCTCCTTTAGAACCTCTGCCCAAGAGAGCTGCTGCCCGTTCTGCAAACCTTGATGTCCCAGACCCTTTCGAGTCTCAGCGGGCGGCCGCCGCAAACGAGGCGCTTGGAAGCAATTTATTCTCATCGGGATCGGGGGAGAACGATTTCATGTCCAGGATCCAGGCAGCTCGCTCTAGGATGGCAACTACCGTTGATCCGCTTGGAGTGGTCGAAGGCCAAGAGACGCCGACGACGTCAAATTATGACAGCAATCTACGTGGCCTCGGCTACCAACCGGAGCCTCCTCAGGCCCCCAATAGGAGGATGAGGAACGCTGCACCCGTTGAGCCCGGGGATTTAGATGTGCCCCTTAAGGCGGGGTCTCGCCTCGGCTCGAAAAGGAGTCATAAAGGACAGGACAGGCACCACGAGGAGGTTGCCGCCGACCCAAACCCAACCCTGCTCAGACCATCCGCTTCTACCGCTACGGGTATTGAGAGGAAGAGGACCGTGTCGGGGCATCTTGTGCAACCGAGAACACAACCAGAAGAACCTGGGGCGCCCCAACGGAGAAGCGCAAGGCTGAACATGTTCAATAGAACCAACGCGAAGGCCAATTCTGGAACCTCAACAGTTGGAGCAGGTGCGACCCGTGAACTCAAGAAGGCTAGGCCCCCGGTTTCCAGGATCGTGCGGCCCAACTCAGGCGGGACTAATATCGGCAGGTCTGTTAGTGGGAACAGGAAACCTCTCGAGGAGAATGGCATGGATGTGGACCACGCAGAGGCGCCGCGGGTCAAGGAGATCACGCAACCACCTCCGGCCGTGAGATCTACAGAGACGGACACCGGAAAGATCGAGGAATCGCTGAAATACCTGCTCGACTTATTGAGAAAGTTTGGCTCCGGATACTGTGCATTGTCTCAATATCAATGCGCTGATGCGCTCGCCGCGTACAGTTCACTACCCCGCGCACACCAAGAGACGCCATGGGTGCTGTCACAGGTCGGACGAGCATATTATGAACAGGCAGCGTATGCGGAAGCCGAGAAGTATTACAGGAGACTGCGCATTCTGGCTCCGACGCGCCTTGAAGATATGGAAGTCTACTCCACTATTCTATGGTTTCTGAAGAGAGAGACGGACCTGTCGTTCCTCGCCCACGAGCTGGTCGATTCGTCCTGGCACTCTCCCCAAGCATGGTGTGCATTGGGGAATGCCTGGTCGTTGGCTCGAGACCATGAGCAGGCACTGCGTTGCTTCAAACGGGCAACCCAGCTGAACCCCAAATTTGCATACGCATTCACCTTGCAAGGACACGAACATGTCTCGAACGAAGAATACGAGAAGGCTCTCACGGCATATCGCCAAGCTATATCGGCCGACCGTCGACATTACAATGCCTACTACGGCATCGGACGTGTCTACGAAAAGCTCGGCAGCTACGACAAGGCATATACACACTTCCACTCGGCGTCCAAGATCAATCCAACCAACGCAGTTCTCATCTGCTGCATTGGTAACGTCTTGGAGAAGCAACGACAAATCGGGCAAGCCCTACAGTATTTCAGCAAAGCCACGGAGCTCGCGCCTCATGCGGCACAGACTCGGTACAAGAAGGCTAGGGCACTGTTGGCTCTCAATCAGCTCGAAGCAGCCCAGAAGGAACTCGAGATCTTAAAGAATCTCGCCCCTGACGAGGCGACGGTACATTTCCTGCTTGGAAAGCTTTATAAGACATTGAACGACAAAGGCTCAGCTGTCCGACATTTCACCATAGCATTGAATTTGGATCCCAAGGTTTGTTTCCCATAGTTCCCGGAATCGGCTTCGTTACTAACACCACGACAGGCGAGCCAGCAAATCAAGGAGGCAATCGAGAGTCTCGAAGATGATGACAGCTTCGACGATTCAATGATGGGGTGATTCAGAGCATGGCACAGACCTTTTTGCTCGGGCGCCAAAGAGCGAATATGTATTATCAGGGCTACAGCGGTAAAAGGGGTATCTGGCTAAAGGTGTTGTTGTGTTACTTGATCGAGCATTGGTGGCAGGAGTCGATCCGCCACAGGTACGGACGCGTCAGGCGGCTAAGTTAGTTATTCGGCATCATTCGGAATCGGCATGGCACAGGCGTTCAGGAAACCTCAGGTGGCCCTTCGTGGTCGGATCCCATTAGGAAATGCGGTGTTTTTGTGTATACCTGGTAGCAAGGAAACATGCATCACGATAATTGTATATTAAGGAATGAAACAGTCGGGGCCGCCCCGACGACGCAGCGAGCTTTCTGGAGATTACCTAACAAGGGGACGGTTGCATTATGGCCTTTGCGAATATTATGATATGTGACCAATGGACCGTAGTGTATTGTAACAGTTCACAAGTCCTCCTCCATTGATTCATATCAGGTTGCCAACTTCTTGAGTACTAGTGACCCTTTATTGGGCGCTCAGGAGGCGGTCAAATCACATGCAGGCTGTTGCTGTTGGGAAAGTACTAGGCGCTAGATGCAGATTCTACTTAGCGATGTAGGGCTCCCTAGAGGCGTACTTGGAGAGGCTTTGATTGGTCAAAGAGGGTGGGAATTCCGGTTGCGAATGCACAGGGGCACAAACCCTTCCGGAGCCTAAAAGATGAAGGTCCGGCCCCCCCTTGCCGGCAACACGTGACACCTGACAGGCTGAGGGAATGAGGGGCACGGACCCCGCGAACTCCTAGCTTAGCGCCATGCAAGGATCAGGAATTCCGGGCCAAATCCACCACCAAAAACCGGCCGCGCTTTCACAATTGTTTTGGATCAGGAAACGGCCCTCAATTTGACACCTCTTTTCTAAGATCAGAATCAGCAGGAACGATTAGATCACGCCGCTGCCTTATTTTGCAACCCACCATATTTAGACTAGCGCATTTTTCTTCCCAACTCACAATCAGTAACAGCCGGCGCCGCAACTCTCAGCGACAGATAAATCCCTTTCTCCCTCCACTTAACCAACTTCGCCCACTTCTACTCTTTTCCTGTTTTATACATCCACAAACTGCCGCATCTTCCACACAATTTTCGACCATCGAGTCATCAGCATTTCCATTAATATCCATCACCAAAACACACTTGCAACACTCCTAAACCTCATTCAAGATGACTGGACGTAAGTGCATTTGATTATTTCATCTCCGGCTCGCTGTCGCGTCGCAAAATGGTGATGCAGGAACTGTTGGTGTGGGTTTAGCCGACCTGATCTCATCACCCCTTACCGACGCGTCTCACTTCAACTTAAAAAAACATTATCCCACCTTACGCGACAGCACTTGGCTTTCAAGAACACCCAAATGGTATCATGGAATGCACGTACTGACGTATCGTCTCAACAGGCGGCAAGGGCGGCAAGGGTCTCGGCAAGGGCGGTGCCAAGCGCCACCGAAAGATTCTTCGTGACAACATCCAAGGTATCACCAAGCCCGCCATCCGACGTCTCGCTCGTCGTGGTGGTGTCAAGCGTATCTCAGCCAGTAAGTTGCCCATAGTTTCTGTCCTAGATAAGATGACAAGATACTGACACCGCATGCAGTGATTTACGAGGAGACCCGTGGTGTCCTAAAGTCCTTCCTCGAGGGTGTCATTCGTGACGCTGTTACGTACACTGAGCACGCCAAGCGCAAGACGGTCACGTCCCTGGACGTCGTTTATGCGCTGAAGCGACAGGGCCGCACCCTGTACGGTTTTGGTGGTTAAGCGTGTCTTCGCTACAACACCTCATACTGCAATCTACCTACTCCTACGGTCCATGGTCTTCTGCCTAGTTGGGCGGCCCGCCATACGCGGCGAGACGGAGGAAGGGAGGACTCGCGATGGATTCTCTGTACTTGTGACATTACGGATATCTGGCATGATACACACATTCTGATGCTGGCGTTGGTGGCTCTACGGATAATGGACTACATGATACTTACTCTCACTGGCGTCTGGAGGAAAGACTGCCTACGAGAGGTACCTGATGCTGAATATACTTGCAATGCTTTGATGCTTGCCCATGAACACCAAAACTAGCTGCTCTTGCGTAAACGTGACTGTCTTGAGGTGCGTCTCGTCGAATCGTGTTTGCGGAGTATTGTTTCTTAATGTGCTGGAGGTATCTTCATAATATGACTCTAGTCTAATCGACGTGCACTCTGTCCGGAACTCCAAACGCCTGACTTTCCTTGCCATGCTTCCTTCATAGCGGGCTACGCCCAAATGCCACTGTAACCTCCCATGATCCTACCCCCACCCCTCATCCACCGCCCCTTGTCTTTTCTTTCTTGCTCTTCCCCCTTCAGCAAGCATATATTCCCCACCTTCTAGAGGTACTTGCGCCCGGCCGCGGCGACGCGCTGGCGGAAGATGGGGCTGCGCACCTCCATGTTGACGCGGTAGAAGGGGCTCATGACGGTCTTGACCCAGCTCTCGTAGACCTCGAGCATGAAGCTGCGCACGGCCTCCTCGGTCTGCGGGCTCGTGGGGTTCGCGCCGATGGACGTCGCGGCGCTGGAGCCGCTGCTGGAGCGCGTGGCGGAGGAACTCGTTGCTGCGGTGGGGGTGTTGGTGGTGGTGGGCTGGTGCAGCAGCAGGAACTTCACGTTCGCACCCGTCATGAAGCACGACACGTAGTTGTTGAAGAACTTGTCCACGCACTTGAGGTACCTTTATTTTACGCATCATGGAAGATTTTAGCTTAGTGCTGTACATGTAACGTGCGGGGAGGCGGGTAGCGAAGTCAGGAGAGAGGGAAGGGCCGGGAGGTGTGGAAGAAAAAAAGGCGTGACATACATCTGCCCCGTCCCCCACTGCACCTCCTCGACGATGTCCAGGCTGCTGTGCACGATGAATTGGTTCATGTGCCGCGCCTGCTCGTTGAACCGCGCCTGCCCGTCGCCGCCCTGCTTCGACGTCCCGAATTCGTACTCGAAGAGCGGGTTGTCTTGCGTCCCGACGATCACGAAGTAGTACGACATAGTTGTCTCTCTCCCTCTCGTTGCTGTTGTTTATTGCTGTGACGGGGGCGTTATCTGTCTATCATTTGCGATGAGCGGCGCGGGCGTTTTGGTCCGTATGCTGTGTGGATAGCGAGGTAGTTAGGTACGTGGTGAATTTGGTCACCCTTTTGTCGGAGCTCGTACTATTGCCGCGAGCTTCCAGTCGGTGGTGTTGATAACAGGACGGGGGGCCGCTATTCAGGAAAGTGGGCTTATCGGGGGGGTGCTGGGAGCTAGGGGGGCTTTAGTGCATGGTAGGTACCGTGCCTAGGTGGCTTGTGCATCGTCCGGCCCCGACCCGCTCCCGGAACTTTTCTGGACCTTCTTGCCGTTGCGCAATTGGCATCTCTTTTGGTGAAATCCCGTCTCTACTCGACGCCCCGCCGCCGCCCTCCCCGCCGAGCTGAGCAGCAGCACAAGATGTTCGGCGCATTCAGGTTCACGAACCCGCTATCCGGCGGTCTGTTATGGTACGAGCGACCGCTACGGGGGGACATCCTATGCTATCCATCCGCGCGCGCCCCGCCACACTCTCTCGCGCGCACAAGATCGATCACCCATCATCATCACCATCCTCACCGCCTCCGATCCCGTCCGTATTGACCTTTAGTTGGGATTTCGTGGCTAACGAGGCACACGCCCGCCATTACAGGAAGACGCCGTGGCGACTCTCCCGGTTCCAGAAGGCGCGGCAGCGCAGGCGCCTGCGGGCCGTCGACGCCGTCGTGGACACGCTGGACAAGGCGCTCGCGAAGAAGGGCGAGACGCTCAAGGCCCTCGAGGTCTGGAAGGAGACCATGCCCACCGAGGCCGAGATGCTGCCCAGGGACAAGTACACCATGTTCGACCGGAAGGAGAAGAGGTACAGGAAGGGAATCCACAGTGAGTGGGGGCTTTTTTTCTTTTTTGATCGGACTGGACACCAGGTGTTGAGGGAGTCTGCAACGCCTCGTCGCTGACCTTGTTGCAGAGCTGCCGAAGTGGACGAGAGTTTCCCAGAGGGTGAACCCGCCCGGTTATTAGACTGCTTATGATGGATTTGTTGGGGTGGCAGGGATGAGGCTGGAGCTTTAATCCTGCTGTACACTACTATTGCCGGAAATGCGAAACAATGGCTTCCTCTGTACATATATGACATAAGAGGAAGGGCGTCACGTCTCTGGCGGTCATCAAATAGATTAGCTCAAAAGCATGCATGAGCCATTATGTGTAAATAAATTTTTACGTTCCCAATTTTAACAGTGATGGAAGAAACGCAAACCCAACCCGCGCTTCTTATTCCGTTCCCCGCCTAGGGTATCATGTCATCAGGCCTTAACCGGCGCATAGTCGCTGTCAACAGTAGTCACAGCAGTCCCCAGTCCTACCTGAGACGTCCGTAGTCATCCTCGTGGTGCCCGTCGCGCTCCCGCTGACGCTCGGACTCGCGCATCCGCTCCGCCTGGATGGCCCTGCCCAGACCGCCCCGGCCCTCGTCGTAGTCGTCGCGGTACTCGTCGCGAACCTGGCCGCCGGACTTGCCGCGGCCGTACTGGCGGCCCTCCTCGAAGCCCGGGTCCAGGTCGGTGCGGATGACGCGCTCGTCCAGCTTGGTGCCGCCGATGTACTTCATGCAATCTAGGGCGTCCTGGTGTGTGTAGTACTCGACGAAGCAGAAGCCGCACGGCGTCTTGTTGAACCGGTCGAGCCCCATCACCAGACGCTTGATCTCGCCGCACTTGGAGAACAGCTCGTACACCTGCTCCTCGGTGGTGTAGAAGGAGCTGCGGCGCGAGGGAACACGCGGGCGTGAGTATGTATGTACAAGAGAGAAAAGAGAAGGATGCGGGTCAGGAAGAGAGAGGGTGCGGGTGAGAGACTTACAGGTTGCCCACGTAGAGGGTAGTGGCGTCCTTCAGGGGATCTTCCGGCGGCTCCTCCGGTTGGGCGTTGTTGCCCATCTCGGTGTCCCCATCTCTACCGTCCCTGCCATGATCTGTCCTTCTCCGTTTGTTCTGTAGTAGACGAGACAGTGAGCAATGATAATGAACCCGACCTGAGACAAAGTCATGGGAACGAGATACATCGGTAAGAGCTCACTCACCCTGCTGACGTAGTAAGCGCTGGGCCTATCCAGCCTATCCACCGTCGACCTCAAACCACCTCGCATCCTATTTGCAGTCTCCATTATTTTTCGATGTGTGTTTGTAAGACGGGATGAGATGGATAGAATGCGAATTGGGAAAGGAGAAGGCTGAATGGGAAGGCTGAGTAGGAAAGTACAGTAGCTAGAAGTGACTTGGTGCCACAACTGACGAATAATTGTGAAGCTCGATCCACATTTTTGCGTCGTGAGGTCAAAACGCGTCGCGCTACGAAGTACTTGCTACGTACCCCTACATGCATGTGTGTATGTAGGTAGCCACGGAAATAAAGTGGGCTAAATACAACCAGTTGCCAGGGCAAGTGGGATCATTTGAAAGCTGGAAGCTCAGGGCCTGCAGCTGCAGCTGGTATCCACATGTTGTTCACTTTACGGAATACGTTACGTTAGTACCTTCAACTTCAAATTCCAGACCGGAAAGGGCTTTCTCTTCTGCATCGAGATCTGCCGCTTGCTTTCATCCATGTTAGCTGGGCGGCGGTCGTGACTCTTTCACCACCTGATTACTAACCGAATTTGATATCTTTTAATATAATCATCTCCCACCCTCTCAGCAACATCACCCAATCCCAGAGGCCAGGGTATCGCGATAGTTGCCCGTCTGCGCAGTGCGTCGAAACATGCCCTTCTGTTGTTGATTTCCATCCGCGTCTCTCACCGAACATCGACAATTCGCCGAGTATGCCTAAGATAAAGAGCTACACGCCTGCCTGGCTTTCCAAGCCATCGCCGGGCCATGACCTCTTTGCTCCCTCTCCTTCTGACACTCCCAAACGTTCCTCACTTTACGACTCTGCCAGAACCTACGCAGCTTCGGGACCACGCCGGACTATCGCCCGCCGCGGCACCGAGGTATTCATTGCTGTTGGGAAGGAGATCAGATGGGCAGATCTTGTTTATCTGAAAGAGAGGTGGCAAGAGAAGGGAACCCGAGGCCTCGATGGCACTCGCATCAAGCACGAGGACTCCTCAGAACCGGGAGACGACGAGATTCTGAAAGAGTCCATCGAGAACGGTTTCGCCGAAGGCTTTCGAGTCAGTATGGAATATCACGTTATCGTTTATTGTGACTGCTAACCTCGCTGTAGACAATCAAGACGCCTATTGGCTGTGACATCCAGCAGCTTATCATATCACCCTACGCCAATTTTATGGCCATCGTGACCACTCACACCGTTCGTGTCATCCTCTTGCCAGATTCCACCCATCTCACGGCACCCAGCCTTGATGTCATAAAACCAAAATCCTGGACATTGGGCCCAACCACGCATGTAGTCGATCGCTCACCTATCGCCTCGGCACTGTGGCATCCTCTTGGGGTTAATGGCTCTGCTCTAGTCACCATCACTAAAGATGCTGTCGTCAGGGTCTGGGAGCTCTCCCAGAACGACCGATGGTCCTTCGATTCGCCTTCCCTTACCATTGACTTGAAGAAGCTCGCAGATGGTACATCCCTAGATCAAAATTTCGCGGCATCGACCACTGTCACAAACAAGGGTTTCTCGCCCGACTCTTTCGAGATGGAAGTCGCCGCTGCCTGCTTTGGGGGAAGGGGTTCTGGAGGCTGGTCCCCGATGACGCTGTGGATAGCCATGAGGGAAGGCGACGTCTACGCACTTTGCCCATTACTACCCACGCAATGGGCTCCGCCGCCCACCTTGATCCCCTCGCTCTCGATATCCATTGTTGGCAACTTAGCCGCCGTCGAGAATGACCCGCATGTGTCTGAACCGGCAAAGCTGCTAGCACAGCAACAGCTAGACTGGATGTCAGACCTCGACAATCAGGAGCCCAAGGTCGTCGAGGGACCTCCGGGGGAACCTCCCACGGAGATATACCTGCGTCCTACGAAGCCAGGAACTGTACCACGACTACAAGGGCCCTTCGACCTAGAGCTGAGCCCTGAGAGCGAAGACGATCTTGACTTGGAGCTGACAGATATCTTCGTCATTGGCGAAAAGTTGGATACGGAGGAGTTGATGATGGGTGAGGAAGACGAACTCGAGGTGGAGGACGTCGAGCGGGAGGGCTTGTCGCTCTCTGTCATCTGTCTGCTTTCGTCAAGTGGCCAGCTGCGCATATGCCTGGACCTTGACGGCGTCCAAGCCCAGTGGTTACCTCCTCGGAATAAGTTGAAAACCCTCGGGCGCCTAGCAGCAACGACCGAACCGCCCTCTCTTCTAACGTTCCAGAGTCTAGACGTCTTGACGTCGCTGGAATGTGCAGAAGAACGGTGGCCGATGATTAGCCCAGATGTTACTTCCCGGTATTCATTCTTCGTCACTCATCCTACTAGTATCACATACATATCCTTGGCCCCCTGGGTGTTCCGTCTTGAGAGTGAGCTTCAGGGCGAATCGCAGGCAGGGTCCGAATTTAGGATCGACCTCTTGGTGAACGGGCAGAGTTCGACTCGAGAAAGACTTTACACAAATCCCGCCCAGGGCGATTCACATCTGCCCCTGGCTGCTGTTGTTGCCATCCGGGATCCTGATCTTGGCTATTTCTTGCTATCGGCGACTCCATTTGAGCCAGTCGCAATGGTTTTCGAGACACCAGATGATGACTTCGAACCCACCCGCTCCGTCTCGCCTACGTTCGATAAGGATGCAGAAGTGCAGCCCTTGGACTTCTACGAACCTCGACCGGTTTTCCAGCCGTCACATGCGTTCGACGAGGATTCTGCCCTCCCGGCGATGTTGGAACAACTCCGCACCAGTCGGCACAAGACGGTTGTCAACCAGGAAGTTAGGCTCTCCCCGTTGACACTACAAGTCTTTACAGACGCACACAAGATTCTTAGCGAAGAGACACATAGACTCGGCCTGGCAGCATCCGAGCTATTTCGCCGGTGCGAGAAGCTGCAGACCGAACTTAGGCAACAAATCACCAAAGCGAACGAGGTCAAGGCGAGAGTTGAGGCGGTCACGGGAGAGGACCAGGACGACGGCGAAGGGCCAGAATCAAGCAATGCCGCCTTCGAGAGGCGTCTCCAGAACGCCAAGGAGAGAGGCGAGGCGCTCAGTCAACGATTGGAAAAGATGCGGAAGACAGTCACGAAGGCTACTAACCAAGAGCTAAGCAATAAGGAGCGATCGTGGGTCAACGAAGTGAAGGCTATGGAGGCCAGCATACTCGCGACGGGGCCGCCGGAGGATGGGCCCGCCCGCTTGAAACAGACTCTGAAACGATACGAAGAGGTCAAGCGGTTACGAGAAGAGCTGGTTGAGGAGGCGAAGAAGCTAGGCGAAACCACGGGTGATGAGGACGACGAGAGTTTAGGATCTTCATCGATCGACCTGCGCATACCATCGGACCTCAGAAGAGCAAAGATCAGCCAAGTGAAAGGATTACTCGAGCGGGAGACAGCCCTGGTAGAGGCTGTCAAGTCGCGACTCGAAAGGCTTCACGTCGTTGGATAAAGTGGACTTGGCGGAGGAGTTGGGTCGCCTCAAGTTGGGCAATATTCGTTGCGACATTTACTGTTTGCTCTGTAGGGATCCACGGACGAAGCAGCGAGTGACGACTGGACCATATTATCGGACCGTGGGACACGTCGTGTTCGCGTGCGTCATGGCCAACCAGCTATTGAATCTAATTGCTGCGAGTACGTTCGCCTTGTACCCAGCTGTGTGAGCTTCAGTTGATGTTGCTAGGCGTGCCACAAACAGGATGATCCTCGTTGGCAGCCTGCCGATCCTTTCCGTCCGTAGCATCCGTTATCCTGCCCGCGCAGGGATTGCGGCTTCAAAAATACTTCGTCCTGGCGTGCAGTGAACAATATGGACAGCAGAAAATATCAGATCATTCGTAGCTTCAAAAAGTGCCCGCCATCCCGGCCCGCAAATCTAGCAGGAAATCACCGTCGAGCTGCCCGTCTGGTTGGCTGGCTGGGCTGTTATTTTTGCAAGGTAAAGAAGGATTGACCGCGCAAGACACTGATAACTTTTGAAGGGATTACTTTGCAACGCCGTCCAGGCCCAACGTGGCGTTGACACTAGACGACATTATACCAGTTCCAGTTCGGACTGCGTGCAGGCTACGGCACATAAATACTACTTAACTACGCAGGTCCGCTTCGACTGACAGTGTAATTCAAAATCGTACCAGCCTGCACCAGGCTCGTACGTTATTTCACACGGCTATTCACATTGTTCGAATCTTCAATTTGTCCCATGTCAAAATTGGAGGCGACCTCTAGGATTCATGCGATAGTTTCCCCGGAAGCAATATCTGTACTGCAGTAAGGCCGACTCCAGAACGAACTCCGGGTTCCAAGGAGCCCCCGATTTGCCCTCAGCTTCCTATACGCACGATTGGTCCTCCTTCTTAGCTTGGCATTTAATTTCTAGCCCTGGAGCCCGTCCTTGAGCTCCTGTAATTGGATACGAACCCTTACCTTCGTGTAGTGATTGTGATGTAATGCCAGAGTAACAGCTTCACTTATGTTTAAAGGCTCTGGGCAATTCTTTCGTCTCTTTGACTTACTCCTTACCTACAGGATCAGCGGGATCAGAGTATTTTTTGGCACACCGCGGCGATGGATACAACGATGATCTCTGGAGGCGCCGCAAAAGAAACCGGGGGCGTCGGATCACAACCTGTGCCCGCTTACAGTCGTGCTACCGCTTTCATGCAGCTAGCCAGTTCGGCTCAGAGACCAACAGTTCCCTTAGACTTCTCGTCCATGTCGAGAGCGACCATACACCTTATGGTATGTCTTGCGAACTAGGATGTTAAACCCAGAAGCCCGGATGTACGGTCACTGTGCCCAGGCGATGAGACCCTTCCCGAATCCAATCGCCGCGTCCTCTCTCATTAGACAGGACACCGCTTCTTGTTAATGGTAGGGCAAAGTACCTTGTCTGCAGCAGTATTCCCGAGTACGGACGTCCCCAAACCGATAGTGGCTAAGACGTGCGCCCCTGTTGCTTTCCCCTCCATCTGCGTGGCGTGTTGCGTGATGAATGTTGTCCGCCGCTTTTGAGAGCGGCCTGTGTGAGTCTATGACACTATTGTCCACTATCCTCCTGGCTGCATGTATATAAACTGCGGTTGGTCCCCTCACTATCGTAGTCTCCAACGGTAAGGCCCTTTCACACCGGGCTTCCCAATGGTGTTGCGTTTCAAACCACTCTTTTCTTCAGTCGTTCTTGGGGACCAGACCACCCCGGATCTCATCATGGCACCAACTGTCACGATGAATTTCTATCGAAATCAAATAATCGGCAAGTCCCTCTTCCCACCTTGCGTAGCTTTCTTACCAAATAAGTTTCTAACGCGCGTATAGACAATTGCGAGTTCATCTCCGCCAAAGATGACTATATATCCGTAGTCACACAGAGAAACCTTAAGGGGGAATATAAGGCCTATGTTCTACGTTCGAAGGATGACTTACGCGAGCCCCTGGTCTCGTCAGATTTCGTCGAGACGATGCAAAAGGCCTTTGAATCCCTATTCACGAAGTCATGCGAGGCTGTCCATCATTACCTTGATACAAACGGCTTCTCCAACCCGCCTGACATCAAGAAAACCAAGTTCGACAGCGACGATGACACTGCATCAGCGGTGTCAGGGCAATCGGAGTCCTCGACCGCCGCGTTCTCCGAGTGCGACAGCTCAGAGGACGAGCTTGCCAAGCCCGCCGCCTCGCCCCCTGAGAAGGAGAATCACGCAGGCCACGGAGATGGCCTGTCCAAGCTACCGTCCTGCAGGAAATTTACGATGAAGAGCCGCAAATCGGCCATATCCGCGGACCTTAGGCTTCCCTCCGCGCGGGATCACCGCTGCTCGTCGAAGCGCGACCTGGAGGAGGACGAATCGGACGACGAGGTCGGCGCAATCTACCAGCATCACCTGCCCCCTCGGTATCCCCCAGGACACCCAGGGCGAGCCGTGAACGGTCCCATCAGCAGGGCCTCGCCGCCCGGCTGCCGCGCGCCCCCGCCGCCGCCTGGGTGGCAGGGTCCTCCTCCAGTGCATACGTCGATGCGTGGGGGTCCACTAATGATGCCGCCGCCTCCAAGCGCCGTCGCTCGCGGTCCCATGCCACCGCTGCCAGCAGCGAACCACTCACAGCAACAGCAGCTCTTCCTCCATGGTCAGCGCATGCCCATGGCAGGACCTCCCCACGGTTCGACTCACCAGCATGCGCATCAGCTTCATCAACCCAGTGGAGCACCGCCGCAGCACCCGTCATCTCTGCATCCTTCCATCCTGAGTGGACCGGTTCATTCCCCCTCCTGTTCCCCCTCATCCGGAGGAGATAACGCCCACGCTTCTACTGGTCTCTTCGACGTCCGCCTCACCATCCTCTGGCTGGGCCGGGGCGAGCAGCGTGTCCTGGAACACATGCGACCCAGCATTAGCGCGCTGAAAGAGGCGGCGCTGGCATACGTTCGGACGCATGCGTCCGCCTTCGAGCCTCATCATCATCAGCCGTCCTCGTCGTCCTCCTCACCACCGAGCGTGGGCGTGGGTGGAGGAGCCACCGCCGCCACGGGAGGAAGCAAGGCTTCGGCGTCGCCGACGATCCATCTGCGCGCCGTCGTCCGCCAGGCCATATTTGGTCACGAATCCTTCGACATGACCACGTACCGCGGCGACGACCTCACCAAGCTGTTCCTCGTCATGTCCAACGGCTCGATCCCCAGCTTCGAGATCGCCGTCGATTCTCCCGTGCGCCCTGCTTCTTCTACTGCTGCTGCTGCTGCTGGTGGTGGTGCTGGGCCCGGGATGGCCGTGCTACAGCAGCAACTTGCCTGATAGGTAGGGGAGAGGGGAGGGGATCCCGGGGATGGGTGCATGAGAGATGAGAGGCAACGGTGGCTGCAGATCTTGGGCAAAGGCTGCATGTCGATTTCGTGTAAGGTGACTGACGTCCAATCAAGCGGCCCGACAGGGGCTTCTCGGCGTCCAGCCGACCGAAAGGGGTGGGCGTATAATGTGTCTCTCTGGCCTCTACTTCACCGGCTCACCTGCAGTTTACGAGCTGAGTTCGCCTTCAGAATAGCGGTGTGGATCCCACCAGCAGCAATTGCCGGCATGAGGGGAGAAAAAAGCAAAGAAACGAATGGGGGTGTAGAAAAAACGGTGATACACAAAAATTACTCTGGTCCGGTTGGTCTTACCGATGTGTTGTCTCGCCCATTCTGTCCGCCCGTCAAGTCAATCCATACGTCCGTCAATTAGTCAGCAATCATCTTACCCGTCCAATATCCCTCCACCACCACCACCCCTCCCTCTCGGGTTTGGCAGCTCAGCACAGCTGCAAGAGCCTCACTCTCTTCGGGTTCTGCGGCCTCTCGCCAAGACGATCCTGGCGCACTTCACCCAATTCTTCTTGGTCGTCCTTTTTCCAGGGTGAAAACGCCTTATCATTAGGCTGGCCGTAGAAGATGGATAGAGTGAACGGCTGCTCTATCTTGGGGTAGCATGGATGAATGGGAGGATGGAAAGAAGGCCCCGATGGAATAGAGAACGTTGCATCGCGGGGGGGTGGGCGAAGACTTTGCTCGGTTTCCCGCGGTCGTTCTACCCACATGCAGCCGAGGTCGCTGGCTGCTAATTTGATTGCTCTCTATCAATTGCATCTCGTGGTTCACCGGTTTGTCCTTTGGGGTTTTCTTTCCATCTTCTCTCGGCAGCCACCGCTAAACGGAGGTTTCCTCTCACCGGACTCTACGGACACCTACATATTTTTTCCTCATTTCTTTTACTGGTGGTGACTGTCGTTATCATTTCTTCATCTACAGGGGAGGAAGTGCCGGTAGCGGGTTAGGGGGCGAGTTATAAGCTATGATGACAAGATTTTCATCTGGCCGGAGTTTCTGTTTTGGTTTCCTTTTCGTTTATTCCTTCGATTTCTTCCCCCCCCTTTTCCTTCTCAGTTTCTATTAATAAACCTGTCATTTTTACACGACGGGCGGCTCAGCCTGTAGGGTGCTGAGCAGTGGTAAGTGGGAAAGGGCAAAGACCCAAAGTGTGCGCTAGGAAAATGAAGATGGGAAAGTCACCCGTAGCAAATTAGAAATTATCTTAATCGACCCAATCGGAAAAGGGCCAGTTTATGTTTATTTGACCTCTTCAGGTTCGCCCAATCATGCTTTCTCCAATTTCCAGGGGGCTGTTTTTTTGAATATGTCCTCGACCTCTTTAGGAAATTTTATTCATCCAAGCCATGAGTAAGCCATAACCAATAAAGCCATCTTGCCACGCCTCCATGAAGGGGGCGGGGAGGCAACCTATTCATTGCTTCATCGGTACGCAAGAGATCCGCCAGATGGCGCCGTAATTTCCCGGAAGGGTTGGTAGCACGACGTCGATGCTACGGAAAACGTGCAAGTAAGCAGCAAGCTCTTTCCTGCCCGTTTTCCTGTGTTTGGCCTGGCCGCCAGTGTTAGCATAAGTGAAAAAGAGAGAGCTGCCTCTTCCTTATTTTACTCGTGCCATTGGTTAGCTAGGCATGACGACACACCGAATGAGCACCTTGGGTCGATTCAGACGAAGCCAGCCGCGCCAGTGGCGCCGCCGAATCGGCCAATATGTGGTAAATAAGAGAGGTCAGCTAGCAGCGGTTCGGCGCACATTCTGGTTCGTCTGATAATGGCGGTGGTGGTGTTGGTGTCGTCTGCGCTGCTGCCGTGGAAAGTCATACAGCAGCAGCAGCGTGCTTGCTGTACTTCCTCCCTCGTTCGCTCCCATTCTCCCTTAAACTCACTCACTCGGTCAAGGACCGTTCCTTCCCTTTCCTTCCCATCCCATCTCATATGTGGCACGCATGAAAGCACGCAATCACACGGGCGGGCAGGCAGGCAGGCAAGGCAGTGTAGCGGTAACGTGGCGTGGGGTTTATCGAGCGGCTCGGGGGGTAGTCCCAGCCCTTACCCCCGTCTCGTTCTCGTAATACAATCACGCAACATCTCTTGATACCCGCGCGCACATGTGTATATGTTATGTGTCTATGTGTCTGTCTCTGCGTAATTAGATAGCGAAGATAGAGAAAACAAGAGACAAGAGAGTGTGATCTGGGCCGATTAAGCCCGTAAACGAGCTAGAGACAAGGCAGGCGAACAAGCAGATACGTAGGACCATCACGAAACTAGATAAGACAAGGTAAAAGGCCAGGCGAGGCTGAAATAGGAGATATTTGTGAAAGCGGACTTTCCGATTAGGTAGGAAACGATAGGAGAATTTACTATTCGGTACCGATCTATACCCAGGGAGGTGTAAGATACCGGCCCCCGGGTGCATGATGCACCTGCGCGTGTATGCACGTCAAGCGTATATGTAAAGAGTACAAGGAAGACGGTGCCCTGACGAGGTGAGCAGGCGAGGAACTGTAGGTATGTGCAACCTGCTCAACAACGCAAAAAGTTCATGCACACATCCCCCAGCGGGCCAATCAGGTTCCTGCAGGAAATGGGAGGGGACCAAGATAACCGTTCTCTCTCTCTCTCCTTTTCCGCCCCCATCCAAGGCCGCGGATCCGATGGTTGGTACACATGAGATAGGAGAAGTCGAACGGGGGCGTATATGCATAGGAACCACGCACGCACGCACGCATTGCACAATACAGAAACCGGAATTCCAAGGTATGCGGGACTATCCGCTGTTCGTTTTCATTTTCTTTTTTCGGTTACGTTGCAATATATCCCGCCTCCTACTCCGATGGGCAGGCCACACACTCACACACACACACGCACGCAACGCCCGACCAAATACCCAACATACAGGAGGGGCCAGAAAATGCAGAGCTTCATCTTTCCCTCCTCCATGGTCCCCGCGGTCCCGGCCGGAGATGGGAAATCTGCGTCGTCAGCTCAGCCGCTGGTGCCCCCCCACATCCCGCAGTCCAGTAGCTAGCTGGGCGTTGCGGAGTCGGATGAGAACGGGGGTCTGAGAAAAGTCGTAGATCCGAGTTATAACCCCCGGGGCTCCTGGTAGTGCCGCAAGGGCAGGGGGTTTCCATCCTGTATCGTGCCTATCGTAGAGGAGGCGGTTACCGTCGTTGTTTGTGGTTGTAGTGGAAGGTAATCGCGAGTAAGTGCGCCTAGCACGTGTCGAGGGGACGAAATTACAATGAAAAGGAAAGTCCGCAAAATGAAAGGGTCACTGCCGTTCGTTCGTTGAGAGGAGCGTCGAGAGTGAGGCTGTCGAGCTTACTTAAGTTTTGTTGAGTGTTGAACCGGATTTTATCTGCTTGTCTTGGTATGAGTTTCCAGGTCACACTCGGACATGACTGGCGGAGACAGCTGATAGTAATTGGTGCTCTATAGGGGTATAGTTTACGTGAAAGTGATAATCTGGCGAGGTTTCCATTTTCGTTGGCCCTCTGATCTGGGAATGAAACAAAGATGCCTCAGCGCTCAGGGTAATTATAGGGGAGCCGACGCCAATTGCTGAAAGGAGTCAGGGGGGTTACGAAGCTTCGACGTGGACTCTCCAACGCTGACTGATGTTCGATCATCCGTTGCCGTTGCAAAAGGACGCATGGAGAATCTTCCGTGTCCATCTAAAAGAAAGATTCCGCGTCCGAAGGATAGCCGAGTCCAAAGGGGCCATAGGGGTATAGATCGGACTCAAGAAAGTAACCAGGCTCAACCATTTGAGAGTAAGGCATATCGAATTCAGGGTCAGCATAGGTCATGTCAAGCGGCGACTCTGGTCCAAGCGAGGGACTAGGGCTGGATCGATACTCGCTTGCTTCATCGCGTTCCTGCTGCTTCTGATGAAGGGGCACGTCATCACCGTAGTGATAAGGGCTGCGGACGAGATCTTGATCGAGCCACATCTGGCTTTCTGTGGGTTGCTCTCCTACGCTGGTGTCCTCCGCAGTGGCCTCGGGTCCTTCTGTTGAGCGGGTTAGTCTATGAGATAGGAAGAGAGTGGCGGATCAAGGCACGGATCTCATATTCAACTTACGGTCCGGATGCAGGCGATCGCGACGGACCCCATCGTCATTCGCGGCACGCGCGCGGACCTTTCTGTCCCTACGCTCCTGGTTCTCGAAAATACGCATCTCACGAGCAGCGCGTCGACTTCTGGCATCTTCCACGACCGAATTATCCCGATCCGGGTCGTGGCGGCGGGCCCGCATGCGTCTGAGGCGCTCTGGCTTGGCCTTCACCTCGGCCTCGCGCCGGCCTCCGACGGTCCATTCCTCGAGGGACCCGTCGAAGGGCAGCTCCCGGGCGAAGACGAGCTTCTGGCGGCGCGTGAGGCGGCACGGGGCGGGCTGCCGCTCGATGAAGCGCACTGGGTTGCTGAGTCAGTGATAACCAATTTCTTCCTTTCTTGTCCAAGCAAATCTTTCACATGGCCCATAACCGAGGACTCCCTAGAAGTTCGGAACTGCCTAGTGGCATGGGATGCGGGAAACGGCTGTAGGAGGAAACCACAAGCATGGTGGAATAGAAAGAGTGAAGGGGAAATACTCACTGGCTCCCTTGCGTCTCTCCTCGAGGAACTCGAGTAGCTCTCGTACGTCATCTACGGGTATACCCCCCTTTTCACCGAAGTTGCCATTCACAGCCATGTTGAGCATGTCTGTAAAGACGATCAGGCTCCTGGTGTGGTAGCCTTTACAGATCAGGGCCAACACGGCGTCCAACTCGAATTTGTTCCAGCTGCGTTTGCCATACTGCTTAGCGGTAGACACATGATTGGTTAGGAGGGGATCCTGGCTTGCCGAGGGAGACTGTTGGTGAGGTGAGGGCGGCATCGTGATGTGTGTATATATGAGTTGACGAAGATACAGAAGGATTTATGAAGATGCGAAGAGGCGCAGAAGATATACGAAAGAGAGTCAATCGCAGTGGCTTCAGTGTAGGATGGTTGGCGGAAGAGAAGAAAGTAAGCGATCAAGTATGCGTAGGGGATGGTGAAAATAACCAAAGCACCTCAGTCAAGAATGGATTGAGGTGAAGGAATTCACTCAGGAAGAGGGAAGAGGTGAAGAAAGCCAGTGAAGAAGAGGGAAGAAGTGAATTCACGAGAACTTCAAGTGAAAAAGCGGATCCTATTGTTCACGAGGGTGGGTTGCGTTAACGACGTGCTACGATAGTGGGAAGGAGTGCAAACAAGGTTGGCGACACTATGTCAGTCGACCAACAGGAATCAGTGCTCGGCACCTGGGTGCCTACACACAGTGCTTGGAACCCCCCGTCCATACCGGTAGACCACCGTAAGTTGACCAGATGCGGCTGGTGCGGCTGGTGAAGAAGTCAAAAGGGGGTACGATCTAGCCTAACAAGCACTGCAGTTGAGGGTGAAGAGCATAAGGTAGGTGATACTAGATGCCCCTTACGAACTTCCCCTATAAAGATAACCTCTCCGCAGCTAAGCTCTATCACGAGGCAATAATACATAAAATCCAGGCCATAACTAGACAGAGGTTAGGTATAGCTACTGCGGGTGGCGGGTGCGGCTCGTGAAGCAGACCAAAGAGCATACTCAAGCCTAGCCACATGAGAGCGAGATTGTAGGAAACACCGAACATATATAATGAAAATGTGGTTATAACGGTGACTATTCTTAATATGAGTCTTGCCTAGGGTTCGTCTATCAACGATCCCTAGGTATTCGACGACGACATGGGTATACGACAACCACCACACCCCAGATGAGTTGTCCAGAACGACAAGACTCAAGATGGCGACATCTACAGCAGGGCACAACTCGACGGCTCCTCCCCTCCGCCCGGACGAAGTATGAAGACGAAACCAGTGGACCACATTCACCGACGAGCCCCAACTTCCCACGTCTCGGGGCAAGGAAAGACCAGGAAAACCATGAAATTCGACGGGACGAAACGCAGCCATGGTACCATCAGGATGACTCGTGTGCTGTAGCAGACAGGCATAAATACCAGGACTATGTATAACTTCTATGGCGAGTCAATCCTCACTATGGTCGACCAGTTACACTCGACGACAACCCGTCGACCGACGATGACAACTACCACCCCCCTCACAAGACCCTCACACCGACGGTCCCTGCGGCAGCAATGTTTACGATGGTTCTCTACGTCGAAGGCAGCGGCAGCGACATCCACGACGACTAGCACAATAGCAATTTCGCCGACGATGGCTGACTACCCTCCACAACAGCAATATCTGGAACAGCCCTCTTGGGCGATGACGAGGACGAGGACGAAGACAAGAATGACGGCGGCGGCGACCTCCACCCCAACCCCAACACAGAAGCAACCTCAACACAGACAAGCACGATCCCGGACCCCAGGTAAAGCGAGCCCAGACATTGATATGTATATATATGCTCACGGATCCCATGTACGCGACTCCCTATCATCCCATCCAATCCACTCGGGTGTACGCGCATCACATGGATAGGGGCGAGACACTCTCTTTTACTCCCGCACGACGACTTGAGCAAGGACATCAACAAAGCACACATGTATGACGTCGGTTCCAACCCGGGGTTCTGGAGATTTTATCCTAGTTTAGTAGTAGTAGTAGTAATAGTAGTAGTAATCGTGACGTTCTATCGCCCCTGCGCTTGCCAAAAACGCCGCCCAGATGCCAGTTCGTTTCGGATGCTATAACGATAACGGCAACCTCCTACCTTCCTACCTGCCTGCCCGCCCTCCCCATCGCCATTTGCTCTCCGCGCCACCCAAAGGTGTCTTTCGGAAAGACCCGAAGCCTGCCTTCCTTCCCTTGTCTTCGATCGTCCTGTATGTATAGTATATATGCACGTCCGTATGTATGCGTCGCCTAGTATATACCCTGGGTCCGGTACTGGAACGTGTCATAGCTTTGTAGTGGTCGTTAGTCGAATGTGTGATTTCCACTGGATGAGTAACGAAAAGGGGGGAGGGGGGATGGATGGTAATAGGTGAGGGGGGGTCAAGAAGGAAAGGGGCATCATCGACTTACAGTCGCGTGTAGTAGCTGCCGAGGGACTTGGCAATGAGGTCCGTCTCGACGAAGCTCTCGGCCTCGTCGGCGCTCAGGTGCAGCTGGAAGCGTTGGCGCAGGGCGTTGGTCGCCTGCGCGACGCCCGCCGAGAAGCAGGGCATGTTTGACTCCCGGCCCATCATGCGCACGAGGTCGATGATGTTGTCGGCGGAGCGGCGTAGCGCTGCGATAGGACATGAGTTAGCCCAAAGGAAGCAAAGCAAACGTGGGTAGCCTAGATAGACCCCAATCTCTCCCCTTCTCTAAGCTTACTTACCCTGGAACGCTTGCTTGCACAATCTCTTGTAGTCCTCGAAATCGGGGGACCCGACCCCGCCCAGCACATCGACGTACTCGTACGTCAGCTTGAAGGGCGCCGCCTCGAAGCCGACGGAACCCGGGGAGTTCGAAAGCATGAATCCGAAATCGATGTGGATGATGTGTCCTTCGTTGTCGATGAGCACATTGCCGTTATGGCGGTCCTTCAGCTGCAAGATGTACGATATCATGCTGTACGCCGCGAGGGAGCGCTTGAAAGCGTCCACAGCCGCCTTATACGGTTCGCTGTTCGGCTTGCCGAACGTCTTGACCCAGTGGTCCTTCAAAGTCGCAAACCGCCGCCGGGGATTGACCCCCGACTCGATCGACGCTAGGGTCAGACTCCTCTTCAAAGAATGAAGCGAGACACCGTTAGTGATAGTCTCGACCAGCCCTGAAGATTCACCAGTGACCAATATCCGCATCATCTTCACCCAGACGGGAATCCCGGCTTCGGCCCAAATCTTGTCGCATACCTGAATCAGTTGACAAGCAAAGGCCTCTTGACGCAGATCAGCCCCGGTCTTGACAATGACACTGACGAGATCCCAGTTCTTCATCCACCCGTATGGGGAGGATTTCCGGATGCGTTCCTTTTTCATGTTCCACGCCTCGCCAAACACAGCAGCGCTAGGATCATCCCGATCCCCTTTTCTCTGGACGCCTCCGGTCATTGCGTCGTTCTCCATCCTGGCTGCCCCGGCGGCTGCGTTGCTCGGATCAAAGTCGTCGTCCAGATCGTTGCCGCCCTCAGATACCGAGGATGCCGCCGTTTTGGCCATAATCAAGTCGAACGTTGGCCCTTGGCCATCATCAAGATCAAAGCTCTTTTCCTCCAAGCTCTGCATACTGGCGATAATCTTGGACCTAATGGCAGCCACCTCATGCTTCGGCCGTTTACCACTCGTCGCTTCCAATTGAGCTAGCATCTGGGATGCAGTCCGCATATGGGTTGCGAGAGCCGAGAAATCTGGCTGATCGACAGAGGCATTCCGTGGATTCGGCATTGTCATCACCTTCCTGAACGGACTTGGGCTACTAGACCCTGAAGTAGACGTCCCCGATGTCCTCGGCGTATTTGAATCGGATAGACTTATAGCGGGGGCGTTGACCGAGCGGGTCGCGTGATTTTTTATCTTCCCGTTCTTCTTGGCCCCGACCTCATCGTCGTCATCAAATGGTCGCAGCATCGGAGAACTTCCCAGGTCGCCAGATGTAGGCTCAAAGACACTATCGGGTTCCTCGGTTATGGTTGACTCCGACGCTGGATCGTTAGTTGGTAAACGCTCAGCCTCCGACAGGTCGAAGATCCGCTTGCGAGATCCTTGCTCCGCCAGTAAAGTAGTTATAAGCCTTTGGTTATCAACGGAGTCCGGGTCGAAAGTGAAGTCGTCACGAAGTATCTCAACCATCAATAGATACGGCACCTTTTCCGCGCTGTTAAGAACGGTAGCTTCCGCCGGGTTGATTCTCACAATACGATGATGTCGGCTCTTTGAAGGCAAGCCATCTACAAGCGAAGGCGGACATATCACTGGTATGTCAATTTCAGCGGGCAGATCTCTGGCGATCAGAGCCAGCTCAGCTCTCAGGGCGCTGAGTCGAGCGGGCTTAGGCACGATGACAAGTCGGTTGGATATGTCCTCGAGCGCGGTCAGGAATGCTGTCTGGCAACGGAAGTAGTTCTGTCGCAACAGCCTCCCTTTCTGCGCCGAAGACATCTCCGCTTGGCTTATGATCGGCTTCACGTGGTGGGAATGTCTGCGGGAGATAGCGTCAACGGGGCGAGCCGGACCGGCAGAGAGCGGCGTCGGCGGCCCCGTCACTACCCGGGGCGATCTCATGTCTCTCATTTCGGGCAGAGGCAGAGACGTGGAACTTAGCTGAGCATCCAACAGCCGGTTGCCAATGCCGCTCGGCTTTCGCGTTTCAGGCGCGGCGTGGAGACCCGGCTCGGACGACGGCGTTCTCGGCCTCCTTGGGAAGGGGCTGTGCGGCGGTTTGACTGGCAATTGTGCAGAGGCTGGCGCGTCTGACGTGCTCGCCTCCTGGTGCCCCTCCCTAGCCCGGCGCGACCTCGTAGTGGTCCCGGTAACTGTCTGGCTTCTCGTGACCTTGGAAGGCGTGTTCGTCTCGGAAATGACGTCCTCCGAAGGTATCGCCTTCCTGGCCTGGGCGACAGCCAGGGGACCAGCCCATTGTGACAGGATAGGAAGACCAATACTGGCCAGCGCAAAACTGGCAAGGACGGTGACTGGGAGAATGTTCTCCTTGATCTTGTCCTGCCTCGCGTCCGAGAGCCCGAATACGACGTGTTGGACTTTATTGTAAACCCTCCGGCAGGTCCTGAATGCCTGCGCTTGCGGCGTCGAAGCGAGGTCGTGCAAGTAGGTTTGGAAGAGCCAAAAAGTCTACCGTCTGTTTAGCAACCACGTCCGAGTATTCCTTTTTGTACGTGCGCAATGTACAGACCAGTAATGCTGCAGTGACGGATTCCTCGCACAGATCCAACAAGAATTCCTCCAGAGCCATTGACTCATTATCGACGCTGATTATAAGATGACATAGCTGGGGAAGGAAGAATTCGATATCCTCGTAGGGGAACTGCCGGAGCTTCGAGCATAATACATAGTGGATTCCGACATGGTCTGCATATCGTCTGTAATGTAGAAGACGAAAAAAAAAACGGTTAGCACAATGCCGGGGGCCAAAATCTCGAGCTCACCGCCTGGACCAAGGAGGAGGGAAATACGTACGACAGATATGAGACGGAAAGGAAGGGGTTCTGGTTGAAGACATCACTCTCGATGAAGCGCTGGAGCAGTTCCCACGACATTATCGAAGTGTCGTCACGAGAATAGTAGAGAAATCATGAGAGGCGCGATGCCTCCTCGGTCTTCGAACATCAACTGCACCAATTAGGGAAAGCCTCTACCATGGCCGCCGATGAGAGCGCGGGTCAACAATTTCTCGTATCAGATCAGATGGATTCGTCGTTCTGTGTATGTGTATGGCCTTACTCATTTATGTATGTACAACGCGCGATAGGAACTATGTAGATATTGTAAAGGTGTTCAAATAGCCCGTTAAAGCTTGTCGGCATAGTAATAAGCGATCTTGTCTCTTTCGCTTCGAGACCCCATCCATCAATCCCCGATATGGAAAATTGATTGACCATTCAAGGTGACCATCCATTGTCCTTTTCTGGGGCTCGGCCGCGCTTCTGCTTGCCGACTGCCCGCTTTAATGGGTAACCGCCGCCTACTGGCACTTCGTATAGAGCGAACTAAAAATTAAGGTGCTTTACTAAAATAATAAGGAGACTAAAAAGGCTTGATCAGTTGATTGGTTTTTCAAGAGGGCAAGGATGTTTTTAACGGAAGTTAGGCGTTCGGTGGAAAGGGGTTGGTGCACCGTAAGTTGTGGGGACAGTTGCAGGGACAGTGCTGTGCTGTACTCTCGTGTCTTCACCCACAGGGGTGCACGCCCTACATGGAGTGTTCAATCAGCAGGACCTCAGAGTATCTGTCATCCCGTCGAAATTTGAAGTTATTTAATGCGAACTCCGGGTACCCTCTAGCTACGGGATTTAGACGATTTCTGCCCTTCTAGCAATATGCTTATATGCCATATCCAGTGTTTAACTCTGACCTGCGTAGACTATTTTCATCCGTATATACCTTCAGGAGCTCTTTTACCTGATGCCGGGCTCTCGCATCGTCTACTGTACGTGTATATATTTACACATATGATGTACGTATGTACCTATGCCGTTGTTTACGCAGGTAGGTCTACAAAGCGGATATGCAACATCGCGAGGATACATCTTTAACTTAAGCAGATTGCAGACTCCTGATCCGTATCAAAGGGACGGTGATCTTGTGGACAAGAGGGCGGGGGAACAGGCTATCCATCGCAGATACATGCATCAGCACCTCAGACGGAGAATCATAACCATAGTAGCTCCTTGTATATGCCATACTGTAGCAAGCACTTGCATGATTCCATATGCAGCTGCCACGTACCTCGGGGTCTCTTTGTGTGGCTACTCAAGTAAATGCAGACTGACATCAACGCTCCCCTCGCGAAGGGATGGAGATCGCCAAGCGCCACCACCAACGCCAATGTATGGTATGCCTTTCACGCTCAAACGCCGGGCAGGCCCAAACTTTCCGTTCATATTCCGTAGCTCATCGTATCATCAAGGATGTGAAGAGCCCAGCTCGTCCAAGCAACTCCCCGGTTAGAAACTCATGCCGGTGCTTTCTTTTTACGACCACCCCTTCCCTTCCTTTTAGGTTCTCCCGCATCCGCCTCCTCGTCGCTATCGCTCTCTGGCCGGGCCCTGCCGGCGGCGCTCTTGGATGACTCTTCCTTCTCACTCACTTTGGCTACTATGTCTTGCAGGAAGTCCCATTCGTTAGCTGATTCCACCGCCTGCTTGAGCATCTGTGCCGTTATCCTCTTCGAATTCTTCTCCCGGGCCACCTCCGCGCTCTTCGTTACGAGCTGTACCATGAAGAGTTCGAGTGCCTTGCCGACGGCGATTGGCGTCTGCTGGGCGACCTTCCCGACCTCTTCGTCAGCCTGCATTATCCTCTTGATACGGGCGGTGGGGAATTTCGTCTTGACCGGCGAAGGCATGACGTCTGGCTGCTTCGCCGCCACCTGTGCGGCTTTTCGCGGCGGCATGGCGCTTGCAGAATGCGAGGTTCGAGCTTGTCGGTGGCCGTCGTATTGTAATGTTTCCAGTGTCGTCTGGGAATGAAGACCTTGTCCCACCGGGGTGTGCGACACCGAGAGGCCTAATACACTTGGCTGCGCGTGAGCATACGGATCTACACCAGCAGGCGGATAAGGAGAGTTTGCTAATTGCGTTTGCGACGATTGATAATGAGCAGTTGCTGATGTCGGCGCAGAAAAAGGTGGGTAGTAAGGTCGGGGAACGCTTTGCTCTTGGGATAAAGTTCCGTAGGCAGGTGGTGCAGCACTCTGTTGTTGCGGATATGATCCCGGGCCAGGCTGTTGAACAGCTGGCTGGTGAGGTGGATATGGATTAGAAGAATATTGAGTGAATTGATGGTGCTGCTGGTGGTGCTGGTTGCTATTAAATCCAAAGCTGGCTCCCGCTGATGTCGGTTTTGCTTGTGCTTGTACTAGTGGTAGTGGTGGTGATTGAGGATGATATCCTAATTGAGAAGTATGGTGGAGCTGGGGCTTGGCCTGCTTGGTAGCACCTGGTAATTCGGCTTCAGCGGCTTTGTGGTAGTAGAGATTGACGGGTGGTGGTATTTGTGGGCGTTCGGAACTATTAACGTTGGAAGGGATGTCGGATCCGGCTGCTAAGAAAGAGAGGTCGGGGGACCTTGGCGCATATGTATCATCTTCAGTTGACATGGTTTTGGTTCCGGCACAAACGGCAGCGTAGCAAAGTGTCAGATTGCCCTCCTATGTTTCCCCCCTAGGTTTAGGACGAGACCGTAAACAAGCGTTTAGGTTCCTCCCGAAATGTTTCTGTGCGCCTGGTTCGACAAAGACAGCACAGCGTCCGGGAGTTTGCCTTTTTCTGCCTTTGTTCGTCCGTGGAGGGGAGGGGGGAACTCGAGTGCAGGGGTTCTTTATCGGATGGAGGGGCTAATGCAGGTCTCGATAGTCGACAACCACCTTGAAGTGCTCTTTATTATAAGAGGACCTTGGCTTGGACTTGCGGTTCGCGTCTGTCTGGAGACTTGGACCATGCAAAAGTCTGCAGTCATATACAGTAGGTACGTGCGATTGAGGCTCTGGGCACACACCGTACAGTACAGATATTGGGTATATATATACCGGTACAGATGGGATTGCAGAAGCCAATGACGATGAGACTTGATTTAGCTCAAGGCTCAAGCATCCTGAAGCATGAAAATCGGCTTGGGTTGTGATTCTGGGTTACAATACAAGCCGGAGTCTCATGGGCACTTCTATGTAAGTACCTAGTATATAGAAGACCACAGGTGAATTTGGATACGTGTATGTTGAGATGGCTTTAAGGTAGCGGGAAGCAACCTTATAACAACGGCTAACCACGGCTGCTTTGTCAGGTTATGCCTTCTTATTGTATTCTAGGGCCAAATGCCATGTAGTGTATATGTACCTACCTAGCTCAAGCCAACGTAACGGACCTGTGATTGGCGCTCAGTCGTCTTTCGTTTTTTAAATGTATGGTGCCTAGTCGATGGAATGAGGCCGGTTGCAAGTTTCCGAATCGAAGGAAGAAAAAAGCCCGGGCAAAAAGTTTCCTAGGGTGGTGAAAGCGGGCTGTGGCTGCGTTGAATAAGAAGAAAGGGTGCCAGGTGACGAATAATTCACTGTACACGGGATGGTCGAAGAATACGTGTATGCTGACTGGGGACTGGGAAAGCTTAAGTGGAACTCGACGGCGGGAGTCGGGGGGGAGAGCCGTCAGCTGTTCGGTGTAGGACGGCTATGATTTGCTGATGAGTCGGCTGGGTAGCCCTTTCAGGGGGCGGTTTAGACCGTTGTAGGTTAGGTAAGCAGGGCTCGAGTCTCTTATTATTTTGTCTGCTCCAAATGTCAAACCAAGCTGCAGAGCACGGGCGGCGGAGAGCACAGTTTTATATGCGCAAGTACCTATCTAGTAAGCAAGCAACATGCAGTAGCAGGGGTCCTAATAGTTCCTTTGTATTGCGATAGACACCGCCACAACCTCATGCAGACCCCATCCAGTTCGTCAAGTGGATCATTCTTTCCGGTCATCGGTCAGCAAGTTTGCTGACAGACACATACATCTCTGCCTGCATAGAGTAGCAGTAAGTACGCGATTCCGTCACTTCGTGGTCACAGTCACATTCACAGCCTCGGGCCCCGGCAGCGTTACTCGCTGGTCCATTTCAGGTGTCATCGCAATATTTGTTTTGATATTGTTCAAGACATTCTGATTTTCTCGGTTGGGTGTTCTCGCCGTTTACAAGACCCAGACAAATTAGGTTTTCATATCACGTCACGCGGGTTCGCGCCTCGGGTTCGTGCCTCGGGTTCCCTTGAAGTTTGCAACGGGCAACCTACATTAGCTATTTTTTTTTTGGTTCAAGGTCGGCTTGGTCCGGGACACAGCTCAGCCTTACCATAACTCATGTACCTGCCAGTGACCAAACGTCGCCTCAGAAGCAGTACTACCACGTTCTTGATCGACGCGACTAGTGTTGCATTCATGTCGCATTCACTGTGAGCATTGAGACTCTAAGGCTGCTTCTCTCTGACTCATCAAGCTTCGTCCGAATCTATCCATTTTATGCGTCGGTGTCATGGATGATGATAAGTTACAAAGAGCTTGTCGGAGACCTACAGCTATCAGCGGTTCAGAAGCCGAGTAGTCATGTACTATGGTTCCTCCACTGCTGTGTCGATCGATGAAGGCATTACTTGATCTAATCTGACATGACAATACCGTGGAGCAGCAGCCGTCTCGTTGACGCTGGATCAAGTGGTCCACTTCTATATATGGTCTATATCTGCTCTCTAATGTGAGAAATCAAATTCTTCAAGCCTCTCTTTCTTTCCTCTGGAGCGGTGCTAAGGAACAGACAAGCGACAGGCCAGGCATGAATATCTCCTACCTCCCTCCTACTGCTAACCTTGATATGATTTGCCTCTAAGAACTTGACGAAATCCTGTACATCGCCCGACAAAACCTCCTCGGCGCCGTATGCTACGTGTATGCCATCGTCGGGACATGCATACCTCCACCATGATACGTCCCTGCAGTTCCCCGGCGATACTAGAGGGTCATCCACTGCAACTCTACCACCCGAATATTGACGCGCGTACTGATGCAGGTTATCCACATTAAGATAGTCGCTTGCCGTATTGCGGTGTTTATCGGAGACCAGCGTTATCCAAGGGGATATGAGCGCCGCCATTCCCGGTTTCGGAAGACGCCGCGAACCCAGTCCATCCATTTCCTCCGAATGGCGGCTCAGGTTGGATAGATGAAGCAACAAGCTAAGCATGATAGTTGCACCGGCCGAGTCACCGCTGAGACATATTCTGGATGGGTCTCCTACCATCGAGAGCACATGCTCGTAGCTTGCAATGGCCTCTTCCAACTGCGTAGGAAAGCTACCGTCGGGGACTAGGGTATAGTCTAGCGCAAATATTGCTGGGTTGCGGTATCCAGCCTCGGTCAGCAGGCTGGCCCAAGTCAGCAAAAACTCGAGATAGAAGAAGCAGGAGCCCATCGAGAATCCGCCTCCTTTATCGCACTGTCAGCGCCTATTCAGAGGAGTGAAAATCGAATCGTTTTGTGAGAATCCACCTTACCATGTGCATAAAATATGCAAATGTCGGGCTTCTCTGAGGGATTCTTTCTTATCCATATGCCCTTGAAACGTGCCTATAGTTCGAGGCAAATGAGCACCCGCGCCATAGTTCCGTCCGAACAGTGGTTGACTTACAGTGGTGTGCTCATCCCAGCGGACAGGGGACTTTAAGTAGCCGTGGCGCAGCATCCGAAATCTCAGGAACGGCAGGGCGACGGGCTTCGTGAAGAAGACGCGCCCGATCCCGGACGGTATGTTGGCGAACGCGTAGCGCACGCAGCGGATGACGAAGTCCTCGAATGGCGTCGCCTTCCGCACGAAGGGCGTCTGGTCATTACGGCTGATGAAGAATCGCTCGCGGATGAACTCGTAGGGTAATTTGATTACTGGCCGGAATCTATCAGCAAGCCCAGTCCCTCGATTGCTGGCCTCTTGGTCTATAGGTACGGGATACAGGTCGATGTATGGGACCGACCGGGACGCGGCAGCGGCGAACTCACGTAGAAACGGCAGGCACCGTAGCACGACGGACACTGTCTTGAGGAGGCCAACGTGAATTAACAGCTGCGGAGTGAGGAAGACGCAGAAGACGATGCAGTCCAGATACGACACTGGACCCAATATCATGCCGCCGATTAAAGGAACCTCCTTGTTGTGCAACTGATAACTTATTCTATGGTAGGTTGACAGCTCATCTATCTATCCGTAGCTGTTCCGACAACAGGAGCTCATACCCGAGACCACTGCAAAATCTGGGGTTCGTTAAAAGGGAAATGGAAAAGCAAATGGGGAAATTGACTTTCTTTTCCTTTTTATCTATACTATTTTCATTGACATGACATGCGAAACTTTGTCTGATCCAGTTCTGGATATTTCGGCAGACAAGCTCAACAAACAGACTCGACGGAGGTCCTGGATTTGCTCTAGTCGTCCTTGCTTGTAGGTAAGGTTACGCACCTAGAATGTACATTGTATGCAGGTACAGGTAAGCTGCTCGCTGTTCGCACGGATGGGCTCAGGCTTACGGTGACGTCAAACATCGAAGAAGATTCCGTGGCCTTAGCGCGGCTAAGCCACGTTACGTACTAAGTAGGTGGTGGTACCTACGAAATACCTATAGTACTTATCTATGGCGGGGGACCGGGCCCCTCCGGGTGCCGTTACTCTCACCCGGACCTCCCCTCAACTGCCGTCCCAGTTGAGGGGATCTGTTATGCAGGTACAGCTGTGACCGATGTCAAGAGATGGACTGTGACCACGTACATACATATGTCATATATCTGTAACCGAGCCGTACAGTAGACGTACGTAGGGTACGTAAACACCCAAGCCAAAAACGTAAGCAATCTCACGGAACAGTCTTCGATAGGCAAGCTGACACCAGACGCTGTGAATGAATGGATCCATAGCGAAACACTCTCTCTATTTCCCCTAAGTAGCGGTACCTGCAACCGTCGCAGCCGTGGCTCGAATCAAGAGTTAACAAATAGCCTAACAATTTTCTATCCAGGCTGATACCTACATAGTAGGTCAAGATGAGGCTAGGTAGGTGGGCAACGGTAGATTCTTTTGATCCTGATCCTGGTTCGGTCCGGTCCGACCTCCGATCCCCTTAGTTCTTAGCGACCTTAAGGATCCTCTGCTCCATCTCATCAAAGGCGCCGAGCACGCCCCGCGGAGCGTGGCCGTAGAGCTGGAACACGCCGTCGCGGAAGCCGGCGCCCTCGACGCGGCGGACGGCGCTGGCCTCGTCCCAGCGGCGGCCGATTAGGTCGTCGAAGGACTCCTCTACGCTAGACCGCTCGAGCGCCCAGACCGCCTTGTAGGCGCCCCCGAGGGCGCACGCGTTGCCGCCGACGTCGAGCTTGTAGACGCCGTCGGCGCCGCCGAGCACGTCGCCGATGACGCGCGCGATGGCCGGGTTGTGCGAGCCGCCGCCCACGATATAGATGCGGCGCGGCTGCGGCGGCAGGTCCGAGCCCTCGGGACTGTGCACGAGGCCGTGCGACCGCAGCCGCATCGACAGCGCCTGGGACTCGACGATGGCGCGCGCGTCGGCCTCGGCGCCCCAGTCGCCGGCCTCCTCCCGCAGATCCGACCCGTCCGCCTTGCACGTGTAGCGCCAGGTGCCCGCGCGGATGTTGGGCACGATCTCGGGTAGCGGGAAGTAGAGGCCGAGCTTGGCACGGTCACCGGCCGACCGGATGCCGAGCGGCGGCGTCTCGAGCACGTGCTTGTTGAAGGTCTCCCAGGGGTCGGAGGAGCCCGAGGAGGAGGAGGGCTTCGGCAGCCTGTCGCGCACCTTCTCACGCGCGAGGCCGCCGTTTTTATAACACAGCATGAACATGAAGTGGCCCTTGGTCGTGGGGTGGTTCATGAAGTGGTACGCGGGGTCGGGCTTGTAGGTGGGCGTGTTCATGAGGAAGGTGCTGGAGGTCCCCAGGGAGACGATGGCGTCCATGGGCCGGAGGGGCAGCGAGAGGATCGTCGCCGGGTTGTCGCCCGTGAACGAGACGACCCTGCATTCCGGGCTGAACCCGAACCGCTCGACGTAGTACGGCGAGATGTTGCCTATGCTGCCGCCGCCGTCCATCCGCACCTCGCCGAGCTTCTTGCGGAGATCGTCGACGCCTCCCTTTCCTGCCGTGAGCTCGAGGAGGGGTTCGCTCCACGACTCAGCGGCTATGTCCCAGAGGTTCATGCCGGTGACGTCGCTGCAGTCGATCGGGGCGATGGCTCCCACGAGACAGGAGGCGAGGAAGGAGGAGACGAGTGAAATTCTAGCTGTACTGGCGTAGACTTGCGGCCTCTTCTTTCGCATCCTCAAAATCTGTGTGCCCGTAAAACGCTATCTCCTGTTAGAAAAGCTACCTACGAATTTGGTAGGCATGTAGCAGCCGACTTACATGGTGTGCAGAGCTCCCCGTAACCTCCGCGAGCTTCTGAGCCGAGCCGAGGTGCGCGTCGAACTGATCGCACTCGGCCTGCGTGCTGTGGTCCTGCCAGTTCGGGGAGAATTCGTAAGAGAGCGTACCCGAGAGCTGCTCGAGAAGCGTCTTTTTAGGGTCGAGCGCCTTCAGGGTGGGCTCGGCATGGTCGTTCCAGTACACGCTCCCATGCTGCTGGCCCGAGCCGCTGACGCCCCTGATGTCTTGCACGGGGCAACCCTTCTCTTTCAATCTGTTGAGGACGAGCTCGAGGGCATCGAGCCACATGGCCACGGGCGCGTACACCTCGCCCTCGGCCTCGTTGGTCTGCACGCCCTTCTTGATGCCATACTTAGAGGCGAAGTCGTCGTCGAAGTCGACTTTGGCTTCGGATACGACGGAGAGGTCTGACTTAATCACGATAGCTGTTCCCCTTTGTAAGCCGTAAACCCCGCTTGGTTCTCTGGAACATCACCTGTTGGAGGTGGAACCTGCCTTTCAATTGCTGGGTCGAGAGGTCGAACCCCAGGTATAACGGTCCGGAGGTCATCCTGGTTCTCTGGCGGTAGTTTGCAACTCTCGGCGTGTATATGGAGCTGGATGTAGGCACGCAAGGAGGGTTGGATGAAGCTGTATATCGAAGTCAAGCACATGCATTATTAAACGGAAGAAAAACAAAATACAGAAGGGCCTAGAACTGCTAACTACTAACGTAGGTATCTAGCTTACACACAACACAGCCAAGACTGGATCTCTCCCTATAGTACCCGATACGACTTCAATATGACATGAATCTTAACATTGGGGGGTTAAATGGCGGGGCAGTCAGTCCTCAAGGGTTAAGCCTTCTGGTCTTATGTCATAATCAGCCTAAATTGTCATACGCTCCAATCACAACAAAGCGGGAACCTTGCTATCGTCTTGGCTTAAGATCTCTAGCATCAAATCCATGACATGGAAAAGGGTCCATCGTGAGAATTATTCCCGAAAACCCAGGTACGGCAATATCCCTCCCGTTTCTCGTATATTCTCTGATAAACCTGTCCTGCCAAAATCGCACCTAATATTCACTACCCAATTCCCAAAAAGTTGGGCCCCTTGCTGGCTGCTTTGGGACACCTTCAGAACGCCGTCTACATGCAATTGTGTGAAGTGTAGGATGTTACATACAAAGCTCCGGCCAGATCTTCATCGTGAAGAAATCCAGAAATCCAGAAATCCAAGGGTTGGTATCATCGAGTTCCCCATGAAATAAAGTCAGCAGACGCCGATAACGCCGTAACGCCATAACGCCCTTTGGTGTTCCTATGAAACGCCTTTTTGTTGGTTCTCCTATTGAGATTTATGATCGCCATTGCTGTGGTTGTGGCTATGACCATGGTCATGGTCTTCCTCCTCAGGTTCCGGGCTCGACCTCGGGCTCACGTTGCCTGGAATAAATTCATCAAATTTCGGAGGTACGGGCACCTCCTTCGGGATAAAGCGGACTCGAACCCTTCGGACGCCTCGTACTTTGGCACCAACTCGGGTGCGAACCCTATCTTCGACGTCCTTGACATCTTGCAGGGTCCAAGTATTAGGCACGGCCATTTCCAAGTCGACCAGGTAGTTTTGTCCCGATTTGACACCTGACACCCCCCTGAGTTCTATCTCATGGCCCTCCGTGATGTCGGCAAAAACCTTCTGAGCTTGCTTCCGAATCGATCCCTTAACTTCGTCATCAATGGCGCGGTCGGCGAGTTCGAACAATGCAGAAATGGTATTCTCCGCTCCGGCCTTGACAACCATTAACGAGATCAGGAGGCCACCGACAGGATCCAGCCAAGCTGCATTCTGCATGAAGTTTGCGCCAAGAATTACCGCGAGTGTCACGATGCCAGTAAGGCTGTCAACCCGATGATGAACGGCGTTGGAGGCGAGGACCGAAGACTTGCGTTCGCGAGCTACTTTCATGGCTGCGAGAATGGATGATTAGCCTTTATACTTCTAAGGCAGACCTGCATTGGGCTAACTTACTTGCATGGTACAGCCACTCCTTGATCGCGACTGTCCCTGCAGCAAGCCATGCAGCATGCAGACTCGGTACGATTTCAGCATGGTCATGGCCGTGGCTGTGACTATGGGTATGCACATGCGACATGAACTCAGCAGCCGATGCAGGATCAAGGAAGAAGTGGCCATAAAGGGTCAAGAGACTGCCGTAGCCCATCCAGACTCCACCAAAAAATAGCATGCTCGACACACCAAGGGATCCCAGGCTCTCGATCTTCCCATATCCGGTGGGGAACTTGTCCGTCGGAGGTCTCAAGCTCCAGGAAATTGTTGCAAGCGTCATTATGTCAGATGCAAGGTCAGTTATGCTATGTATGGCATCTGCAATCATAGCCTTAGAGTTGAATAGGTATCCACCGACCCCCTTCGCGACTGCCATGCCGAGGTTCGAGTAGAGGCCAAGCCGAGTGATGCGCACACCAGCATCACTCTTATTTGTCGAAGTGAGATAAACATTGTCGTGGTGGTGATGGTGCCCATGGCCGTGCTTGTGACCGTGACTTCTTGTGTGGGTTAAGGAGGTCATGGTTGGGAGTGAACGCAAGAGTTGGTTGTGAAGTCGACGTGAGGCAGGAGGTGAACGAGTGACAAAGAATGATTGAGAGCCTGCGGCTTTACAAGAAGTCTGCAGCACACGGCGTCCCTGAAGAGGAGAAGAATGATCTGGCCTCAACTTGGTGGCGGTTAAAGGAGAGACAAGGAACGGATGATGGCGCCGGGTATATGTAGAAGGTGTTGAAAGAATCCGGAGGTGAATGCGACTGTCGCCGCCAATTGTTGCAAGGACACCCATTGTATGTAGGTGGGCTCTGCAGGTACCACGTAGCAGATATATGTAGCCACGGCGTACACTATGGCTGGGGACTCAGCTAAATAGGGAATTCACTAATTAACTAGACGCGCGTACTGCCGCATCACTGAAACCAAAAATGAAAAAAAATTGCGTGTACAAGTCTAATCATGAAAGGTAGCGTATCTATATCGGAAACCATAGTAATAGGAAAAGGCTCAAGGTCCGACTATGAAAAATTCCAGGGTTGACGACATCGGAGATGGTATGATCTCGGATAAGAACCCTCAGATGCAAGGCACATACAAAAAGACGCTAACAATGCTAATGGCGCTAACGAAATATGGGATGGCGCGGTTAAAGAGCCCTAACTTTACTAAACTTTACAAAAGCTTCAGCCGGCCTGCTTGCTAATCGAGGCTTCCTTTAGTGGACAGCCTCACTATATTGCGCTAAGATACACCCCCTGGACACAGCAGTAGCGTTGTATGTATGTTTGGTGATAGGAGCAATGTTGATGACCTCACTCACTCAAATGCTTAACCATTATCTTGAACAGATTTCTTCACAGGACTTACCCGGCGGAGCTCCTAACCGCGGCGATTCAACATACATACTGGACTGCACGAAATGCTCTAAGACCTATGCCAGCCAGTTGATATTCGTTGCAATACATCTATCGTTAAACTCTGCAGCACTTGGAAAGCTTTCCAGATGTGTAGACCCTACATGCGTATTCCTTTCACGGATGTCTTGCCAGCTCCTACAGTCATCCCCAAGACAGCCACTACGTTACCTGGAGCTGTTGCGGCACTAGTAGATTTCTTTGGGTCATCAGTTCTGGATCGGCCTCGCCCTCCAACTGTGGTCCTAACGGGCGCCGGCATCTCGGTCGCCAGCGGGCTTGCCGACTACAGAGGAAGCAAGGGCACATACCGGGTCAACAAGGCATATCGCCCCATCTACTACAATGAGTTTATATCAAACCACGAAGCTAGGAAGCGGTACTGGGCAAGGAGTTTTCTCGGATGGACGACTATGTATAAGGCTAAACCAAATACTAGTCATTATGCTATAAAGCAGCTTGGTGACTTGGGTCTTGTACGAAACGTTATCACACAAAATGTAGACTCCTTCCATCTCAGGGCCCACCCTCTAATCCCGACTATCGAGTTACATGGCTACCTGAGATCCCTGGTGTGCACCTCATGTCACGTGGAACTGCCCCGAGACATATTCCAGGACGATCTAGCAAGACTCAATCCCGCGTGGACAGCGTTTCTCGAAGAGATCAAAGCATCTGGTGCTTTGGATACGGAGGACCCCGAAGAGCGTAACCGCAGAGGAATGAGGACGAACCCTGACGGCGACGTGGACCTGCCGGACGCTCCATACACGACATTCAGGTACCCAGCTTGTCCGAGGTGTCTGGCAAATCCGCCGCGGACGGCGGATGGGAGTCGTGCGACGGTCGAGATTGATGCAGACGGTGCGTGGAAGCCACCAAGCACCGCCGGCATTCTGAAGCCGGCAGTCACCATGTTCGGAGAGAGCGTACGGCCGGACACGAAGGCTGCTGCAGAGCAAGCTCTCGAGGATGCCGAAAGGTTACTTGTTCTTGGGACCTCCCTAGCCACTTACTCGGCGTGGCGGCTAGCTAAGAGGGCGAAGGACCGAGGCATACCGATTGCAATCGTCAATCTCGGCGGAGTGAGGGGAGAGGATGCCTTCTTTGCAGACCTCGATCCATCCCAAAAGGGAGATCAAGGGGTGAGGCTGGATATGTCCACTGACGCGCTGCTGCCGGCTCTTGTAGAGCGGTTTCGGCAGTCTTCGAATACAAATTCCGCACAGGCAAGCCACGATCATACTGTAGACAAGCATGGAGCATCGGTCTTAAAGGACGTGGTGCCCTAAAGCGCCCAAGTCTCTCTAGTGTATATAATGTGCAACATGGCCTGTCGATTATCAGAAGAAATTCGAGTAACTTGCCGTTTTGACCTTTGGTGGTGCAGCGCTCTCAGTCTTCTCTTCGGCTTTTGCCTCCGGTGTTACAGGGGCAGGCGACGTCTGTTTTATCTTTTCACCCTTTCTGGGAATTTTTAATATGTCGTCTCGCTCGATTTCCCGCAGGACCTCGTCCCATTCTTTCTCCTTGGCTTCGTCACCACTACCCAACGTCTTCTCAACGTCCACCTCTTCACCCCTTTGCAACTTCTCAACCACTTCGCGCAACAAGCCAATGCGAACTTCGGCTCGTCTCGTGAAGGTGCTGAAGTCCTTCTTGAGCGCAATCATCTGGATAGACATGGATCCGATGAAGAGGAAGATGATGATAAAGAAGGTAGCGGGGTTCCACTCCTTCGGCTTGGGCTTTTTCGCCTTCCTCCATTCTTCTGGCTGTTCTGAACGTCGACGCAACGGTTTCGGGATCAGAGATTTCCAGAAGGACGTTTGGGCGATGGTTGGCGTAGAGCTTGCGTGCCGCGTGAATTGGTTCCGGGTGAACTGAGCGGGAGTTGGGCGCAGCATTGCTCGGATAGTTGCTGGCTCTAAGAGAGCTCTGCGCCATATGGATCTGTCCATCGTGGTCGTGGGTTTGTGAATTGCCTATTTGAACCTTTTCGTGGGCGGGATGATTTCACTAAGTGAACTTTTTATCTTTGCGATGGACTGATTATCCACAAGGCTGAGAAGACCCCAGTACCGGTAGCTCCTCCTGTACCCGCCCGTTGCCCTGCCGACTAGGTTTATCCGTTTCGGGGTAAGTCAATATCCACACATGCACATGCGAGCAACTAGCCCATACAGCAGCTAATGTGCATGCAGAGAGCCGAATTGAACTTGGTCATTTATTGCACCGCATTTGTCTCTATCATCTATTGATTATACATTGTCAGACTTATATGCTATGGGATTTCCTTGCTTGTAACCTACTTTGCAATCATTCCCCTGAGGCGTCTTGGATATCGCTCTGCATCAGTCTTTTTCTGCGTGCATAATGACATGATTAGGAGTCGATAACTGCGAAGATTTACTTCATAACTACTATAAATGGCTTCCATACAGGCACAGATCGATGCAGTCCGGGACGCGGTCACATCTGTTTCAACATGCACTCCAACAATCTCAGCAACCCTGAAGGATCTTCTCCTGAGTAAAGAGGCGGATCACGATGCTGCCTTCTCGAAACCCACCGCCAAGACACGAACCGGTAGAGCAAAAACATTGTCGACGAGAGAAAAGCCTACGACGACGATAACGAAAAGAGGGGGTGCGAAAGCGGTGGCGCCTGCCGCGCAAGAGACGAAGACCCCGAGTGCAACTATCGCTGCGAAAGAGAGGGCTTTGCTGGCTACCCAGGTTATCAATGCGACTCTGAAGGCTCTGGGAGATGCAGTGAAGAACCCTGCTCCACAGACCTCCAGGTCTCCCGCGAAACTCGACATTGTCAAGCCTGCCAACCGTAAGGCTCTCCGAAGGTCGAATTCCGCGCCGACGACACCGCTACAGCCGCGGTCTCTGAATAGAGTATCGACTTCACCTGGTCTCACAAAGACATACCGGTCTCTATCCTTGGTCCCAGTTTCGACGGGATGTCTGGCTACGGTCGAGTGCGCGCGCGCTGCCTTCTCGAGTTTGAGGTCCCTACAAGCCTCCGGCGCTGTGACATTGCCCGAATTGCAACTGGAATCTGGGATGTCCTCCTTTATCAACAAACTCATCGGCCTGAACTTATTTGAACAGGCGACTAAAGAGCTCCGGATCCTGAAACGACGACTCGAATGTATGGCGGCCGGACAGGGTGGAAAGAAGAGCAAGTCAAACCCGGCCCTCGAACCAAGCACAGTTGCGAAGACCTTTTCCGACATCCTGGATTTCCCCGACGTCAGCGCTTCAGGGCCGCTTCTCGGTTTAATAATTTCTACTCAACTCCAAGCACTCCGCGTCCTTCACGGTTTGAAGAAGTCAGCGCACCTTGACACTGCGCTTCCGTTCCTGCGGCAGTCGAACTTATCGTCACCCCTGAATCTTATTCTTCTGTCGCTTCAGGGCGAGAAACCGGATCGAACCAAGGGGGCGAGGCAGTTGGAAAGTCTGTCCCAAAGCCTCTTATCTCTATCCCCGAGTATAGCTTCGAAAGACGATGCAACCGCCGTAGAGCCAAGACTCAGTCCATCTCCCGAGACGTCCCTGGAGATACAGGCCCTCGCTTTCGCCTGCAGGCTTCAATCATGGCGAATTTCTGGCCATAAGGGCGACGTTGACAGAGATGTTCTGCTACCTCTATCGAAGTGTTTGAGCGCTTTCACAAGACGAACGAGCTTGGAGCCGGCAAAGGCTTTTAGTGCCGCTGCTAATGCATTTAATCAGGTCTGGGAGCGCATCGAGAAGCTAGGGCTCGGACCATTGATGTCTTGGAAGACATCTTTAGTGGCGATATACCAAGTGCTCGGAACGACATCACGGGATGCTGGCGATATCAATGCGGCCAGGAAATGGACACTGAAGTTGAAAGATTTCATGGATCCGACGCAAGATTCTGTGGCCAAGCGGTGTTCTGTGAATGCACAACTGTTGGCCCTTTCCCTCAGACAGTCACCACAAGTCGACGGAAGCCTCATCGTCGAAATCTTAGACGCATTGCAGGGGCCACTCAGCGGTAGCACCACCGACTTGGACGACCTTCTAGTCAACATCTGTCTTGCCCGAAAAGCTGCCATCAGTGTTATTGTAGGTCGTGGGAAACAAGGCTCCGACTCCGTTCCGGCTTCAGAGACCATCTTAAAACACCTGGAAATTTTCATCTTCCAACTGCCACGTTTCGCCCTGAGATGGCTAGGAACGCCGCCATCATCGACAGGTGCTACTAAGGACTTCCTGCGCTTCGAACAACGACGACAGTTATTATCGAAATATTTGAACCATATTCTTGACTCTGCTTTCATGCTCGTCAACAAGACATTAGAGGAGGATGGTATGGCCTGGGATCAAATGGACTCGATTCTCCAAGATGGCCTGGGACTACTCGAAAATATCGGGATGTCGTTCCAAGGCGCCAAGGGCAATCCGTCTAGCTCTTATTATGTCAAGACTTCACATTTATACTATCAACAGCACCTCGCTCTGCGGAAATCGAAGGACAAGGAGATTACTTCGCTACGCGCCCTCCGCCGTTCGATCGAATGTATGAAGCAACGGCCCGAAGATGAACAGCGCCTTGCACAGCTCTTCGTCAAATGGGAAAGGTTCGCGGAGCTGTGCAGAGCCTCTGGACGGCGCGACGATGCCGCAGATGCCCTTCGTTCCATCAGGGACCATCTAGTAGGACAGGACATTGTCCCAGCGATAACATCCATGCTAGCAACGCAGCCTGTCGTCAAAGCATGGCAACAAAGCAGGGAGTCGGAAGCCCTTTCACGAGCGGTGTGCAATCTTGCGAAGATTGACCGGAAGCCGACTGAGTGGACATGGCTCTTAGACGAGTCTGACAAGGCCACCGCATTAGAACATGACCTATATTTCATCATCTCAAACGATAGCAACTTCCGCCGGGAAATGGGGCTCTTACATCCCACAGTCAAGGGGTTATTGCAGATATATTCTCCTGAACACTACCCCATCAGGAGGTTCAGGACCCTGGTGCAGTTACTCGCTGCTAACCTAGACACTGGAGCTGAGACAGCAGATCTACGCGCCGAGGTGCAGACCGCAGCCGAGAGTATAACAACGGCTGAATTAGCAAATGATAGCGGTTTGGAGCGCTACATACCGCATCTTCAGTCGTTAGCAACCTGCATCTTCAGCCTGGTTGACTCTACCATCGACCACTCATCAGCCAAACAGGCTCTAGCTAGGTGGAAAGTTATCGCTTCCAAATGCCGCACAGCAGAAGAACTCTCGGATCATATCGATAACCCTGGCCAGCTGCAGACGATACTCCAGTCGCTTGCCGACTTCGCCCGGATAAGGGGCCTCGAGACATTTTCGACAGACGTACTCGAACTTTCGACCAGAATATCTAAGCTTGCAGCCACAGGTAGCCCGGACTCCTTGTTGACCCAGAGCGCGACACTCTGTGTTCAGCATCTAAGCCTAGGACAATCGACGAAGGTGGAGATGATCTTGCAGCAAAACAAGGATCTGATTTCTCAGCCCGACCTGTCACAGGAGTCACTCGCCACTTACCATTTGGCTGTAGCGGAATACCATTTGGCTCTTGGGGATTTCGACGAAGCCGCCCACCACTTGACTGAAGCTCGTAACACAGTAACAGCGCCGTCAACTCGGCCTCTAGCCAGAAGGGCCACCGGGTCTGGCAGGAAAATACTGCTGGCGAATGCATCCTTCTTAAGCTCGAGACTCGCGCTCGAGCGCGGGGATTCTCCTAATGCGCTTCATTTCGCGAAGACCGCTGTCAAATTCCTGTTCCACGACTGGGCGAAGCTGGAAGAGCTGAGGCGTTCTAATAACGACGTCTCAGTAGAGGACCTCTCACAGGCTGAAGCCTCCGGAGATGATTCGAGTTTCAACAGTTCGCAGTTAGTCAAAACTGATGTTATCCGCGCAAATGCCGGCCCAACGTTCTGGGCAATGATACACCACTTATTCCGAAGCGTCTTGCGATTATCTTCGATTTACGCGCACATCGGCATGTACCAGGAAACCTTGTACTACGCCCAGCAGGCCCAGAAGGTTGCGCAAAGCACTGCATCGACTACCTACATATTCCAATCCGAGGCCTGGCTAGCCCTGGTCTCGCTGATGGCCGGGAAACCCGAGAAGGCTTTAGAGATTGCAGCTGAGCTGAAGGCATCGATTGCTGCCCTCGAACCTACCTGTTCAACCGTCACTGCCATGTGCGAGCTCAGTCGTGTGTACCGCGACACTGAAGATGCGGCATCAGAGTCCGAGTTATTGGATAGCGCAGATGCAATGGTGAAAGCCATGAACAGTAATGACACGGCCATAGAGGCCAAATCTGAACCCCATCTCGAGACACAGATGGCAAAGCTGACTATCAAATCCGCTTCGAATACCAAGGCAACAACCCGGCAGACGAAAGCAAAGAAGACGACCAAAGTCGTGACAACCACTGTCTCAAAACAAGTCCCATCGAAACGAGCAAACACTCCGGCTGAGCCGCAGCCACAGACCCAAGTCGAGGATGTGCAAATTTCATTTCTGCGAGCTGCTGTCCTCCAATACCAATCTATGGACTTGCTCAGCAAGAAAGACTGGGCTACGGCGATCGCAAATCTCCATACAGCCTACCATCTTTCAAAACTTTCAAGGGATATCTCCCAAGAACGTCTCTTAATGGCAACGGGCCTGATTGGCCAAAGCTTAGACCTGATGGGCCGCGACTCGGTCTTCTCCGTCATCCAGGACTCTACGCTTTCGTTCCCGGCCGTGGCTGCATACCATAAGGATAAGAGCGCTTCTGAGCGGTCACCACTGGTGAAAACTTCTCCACGCAAAGGCCGAAATGTGGTACAAGAACCCCAATTGTTCGTGGACAATCTGCGCCAGGCTCAAGAGTACCTATTAGAAGCTCATTCTATCGCAACAATCAACGGCGATGGTGGTCTTGTCCATCGGATCGCGGCTCTGTTGCAAAATGTGACCATTCTTCTATCGGCAACAGGCTCATCTAGATCAACTGGTGCCGGCCATCCTGCTCATGCGACGTGCTCCATCGAGCTGGCCCGCAATCTCGTCTGGCGCCGTGAACGGAAGACATTACGTCTAGAATCAGCCAAGAGCTCGAAAGCAGAATGGCCAATGCCCATCCATCACAATAGCTATGACAACAGGAGATCTAGTCTTGGGTTCTCTATCGACATGAACAGGTTCCAGCGGGATTACGTCGACATCATCCCCAAATCCTGGAACGTCGTTTCGGTGTCCCTGAGCGACAACAAGCACGACCTGTGCATTACAAAGCTCCAAGCAGACCACAGTCCCTTTGCAATCCGGCTACCGTTAGAGCGTGCCAGTTCGAGGGACGCAGATTCTGAGGTGTTCACCTTCCAGCAAGGACGCGCGGAGCTACTGGACATCATCGCGCAGGCTAATCGCACATGCCACGATGCGCGAGATATGAGCCACAAGGAGGCCAAGTCGGCCTGGTGGGCGGAACGAGAGGAACTCGACGAACGTCTGAAGGAGCTCGCGGGCAATATCGAGCAGACGTGGCTTGGCGGATTCAGGGGCATTTTCACGCAACACCACAAGCGCTCGGACCTTCTCGCCAAGTTTCAGAAGAGCTTTCTGAACATCCTTGACAAGCACCTTCCCTCCAGAAGGCAGGTCCGGGGCAAGAGGGCGAAGGCTGCCCCGATTCCGAAGATCAACCTCGACCCCCGAATCATGGATCTCTTCATCGGCCTGGGTGATGCGACGGCTCCTGAATGCGACCTGGACGAGCCGCTAAACGATTTACTGTACTTCGTCGTGGATATCCTCCAGTTTCACGGGGAAAGAAATGCTTACGACGAGATCGACTTCGATGCGATGGTCGTAGAGACCTTTGATGCCCTGCACTCGTATCATTCAGCGGCTAAGGGCTGCGCGGATGCCGACGAGGGCATACATACGATCCTGATCCTGGACAACGCCCTGCACACCTTCCCGTGGGAATCGCTGCCTTGCATGCAGGGCCACTCGGTATCGAGAGTCCCCTCTCTCGCGTGCCTGCGAAGAGCGATACTAGAGCAGCGAACCCCGCACACGAAAGCGGCCTCCCTCCCCAACGGCGACGAGGACGAGCTCAGCGCCTCCGACTCCGACCCCAACCCGAGCCTGCGGGAAGGCCACTACGCTTCCATCAACTCGGGAACGTACATCCTGAACCCGAGCGCGGACCTGGCGAACACGGCGGCGACGTTCGGGCGGCCGCTGGCGCAGCTGCCGGCGGCCTGGCGCAGCATCGAGGGGCGGGCGCCGACCGAGGCCGAGTTCGAGGCGGCGCTGCGCGGCTCGGACCTGCTGCTGTACTTCGGGCACGGCAGTGGCGCGCAGTACATCCGCGGGCGCACGATCCGCCAGCAGCTCAACGGCCGCTGCCGCGCCGCCGCCCTGCTCATGGGCTGCTCGAGCGCCGCCCTCGACTACGCCGGCGAGGCCTTTGCGCCGCACGGCCCCGTCCGCAACTACATGCTCGCCGGCTGCCCCGCCGTCGTCGGCACCCTCTGGGACGTCACCGACCGCGACATCGACCGCTTCGCCGCCCGCCTCTTCGAGGAGTGGGGGCTCATGCCCCGCGGCACCTTCGGTTCCTCCGAGGACCGCCGCGGTCGCGGCAGCGGCGGTAAGGGGAAGGAGAAGGCGAAGGGAAAAGGCAAGGGGAGGGAGAAGAGCGTCGCGAGGCACCCCGCGGCCAAGGGGGAGGAGGAGGCTCAGCAGCAGCAGCAACAGCCGCAGACCAGCCTCGTCGAGGCCGTCGCCAGGGCCAGGGACGCGTGTCGCTTTCGCTACCTGACGGCCGCTGCCGTGTGCGTCTATGGCATCCCGGTGTATATCAGCAGGTGACGCGGCGCCGTCCCGGCGGGGAGGCGGATGTTCTTTTAGTTTGGGGATAGCGTTTGTCTGTGGGGGTGGGTGGGCTTGTTACATGTGAAACCCCTGTTTGGACTGGCTTGGGTGGATGGCGTGTTCGTGAGGTCAGCGACGGGAGGAGCCTGGGTGGGTATTGGAGTTCCTGGCGGACATTGTTACGTTTTGGCATTGCGTCGGCGTTACTGTGGCGTATAGAAGATCGGTTTTTGTCAATGCGACTGATACCTCGAGGAACATCGTTGAGTCCACCTGATGCCCATGTGTGAATGTACTGCTCGGTTACGTGTCCCGGTCATGGGTCGCCAGTTCCAATGCTAAATGTTTACGTTACCCCCCGGTAGCCGGTCTGTCATGGGAATCCCGGTCGCTTTTCAGCTTAGCGAGCAAGGGGCACCATCTGGTAAACACGGAGCAGTACGCTTCGCCTTGTGGGAAGGCGAGGCGCAGTTGTTATCCATTCAGATAAGTTGCACGCGCGCTGTCAATGCGCTGCCGCTACTGCGGCCTATTTACATTTCTCGAATCATATACAATACGTTTGTTTTATCATCAAACGTGACTATACCGAGGGTCGCATGTGAACTGATCCCTTTCTAGTTACGGATGCTCCGTCATACCGAGACACTGATGTGATATTAATAGAACACTTGATCGACCTGGCCGATGCGCTACGCATAAACAATCGCAACTCCACAACCGCGAGGTACAACCCAGCTAGAAGAAGATTCGGACTACAAAAGGAGACAAATGGTAATACTGCTGTCTATATTCACCTTGTGGGATTGGCAGTTTCCTCGAACGCCTTGAAAATGGATCGATGGTCGTGCGACCGCACAACACACCAGATAGTTCGATGCCATGACGCCCATTATAAGGTCGTTTAGAAGACAGAGAGGCGGCAGACCTAGAAGCGTCATGTTCGGCAAATAATGGCGTGTGTCGAGGCAGTGGACCTACGGACCGACCTCGGGCAGTGGCTGTCACAAAACAAACCCTCTGCCGGTACAAGTCGCCGTGTATCTTGCGACGGATGAACGTGGCCCACAGGCCTAACCACGTTGTACCACCTATGGCGTCCGGCCCGTCTGCCTAGGTCGTAGGGCGTGCGATCGTCTATATATATGCTCCTCCCCTTCGGGGTGGCAGGTGTGGAGGAAATCCGGGGCCGAGATGTGTTTTAGCAGGCATGTTCTATGTTACGCCGGGGAGGTCACAGGCGAGGTGTCACAGAGATCGATCACCTCGCCCGGATCTCCAAGGCCACGTAGTACCTAAGAGCCCCGGGACCCAGACATAGAGACACCGCGGAGTGAAAACAGAGAGGTTCGTAATTGCTTATCGGTTATGTTGGGGGCGTCCTCGAGAGCCGGGTGTCGTTTAACCGTGGCACGTTGGGAGCTGCTGGGCAAAAAGCTCGCTCTATTGAACAGCTGTGGGTGGACGGCGAAACATGTGTCCTGCTTGGTAGCAGCGCATTTTCGGCGAAGTCAAGGATCTTGCAACAACGTGGAGACCATGTCGACGTAGAAGAGTTCCTGCATGTAGTGTAAACGCTTTCGGAGTGGGCTATCCTGCGCCTGATGGGTTTTCATTTTCCCTTTCCTCCTTTCTCGCTCATTAATCGCGAACTGCGCGTCCTGTGAAGTCCCGGGTCTAGTCCGGCGTGACTTGAAAGTTGCGGAGGGGAGGGGATCTATGGCTCACCTCATTCACCCTTAATATCCTATTCGCTAGAGGCAGGCAGCTCATATTCTGTGGGCTAACCATCGAAGGTTTCGAATTCGTTCCTGTTTCCTAAATAGGAAGAAGCGGCAAAATGCGTATAACGCATTAAGTGGCTATGTGCAGCTCTCCGCCGTTTCGGGGAACTGATTGTCAACTAATCTACCCGGCCGACCGAGCTCTTGTAGTTCTTGTCTCGGATGCTTGCTTATCGAGGTACCGACAAGTCTTCCGTTACACGGCCACCAGAGTTTGGGACGGCCATCTTGAATCTCAACTCTGGCCTCGCTAGCTTGAGATGGGACGATATATTGCTGTTCGTTGTTGTCGCTAAGTATACCTCGCTTCGCTCTTGACGACAATAGCAAGTTAAAGACAGAATCGCGGAGCAAGAGGGCCACAACTCGAGGTCGAAGGAACCAAGAATGTTGTGTGGTATCGAAACCAAGCACCCGACAACGCCTGTTGAGAGAAGTACTACCAAACATGACCTCGAAAGCCTCCGGGAACCAGGCGTGCTTGCTATGCACTATAACAGCATAATACCCACCCACGTGCTGCTACAGGAACCATCATATGAATTTCGCTGAGATCAAGGCGGATCTAGCGCAAGCACTGTAGGCTTTCTTGATAACCGAAAGTAGAGTGAGTATCTAGGATGGAGGAGCGATAGGATGAGAGCTCGAGATCCGTGAACGGGAAGCTGAAGCGGGTATAACGGTCTCACCGAGATTGGGACCATGAACTGGGGTTCTTCTGGTTCGTATGGGGTCGCCTAGGCAGGCAATATAACATGCATCAAAAATATCCCGAGGCCAGCCACTCCCCACAAAGTAGGTACCTACAGAGGTAAGTAATATGTTGTGCCCATCTACATAATTAATGTTGTTTGCCATAAGATGCTATAATAAGGGGGGCCTATCTGCAAGCGAATCAGCATGCTTTTTAACGATTGATTGTCAGAGTGGCTACACAGGTAAATTTGGCAGAGAGTAGTCGACACTTGGCCGTCAAGAAACAAATTCACGGACTGCCTGTCCGTAGTTATATATTGATGAGGTGGGAAAGAGTATGGCTTGTGAGGTAGTGAGGCGGCCTAGTTAGGGTATGTTTTCATACGGGCAACGAAAGCAATCCGGAGCATATTCGAAGCACGTAACAAAATGATCGTCATATCGGTCATATTATGCATGATAGAAGGGAAAGTGGATCGGGCAACATAGACAAGGGAGGCAGCAATCCTGATTTTCAGGGTAATGTAGAGCTTTCACAAATTGTGTAATCTTCACTAAGCTACGACATCGCGAGGGGGTAGGATCAACAGTCTTCCCGAGTACGCAGGCGCGTGGTTAGTGGACCTAGGGCATCTGAGGTTTGTTGAGCAGCTGCAACTGTGGCTATGCATTCACCATTACCGCGGTCGAGCACTAGAGTGACACAGGCCAACAAGAACGGCCGCCGTGATCTCCTCCGCTATGGTAGAATAAGGAAAGATCACCCAGAGCTCGATTGAAATAACCAAGGTTGGCAGACCAATATGGGAGTGGCTTCATTTCTTACTCGACTACAATATTCTTCACGAGCAAGGGGGAGGAATAAAGACGCTAGCGAATCATGGCAAGATGCGGTTTGCGTGGCTCCGTGCCAATATCGTGGTGTAGGTGTCCGACGGAGTATCAAAGTCTGGGCTCGTATTGTGATGATCTGATAATTATTATGTAGGATTGGGAGTACAGTTCGAATATCGTTTGTTGAGCGACGACGGTGGATGTAGGAGTAGGTTCGCGGGCGGATAAAAAGACATGCGCGGCGCAAATGGTCGAACCCACTCCCGTAGCTATGTGTAGTGTATGTGTGTGTGTATTTGTGCGCGTAGGCGCCTGCTTCCAGCCTTCCAAGCATGCCCGTACGTCGCTGGATATTTTCAACACTGAAGGGAGCATCAAACGAAGTTCTCCCAATATACATGTAATACGTAGGAGTAAATGGAAATGATCGCGGAAATAACCTGCCCCAAAAGCTTTCCAACTCGTCGTAGCTCTCCAGTCGACATCGTCTATGTAGGTCTGTAGGTATGCAAGCAAACCGTGAGAAGCCAGTATCGTCACTACCAGGTAAGCTTGGGCCCTGGGGTTGATTATCTTGAGAGGTCTTATATGGGAGCTGCGGTTTTCACAGTGTCAGGGACCTATTGATGTGATTTACCCATCGATATCATATTCACCGTATATACTATCGTCGGTCCCATTTCCTGCCATGAGTCATATATAGGTATATATATCTACAGGTAAGTGTTAAACTGGATGTCCGCACGTCCCCATCCCTTTTCATGATGTATGTTATCTGGGCCATGCACACAAACTGTGTGATGCCGTCCCCATTACATGCTGTTCTGCAGATACACACGCCTGCATGGATACATGGGTCGTCATCAATCGAGTATGTAGGCGCCGGTGGGCGCAGCTATTGTCAGAAAAGGGCGGACCCAAAGGGGGTGACTGATGCCCCCGCATGCGAGTCTCCTCCGCTTTTGGAACTGTTGTGTAGCACTTCAGCACAGTTCGAGTCGAGGGCCTCAAGGACACAAATGCATGCAATAAGACTGGGAAACAAGCCGGGATCTGTAAGTTGGCTGCATGAATGCATATGCTAGCCAGCGGGACCCCAGACTTTGAGGAGAAGGCCCCCCGGGCCCGGATATTGTACACAGGAGGTACACCACCTCCGAGGATATGTGGTAATAGGAGGTATGTAACTTGGGTCAGCGACAGAGAACACTGATTCGAACCCGTAACTGACATGAATTTGTAGAAAATCGAAATTACCTCCCTGAATTTAGCGGTTATCCCGAGTGGCGCTTGCCGGCGTGCCATATGGGTTTCCTGTCTACCTAGGTAGGTAGGTGGGTAAGTAACTGGTCGGTCTCATTATCGTGCAGTACGGGGGAACCTTGACTTGAATGATTCACATCAAAACATTATTAGACCGTCATCAGTTCTCCGCGGTTGCGGTCGATATCCACATCTCCACAACATCCTTTATCTAATAGGTTGGTACAATGCGCTTTGCCCTGCATTTCACTGACGGCCTTCACTTTTCCAACATTAGGGCCATCCAATCGCATTTGCAGCAACCCCAGCCCCCACTTCCCGCTAAACAAACGTTATTTATAACGGAATATAAGAAAAATATCCTATATGTAGCCAAAAGTACCAGAGAGAGCCCATATTCCAGGTCGAGAGCTATACAGCATCTGGTTTTGTGGATAATACTGCGGTTTATACCCGTGGTCGAAGTTGCAAAGCCGATTTTAGGGCCCTCCTTACATGTACCTGGATGAAACAGTCAAAGCATCTACGCCCATCCCGCTTAGCGAGGTAACAACGAAACCGTTCAAACTCGGGCGCAGGGGCAAATTTTGAAAGGTGCAGTTCGAATATTCGCCTCCCATCCGAAGATTGTAGTACATGTCAGCGCAGGTCGCGGCTTGTCATACTAAGCCGCGCCACATGTATGGTGTGCAACACGCGACCAACTCCCCTGCTGCCGTTGCAACTGTATGGTGCTCCCATGCGGTGCACGCTGAGTTGGACTACAGCTTTAAGAATGTTGATTCTTTGGCCTGCTTGGATTCCTTATAGGATATGCCTACCCTATGTACGGATACATATCTTGCCCGCTGCCCCGGAGTGTGACTGGTGGCGTGAAAGGGTCGTTCTGCTGTCATTGGGAAAAAGACGGTTGACAGTAGGTACACCACCATCATCAGCCTTCCCCCCTTTAGAGGAGCGGAACTCCCATATACCCATGCAGGCGCCGCCAGCCAACAGGCTTCGCTGGAAGTTATGTACAAACCCAGCTTGTACCTATAATGGACGGTCAAATCTCGGATGCTCATTTTGCACGAGGCATTAAGACACGAGAGGTGAACAGTATAATGTCGTCCACTACCACCTCACAACCCGCATCCCTGTCTTTTCTGTGCAAGGAGGGATGGGGCATTGGGTGGGAATGCACTTTGTTAGTGTTAGTTTACTATGACTTAACTAGCTAGTATAATACGTATGCAGGTAGTCGGCTTGTACTCGATAGTTTACTTACAGTACATGCTTTTGTACATACAAGTCCAAGCCGCTAGTCACTGTTACCTCGTACCCGCAACATCTCCACCTAGCGAGACCCACATCGATTTCAACATTATCGTAAGCTGAAGCAGTTTCTCACCGGGGGGCTCAGAGGCTAGAAGAGTCCAGTTCCTTTTGGTGCAGCGTTCACAGGCTGTCCCGTGCTAATTGAGGGCTACTCCTACATGTATGTAGGTAAAGAAACAGCACGTCAACGCTCTTCCGCTATATCACTCGCTATCCCGTAGGATCTCAACTTTTCGCACCTCGAAGATCCTGCGTGGTTCCAGTGTCCGGAGCTGTCCGATTGAGAGATCACCTTACCTGTAGATATCGATCTCTGTCCCAGGACCCCATCACATAGGTACCAGAACAGCCTGTTCCTTCTTGCGACATCCCTTCCAAGTCCCCCTCTGCATACGTTATCTGCTTTTTGTCTCATTCACCACCGGTATTAGGATATTCGAAGCAACCTCTTCCTGGGCTGTCAAGTGCGACTTGTTTCCCATAAGTTTACCCCACAATCCCCTCGTCAGCTCCACGCCTGCGAAGCTTCTCTGCCTTCTGGAAGTTTTTTATAGGACCGTTGCCCCCCTAGCGCTCTCCTGTCCCGGATATCTCGGTACGCTCCACTCCTCGTCGCCGACAATCTACAGACGGCCGTCTGCTTCCGGTGTTCTTAGACATTTGATGGAGAATCGGCAATATCGCATGTCATGAGATACGTCCTTACCGTGTCGGGGCTGCTGGTTTCTATTTCCCAGTCGAGCGAGCTCGATATTCAGTTATTCGGGCTCGCGGGACCGGCCTTGTCGACTGGTCTAAAGCTCTTCCAGGGCGGCTCAATATAATCGAGTTGATTGACGGTTGCGCGGACCCCTTTCTCTCGCAACTGAAGTTTTAGATGGTTCGACGATGTCAACGACTCAATCGCATGTCAACTGTCCGTCATTCCCTACGCCAGACGCCGAAGGTTCACAGTCCGCCGTCGAACCTGGACGCCCACATCAAGCAGTCGCGCCCACTGACCTGAACGGCTTTTCTTTGGAAAGTCAACATGATGGGTTACCGCGCAATCAGGCCTCGGACGGCCTTGTTGAAACGTCGCAGTTCCCGGATTTTTCATTTGCGTTCCAGGACGTTACCGACGGCGGTCAGATGATCGGCCTAGAGGGCCATACGAACGAGATATTCGCTACGCCTGGGCTCGGATCATTCATCTCGACAAACGAGCGGAAAGACTCGATAGCGTCCGGTCCACATAGTGGCAGCTTCTCTATTGATAATTACCCCCACGACAGGCAGCTAAGTCTGGACGGATCTGAAGATGGAGGTCTTGAGCTCAGTCATGCCGTTGGTAATGCCTTGGAGGACAATATGTCTGATGACTTCGGGTTGTCAGCTAGCGCACCTGGTGACGGCACGGATCTGGGTGGCAAGTTGAAGGATACTAAATCGGACCCTGCACCAGCTTGGAGCGAACTTAAGACGAAGGCGGGGAAGGAAAGGAAGCGACTCCCTCTCGCTTGTATTGCTTGTCGGAGGAAGAAGATACGTTGCTCGGGTGAGAAACCGGCATGCAAACATTGCCTTCGGTCCAGGATCCCTTGTGTATACAAGGTCACTACGCGCAAGGCGGCGCCGAGAACAGATTACATGGCCATGCTGGATAAGCGGTTGAAGAAGATGGAAGACCGCATCATCAAAGCTATCCCGAAGTCAGAGATGGATGCGTCGATCGCCAATGTGACGCGCGCTGTTGTCAAACCATCTCTCCCTGGTGCTCTCCTGACAGGGAAACAGCCGAACAAGAAACGCAACGCCGATGAGGCATTCGGGGCGGAGCTGGACCAATGGGCAAAGGCCACGGCGAAGACGAAATTAGAACCGTCAGATAAACCAGCTTCATTACAGGTACAGGAAGCCGAGGAGAGCAAGCTGTTGATCGAAGGTCAAGATTCGCTACCGCCCAAGGACCTCCAAGAGCAGTTGTCCAACACCTTTTTCGAGTGCATCTACGGCCAGGCGTACCACGTCCTCCATAAACCGAGTTATATGAGGAAGCTCAAGTGCGTGAAGCCTCGATTCTGCTCATGACCATGCTGACACTTACATTGCAGAGCTGGAACGCTACCGCCAGTCCTGGTACTTTCCGTTTGCGCTATTTCCGCTCGGTTTTCTACTCATCCTAGGTTTGCGTCGACGACGAATTTCCTCCGTGGTGAGGAGTGGGCGGCCCCTGCCCGGCAGATCGTGCTCAGAAGACAGGAATGGCCCAACATAACCATCCTAACCTGCGCCCTCATCCTCGGGCTACATGAATTTGGGACGTGTCATGGGGGAAGAAGTTGGGCGTTTAGTGGTATAGCTATTCGGATGGCCATTGCATTACAGCTGCACAAGGACCTGGAGTCGGACGTTCGGCAGCATTCTGACTCGCAGTTGAGCTTTATTGATCGGGAGATCCGGAGGCGCACGATGTGGGCTTGTTTTCTGATGGATCGGTTCACTTCATCGGGGGTCGACAGGCCCATATTCATCAAAGAAGAGTGGCTCAAGATTCAATTGCCTATAAAGGAGAAGCTCTTTCAGCTCGACATGCCTGGGCCGACAGAGGATCTGCAGGGTCGCGTCCCTCATCCAGTACCAGACGATGAAGGCCAACTCTCCAAGGCCGAGGATAATATGGGAGTCGCAGCTTATATGATACGCGCCCTTGCTCTCTGGGGGCGGATCATTAACTATCTCAACCAGGGCGGGATGGAGTCCGATCCACACCCGATGTGGGATGACGACTCCGAGTACGCCAGCCTCCTCAGTCAGGCCGAGGGCTTTGCAAACAATCTACCTGATGGTTTGAAATATAGTGCTGAAAATCTGCATTTACACCATACCGAGAAGATGGCGAACCAGTTTCTGTTTCTACACATTGTCATACATCAGAACGTTCTCTTCATGGGCCGATTTGCGATATCTTCGCCGACGACCGGCCTCTCGCAGGCAGATGTTCCGGAAGAGTTTGTGACAAAAGCCGGCGAGAAGGCGTTCGCTGCCGCTAATAAAATATCCGAGTTGCTTAAGGACTCCGAGCCATATATGGTCGCAGCTCCATTCGTCGGCTATTGTGCGTTCCTATCAGCTACCGTCCACATATTCGGCATCTTCTCCGGGAATGCTACGGTGAAAATGGCAGCAAAGAAGAATTTGGCGACGAATGTGAAATTTTTATCCAAGATGAAACGATACTGGGGCATGTTTCATTTCATGTCGGAAAACCTCCGAGAACAGTATAGGTCGTGCGCCGATGGGGAGAGGCAAGGGACACCCGCGGAAAGCTCGTCAGCGTCACCCATTTTCCAGTACGGAGATTGGTTCGATCGTTATCCCCTCGGCGTTTCGCAATCCGACTTCGCTGATCCCGCCGCCCCAGCAAAGAAGAAAGAAACGGGTGACGACGCGGTGCTGGAGCAGAAGCAGGAACTCCACACGGTCGAAGAGTTCATCACGCAATTATCGCCACCACAGAGTGCGGAGGGCCGGGAAGCCGCGTCGAGCAGAGCCCACTTGACAAAACGGAAGTCGATCGCGAAGAAAGGCGGCGGCGGTGCGCCGCAGCCCTCCCGGAGCGAGCAGCAGCAACGTCTGGAGCCGCTACTCACGGACGTCAGCGGGCCCGAGCAGATCCAGCAGCACATCCAGCAGCGCGCCAACTACGCCCGCCTCGGCGGGCAAAGCGGCAGACTCACCGCGCCCCACTTCCGCGCGACGGCGAGCTATCCGGCCCTCTCGCCCATCAGCCCCGTGCACCAGTCCCATCAGTTCGCCGCGGCAGCGGCGCACGGCGGACACGGGCAGCACCGCCACCACCGCCACGCCGGCTCGTCGGCGGTCTACAACCACTCGGATCTGCTCTCGCTCTCCCTCTCGCACCACGCGGCCGGCATGCTGCCCCAGCTCGACCGTCAGCTCGTCTTCAACGCTTACGGCGGCCTGGACCCGGCGACGCCGCTCAGCGGCAGTGGCGCGCACGAAACCCTCCTGGACTGGGACGCCACGCTAGGCTCTCCGGCGAACGGGGCCGGCGACAGGGCCGGCGGCGGCGCGCACCATCATCATCACGAGGGCCTGCCCGGGGGGTTCGTCGCCGAGGCGTCTTCAGCCTGGTTCATGCCCTTCAACATGGAGCCTCCAGAGCTGGGCCAGGACCTGAACGGCATGAGCGGCCTCGACACGTTGGGCGCCATGTTCAGTGCCGGGGGCGTGCATACGCCCGGCGCCGGACTAGGGCTGAGGAGAGGCGGACGGTGATGAAATGGAATAGTACTATATGGGCAATCAACTGCACACATATTCCGAAAGGGAAACGCGGCAGGGCACGCACATCTGATTTAGAGGATTTTATGGCCCTACGCGGGGGGATATACGCGGGGGCGATTTGCAAACTATATATGTTGCCTCCCGGACCGTGACGTACCGTACCACCACCACTACCACTACTACTTACTATGTTATATCCAGTTATCTGCTCCTACATATACCAGGGTTAGCGACGGCGTATCTGGTCATTTTCGGTCGACGATGGAATTTTTCTTCCGGTCGGTTCCTTTTTCTTACGTGCCCCCGCCTGCCTGTCCTGATCTTGCTTTTAAATACGGAGGAGGCCACTGTTGAAAACAAATCCGACCGAGCTGCTGTTTGTCTTATGTTCCCCGTGGCTCCGTCAATGTCCCACTTCAGACGCGTGTATATACCATAAAGCGAGCGCTATGCTTGTATACACACGCACATGTATACACACGCCCATGTATACACACGCCCATGTATACACACTCACATGCATACACATCGATTATATGCAGGTATCTATATCTGGTTATATATAGATAGCGACCGAACACGGTTGCGTAGCATCGGACACCGCCATCAATGTCCTCCTACCCTATTATGATTTTTGAATGTATACGGATGGCATACAGGAGTTGGGGAGAGAACGTATGACCTGGGCGGTGCCGGCGTAGGGGTCGGCATACGCGTCTCGGAGCTATAGAATAGCTGGGGCCAGGGTTGGGATTGGATGGGACGCGACGGGACGATAGGAGACAGTATGTAGGGTGGAAGTCGACGAAAGCTGTAGTTCGCTGCGTGCCTTGGCAGGCGCCGGCCGCCCCATAGATGGAAGGACGTGATATCGGGTTCTTTGGGTGCGGAGCAACGCAGGATCAAAGGAAATGAAAGCACTACTACGTTGCTCCTGCCTATGAGATGAGACGTCCTGCGTGTATTCAGCTCGCTTGATCAAGGGGTGACATTGCAAAATGCAAAAATAAGGAATTCTACGTGACTCCCTTGCGCCAGTACGAGAGATGAGAAACGCCGTGTTTTTAACTCGGTTGATTACCTAGAAACAGATCCGCCCCGGGTATCTATCCATCTACCTAGTCTGGAACACCCACCACGACCACCTCGACACGAGCATCCCTCATTCGTCGACAGCAGCGCCCTCGCTCTTCCTCTTCTTGCGGCCGGAGCGCTTGCGCTTCTTCTTGCCGCCCTCGACGACATTCGCGTTATCCTGTCCTTCCGCCCCCTTTCCTCCCTCTTGTCCCTGGCCGTCGTCCTTCTTCAGCGGGCCCTCACCGCCGGGGTTGAAGACGGGCGGCTCGTGCTCGAACTCCGGGCCGAAGGTGTCGCGGCGCCACTTTCGGAGGCGGGCCTTCTTGCCGAGGCGCTTGCGGTCCTTGGCCTGCTTTTCCGGGTCGCGGAAGTGGGCGAGCTTCTTGAGGCCGGCGTACTCGTTGAGGTCGGCGTCCGACGCCATGAGGATGTCGCGCGTCGTGAGCCCGAACGTCTCGGGCCACGTCTCGCGGTACGAGAATTGCGGCACGCCCTTGTCAGCGCCGCGCTCCTTGTTGGAACCGCCGGCTAGGAGCTCCGGTTCGTCGATGTCCATGCGCGCGTCAACCAGCGCCTCGATCTTGGCCCGCTCCTGGCGCGCCGCCTTCTGACTGGCGAGCCGTTCCCTCTTTCGGTCCTTACTGGTCTTCTGTCGCTTTGCGGACGGGGCGCCATCTTCGTCGTCGTCCTCCTCATCTTCCGCTTCCTGCTGGTCCTCGTCTGTAAGAGTGATATCCGGACGCTCCTCGAAGTCGGGCACGATGTCCTTGATGTCGATGTCATCATCCCACTTAGGCTTCTTGATCTTCTTCTTCTTCTTAGACCCTTCGGCAGCTTCATCCTCGGACGCCTGGTCACCTTCAGCGTAGTATTCGTCGTTGAACATCTCTTTCATCTTCTCTTCCCACTTGTCGTTATCCCAAGCGTCTTCAAGAATTTTCTGCCAGTCCTCGTCTTTCAGGGTCTTCCCGGATAGCCCTGCAACCTTCTTGATCTGCTGAAGTTTACTTTCGGCTTCCTCTATCTTAAGACGGCGTAAGCGGGCTCGCTCTTCCCTCCGCTCTTGTTTCTCGGCCTCCTTCTTTTCGCGCTCGAGTTCACGTTGCCGCTTTCGTGCACTCTTCTCCTCTCGCCTGACTGACCGCGCCGCAGTAACATCACGGGCGTACGTCTTGAGTACTTCGTTACTCTTGTGCGGATCCTCGAAGCGCAGGTTATAAGCAGCCTCCCACTCTTCGGCCTTTTCAAGGTGGCCGTCGTCTTGGTCGTCCGACTCGAAAGCTTGCCAACCGTTGCCATCTTCCTGAACCCAGGCGCGAGCAGCCATGAAGTTAGATAGAAATAGCTCAGGATCCTTGTCGGCATCGGTAAGTTCAGGCTTGGGGGCCTTCACCTGAGATGCCCGGGAAGGGTGAATGCCGTTCGCGACGGGGACGGGCTTTGGGCCTTCCTTGGCTTTCATGAACTCCTCTTCGTCGCTCTCAGCAGCAGAATCTGCTTGCATTTGGGCCTTGATTTCGTCGCGTATGGAGTTTTTCAAGTCTTCTTGTTCCTGGGCATAGGTTCGTGGGGGCTCCTTATCGTCTTCATCGTCCGCTCCAACGTCTCCACGCAGCAACCTCTCCCGATGGTAGTCTTGCAAGAAGACGGGTTTCTCCTTTTTCTTCTCCTTGGAAGGCTCTGGCACGCTGGTCTCATCGATCGGGGTGTAGAAGGTGGTTTTGCCATCGTACACGCGGGGATCCTTGTTCTTGATGGCTTGGAGCGTGGCGTTCAGTTGGGCGTCGAGCTCTTCGGTTGCTAAGAAGCCGTTCTCGTCCTCGGTAACATCTGAGGAAGAGTCGGAATCGTAGCCATCGTCGCCTGCTTTTGCCTTGTCTCCATTGTTCTTGTTTGACTTGTACTTCTCTTCCACTGACGATGGACTTTTGTTAGGGACTGGAAAATCGAGTACTCAAGGGGAAGCAACATGTATGCACTTACATCTATGTAGTTCTTCTCTCTTCTTATTGTGTTCAAATCGTTTGGCAAATTCGCTATTAATTTGTAGTTTCACACCACCGTCAGACTCATCCTCACTGTCGTCAAACAGTGACGGCTTCCTGACATCGTCTTTAACCATCTTTGCTTCAGCGCCTTGCGCCGCGGCGCCCTGAGGCTGGACGACTTTGGAAGAAAAACGAGATAGAGAGAGATAGAGAGCGAATAGAGAGCGATATACTACGATGTCAAGCCAGTTGAGATTACTCGAGTCTAGAAAGCGACCAATGACCAGAGGAGTCCGAGAGGTCCGGGTGGAATTCAAGGTAATAAATAAATAGAGGGGAGTTTTTCAAAATTGCGAACTGATACAGTAAGTTGCTGGCTGGATCTTGTAACTTTTTTTTTTCCTGGTAAGAGTGCTTATCGATACCTAGAACCAGTACAGTAGATATCGGTCCCTCAAAGAGCCAAAATGCTCAGTTGGCTGATCCACTAAATCATCATTCGCGGTCAAAAGATGGGGGCTGCAGGTGGTACCTACTAGCGCCGTTAGCCCCATCAACTGCAGTACTGAAGGCTTGTCTCAGCACTCTGATCCCATCTAACAATAGCCACTGGTCGCTAAGTACATACAGTACCTAGTTAAATCCAAACGTCGTCACGTCACATCCGACTTGACCGGCTTGCCATCTCAATCCCGTCTGCCTATTCACTTCCTGTTTGACCTTCCTTCAGTCCGCGTCTACAACCATTCTACCCATCTTATCTGAGACGTCAGACCTCGACCTTAACCCGTCCCTCCCGAATTCCAGCGAATTTACCTCAGCAAAGTAATAGAGAGAAGCTTGCTTTCTTGAGGACTCAAGAGCTTGGCGCTCCCAGGGTTGTTTCGATCGAAGACCGCGCCTTTCCGAGACCTCACCTTGACGGATTGACCGACATGGCCGACAACGCCCCAAAGCCGAGCAGCAGTGTCAAGCTTGTGCTGCTTGGTGAAGCAGCCGTAGGAAAGGTATCATTGCTGGGCCCAGAGCATCCTCTTATTGATGCACCGCCGTGGATTATCTTATTGCTAACGTATGCAAGTCCTCTCTTGTGTTGCGATTTGTCAACAACGATTTCCAAGAGAACAAGGAGCCCACTATTGGTGGTGAGTAACTCACCACCGGCCTTATGTTACGACTGCGAAACTGATGAGCTCGTTCAGCGGCCTTCTTGACACAAAAATGCAACCTGCCGACGCGGACAATCAAGTTTGAGATCTGGGATACGGCAGGTCAAGAGCGGTTCGCCTCGTTGGCGCCTATGTACTACCGAAACGCCCAAGCCGCGCTCGTCGTCTACGATCTCACGAAGCCCACATCGCTCATCAAGGCTAAGCACTGGGTCGCTGAACTACAGAGACAGGCATCACCGGGTATCGTCATCGCGCTCGTCGGCAACAAGCTGGATCTCACATACGAGGGCGAATCTGGCCAGGCCGAAGGCGAAGGAGCTGAGGGTGAAGAGTCCGGAAATGCTCGCAAGATCTCAACAGAGGAGGCCCAGACATACGCCGAGGAAGAGAACTTGCTGTTCTTCGAGACCAGTGCTAAGACGGGCCATAACGTCTCAGAAGTCTTTACCGCTATTGCGAACGCCATCCCAGAGACGTCACTCAAGAGTACAAGGGGTCCCGGCGCCTCGAATACGGTCAGCCGGGGAGGTGCTGAGGAGCAGAGGGTGAACCTGACCGGGCCACGGGAAGCGGCGAAGGAGGGTTGCGCGTGTTGATGGTTATTACTGACTAATGTGTCGTGTCTTGATGGGAGAGCTTTCCATTGACACCAGGTTTCTCTTTTTTGCTTGGGGATTATTTCAATGTGTGAATTGATATGTTCTGTGTTCTCTATATGTAGGAGTAGCATCATCACCGTAATACGGACGAACCATCGATATGAATATTTAAGGTAGAGATATCGCGTCTATGGCCAAATATTCCATTACATGTAAAACAAGACGAGGATGTCTCATTGTTTCAGCATTTCTGATGCGACTTACTGTGGTACAGCAGTGAATGAGGGTGAACCTTTCCGGTTCGGTAATATCCCCGGTTAACTGGCAACATATTCATCTAAGAAGGCAAGTAGTAGGTATCTCACCGGACAGCTGCATCTGCAGTGGAGAGAATCAGAGAACCCCCAGCCAAATTATCATATCGGACAGATGCACTTTCTGCCATTAGCGATAAGTACCTTAGGTACCTTAGTAGCAGAAAAGTCATTCTTATCTTTACTTAGCAGCAAATTCGCCCGTCCTTTTGCGCGTCCGAGGAAAAAAAAGGGCGAAGGATCGCATTGCATATTTTCTGTTACTGCAAGTCCCGACCCGACACTCCACCTTCAACTTTGATTCACAAGCCCTTTCGGTCAGAGACTTATTATATTGATCTCGGCCTCACAGGTTTGACTGCGCTGCGTGTCAGCATATGTCAATCCCCTTCCATGACTGCACTCTCTTCGGGCTAGCCTTCGCGTTAAGCCGCGTAGACTAATCCAGCAACACATATTACGTCCCAGGAAGATTACTGGGAGAAGTTCAGCGCAAATCTTTACAATTCCGGCCTCTCTCCGGTTATACCATACCCATCCATACCTACATACTTCCGCACATGTGCAGCAACCAACGCAATCGACTTTCGCACTGCATTGTCCAAGATGGCTGCATTGACAGCAGCTCAGATCGAGCTCGCCAAGTATGTCTATCCTTTCTACCCTATCGCTATTGTCCTGCTTGTCCTTATGAAGTCTCTCGCTAATTTGACCTCGAAGCTCCCTCACCCAAGATGAGTTGCCAACCAAACTCCGCTGCGCTATCTGCAGCAAGTTAGCTATCAACGCCTTCCGACTACCCTGTTGCGAGACTGCTATTTGCGAAAACTGTATGTGATCAAGGAGCTTTTGGGGCACGACTGCGCCCGCTAACCCTTACTAGGCCAGTCGACTCTTCCCTCGTCATGCCCGGTCTGCGAGCATTCCCCCGTCTCTGGTGCCGATTGCACCGTCTACAAGTCTCTGAGAACCACCATTAGGGTATTCTTAAAGACAGAGGAGAAGAAGCGCGAATCTGCTCGGCCTAAGCCCACCCCCGAGTCCGCTCCCCAAACTCCCGTCCAAGCTACGCCTACTCCTACCCAGTCCGAAGCACCGACTGTACCTCCTCAGGATCCCGCAGTGAAAGGAGATGCCGAACCAGGACCTGGTTCTGCGAGACATGACGAGGCCCCCGCTGCGGCCGAGTCCAGCGATCAGACCGCTGTCGCTCAGGAACAAAACAGTGATGCTCAACCTCGACGGGTAAGTTCGGCCCAGAGCCTAGACATTGCTTGGGCCGCAAGCTAATATTTAACTAGGAAGCCTCGACTGAAGATCGTGCCCGGAGTGAGCAACCTGTGGGAGGCGATGACGCCAAAGCTCTTGTGCCATCAGGTCAGGAAGGGGAAGATGTGGTCCCCACCGAAGAAGCGCCTGAGAATGGCCAAGACGATGCTGCCAATGAGGAGCCCGCACAGTCCGGCATGGAACCGGGCTCCGACGTCATGAATGGGAATTTCATGAACTTCGGCGGTGGCGATATGAACCAAATGCAGATGATGATGGCCATGCAGAATGGAATGAACCCCGCAGCTTTTGGTGCCTTTCCCATGATGGGTAAGTTCGTCCTTCGTCCGCTCGCAAGCCATGTCGCTAACAAACACTATCCAGGTATGGACATGAGTATGAACCCGATGATGATGCAGAACATGTTTATGAACGGTGGCTTTGGTGCGCAAGGCATGAACAGCATGAGCATGAACATGGGTATGAATGGTTTCAACGGAGGTGGTAATGACTGGAACGGACAGCAATCATGGAACGTCGGCCAAGATAATTTCAATCCAAATGCTCCTGGCATGGGAAATGGTGACTTTGGCAACTTTAACGCAGGCTTCCGTAATTTCGGTCACCACAACCAGTTCGTTGACTACCGCCGAGGCAACTATGGGTATCGCGGAAGAGGCCGAGGACGTAATTTCTACGGGGGGTTTGGCCGCGGCGGCTATCACCAGCAAGGGTTTAACAACATGAATGGAAACTGGGCCCAGCAGATAAACGAATTTTCGGGCGGCGATGATGGCCAGCCCGTGTCAAATGACACTGAGGCAGCGAATGACCAAGGCACGGAAAACAGGGCTGGTAAAGAAGTGGACGAGTTCGGTAGAACGATACGCCCGGATTCGGGCCAGGATGCTCAAGCTGGAGGAGGCGGCCAGGGAGACGGCCATGATGGTGCTGAAGGGCCCGGCAACCTAGTATCACAGGAGAACTCGGCCAGTGCAGATGTGCAACAGTCTGGACAAGCACACAATGATCTTGCCAATGGTAATGGTGATGTGTCTTCAGCGGGCCAGCGTCACCTCTCTCAAGGACCTGCTGGCTCCATCGGTCGCCAGTCCCCAATGGTGGAAGCACCCTTAAATGCGCCTACAGGTCCCAAAGCTATGCGGCAGGGGCTCCCTAACACTAGCTATCATCGTCTTAAAGCACGCGGTCTTATCGTCGATGAGAAAACCCCTAGTTCAGGTGCTAATGCCCAAGTCGTGGCCAGCCCCCTAGAGGATCGACAGAAGTCACGGAGTAGTTCTCTACACTCCCGCAGGGATCCAGACAGACATCATCGTGAGCAGGGTCGAGACGGTGACTTAGACGAGAAGAGCAGAGACCGGCATCGCGATCGGGACCGCGACCGTTCCAGGTCTTACTCGAGGTCTAGAACGCGGAGCCCCAGCCGCAGCCGAAGCCGAGATCGTAGAGAGTCTCGCCGACATAGGCGGCACCGCTCCGAATCCGCATCCAATGGCGGCTATGACGACGAGCACCGCAGTCGCAGACATAAAAGCAGAAGAAAGCCCCCTAGGGATGATGACCACAGTGGTCGGTCCAAGGAGGACAAGTATGCCGGCGCGTCGCGATCACCGTCTCCCGGCGAACGTGAACATAAGCGGTCGAGTCACCGGAGCCACCGAGACCGCGATGAGAAGCGGAGGGACCGTGATAGGGACAGGGAAAGGGAGAGTGATCATGACCGCCACCGCAAGTCCAGCCACCGTTCTCATCGTGACCGCGACTATGACCGTGAGCGTGACAGGGAGCGGGACAACGAACGAGACCACGAACGAAGGAAGGAGCGTCGCGAGCGTGAGAAGGGACGCCGCGGCCGTGGTAGCAAGTCCTCTATGACACCACTAACCCCGGTGGAACCCTCGGATAAGCCATTCAACCCTCCCACCGGACCACGGGGAAGCTTCTCGATCAAGGGAGCAAGCGCCAAGCCATCATCATCCGAGCTCGAGATCAAGGGCGCCAGTAGCAAGCCTTCTAACTCGTCGAAGAACGAGAGCGAGCCATCAGGACGCGCCTCGCAATCATCCACGAGCGGTCAGAAATCGGCACCTACGGGGCCGGCGAAGGATCCCCATACACTGGAGCGAGAAGCTCGGGATCGCGAGCGTCTGCTGAAGGAAGCACAACGAATTGCGGGCTTGGCGGGACTTGCCGGCAAGAAGCGCGCTCGCGATGGCGGCGACGACCGTGGTAGCAGCCGACGCAAGAATCGCCGGAGTGAGGCGGTCAACACGGACGAGGAGGAGACGCGGATGCGACGCCTAGAGGCGGAACGCGAAGGCCGTCGATGGGAGTAGGGCGGCCCCAATCCTCAATCGCTTCCGTGTACTAGGACAAAGCGACGCCAATATGGTCGAAGGAGGAGAACAATGGGGAGCCGTGCCCGCAGGAGGCTCTTCTTGATACCATCAGGTTATATTTGGACGAGCCTGCCGCCTCCCCGTGGTTGCTTCGACATGTGTTAATAATCGCATTCAGGGAGGGAAGGGGGATACTACTATAGGCAGACATCCGGTCCGGAGATTTCATGGCCTCTCCACGTTAGAGCAAAACAGGGGATGGTAATGTACTGACTTTCCTGTTGCATCACACGGTAACCATTATAGAACCAAAAGAGTAAGGAGCATCGGGACGGACCACACAGGCAGGGGCTAGAGAGCAGAGAATAGAAGGGTGTTTAATAGAGCTCTCGTTTTCTTTCCTGCCTTGTCCGAGAATTTGCTTTGACTTTATGGAGTCCTCGACACCGTACCTAGCAAACCAGCAAGCAGCCAGCCCCAAGCACTGGCCGATAAATCGAACTTGGACACTCCTTACCAGCCGACGCATGACCTAAGTTATAATAATGTAGACTAGCGACGTACTACTTTGTTTGTTACTCGAACTATCATGTAGTTTCGGAAATTACTTTATGCTTCTGTGACTTATAGCTGCCAAGAAGTATTTGGCGATGTTGCAGCAGGCATATACTTATACTGTAGGTTGAGGTCAGCTGTCTGGAAGGAGCTTAGGCCGTTCTTGACCCACCCTGACGATTGCCAATACAGGGGCATCTAGAGTACAGTAAGTTCCAGTTGCACTGAATCCGTTTAAGTTACAGTTCACGATAAATAAGTAGAAAGGCATACAAGGAGGAATCGACCATTCGAAATGCGTCAAAGAACTACCTTCTTCCACAAAAACGAAAATGCCATCGAGCCGACTTCCTTGAAGATTGCTGGCCGCTCGATATCCGGGCCCGACGTCTTAGCTGCCCGCGAGGACCGCGTTACCCTCGGACTAGAGGAGCTACCAACCGAGCTTCAAGAGCTCCTTCGCAAGTCCCACGAGCTTCATATCCGCTGGGTCAGCCCATATGTCTATGAGTCTATCGGCCCCTGGAGCTCGAGGCTACCCCCCGGACTTCATGTCTTCTATACACCAGAACAGGGCGCGAAGACGGGCTCGTGAGTGCCTAGGCGAGCTTGTTCCCTATCGTTAGATATATACCTTGTTGACCGCCGCCGCAGTGAACTCCTTTGCCCTCTCATTCGAAACACCTTTGGCGTCCTAGACTGTTCTACTCTACTCGTACGCCCACCCGGCAGGACAAAAAGCCTCGTATAGTTACTGACTTTGTCGTTAGGAATCCTTCACGAGACTACCCAACGATCGCTTCTCTCACTCGACGGCCTACCAATACTACCATCCTCTCTACAGCCTGACAGATTTCGTCCTCTATGCCAACCAATATGCCTGTCATTCTAGCGATTCGGGTTGTACGCGGCAAGTAGAACGACTGGCCTCGGCGACGTCGCTCGACTTCTCCTACGATGCAATATCCCATCTAGTCAAGATTACGGCCTTGTGGCCCCATGAACATCAGCCACTATCTATCAGCTCACACCCGGATCACAGAGTCGAAGTCGGAATATTGACGCACGATGAGTCGCCGTATATCGAATCGCATGAACTTGGGGTCACAGGCCTACTCACCGTCCTGGGCGAGGATACTAAGCCCTCACCTGTCCTATTCAGCTTCCCCTCTCGTCACAAGAACGCAGGCTCAAGCTTTTCGTCCTCTTTCCTCTCACCGACAGGGCTGCACCCGACATTGCAGCTACGCATCAGCTCAATTCGGCCTCCGGTGGAAGACTCGTACTGTTCAATACATGCATACCTCACGCTGCCGCGCACGATATTCGCCGACAAGTACCAATTAGGGGACGAGCTGTTCCTGTCATCCAAAAACCTGACAGCGCTGCGCTACATCAGCCAGCCAGTCGACCTCGAGGCGCCCGACTACGTGATGAAGCTATGGGGCTCGAGCGTCCTGCTCGAACTCCAACCCCCAGACTCGGACCCGGAAGACGACGACGGACCCTGGACCGCTGAGATCCCGCTCCACCTGCGGTACATGTCGCCCGCCCCGGGCGGGTACCGGACCGTCGACGTGCCGTACCCCGCGGTCTTCTGGGCCTGCGCAGCCGGGGAGGACACCAAGTTCGCGAGCAACCCGTTCGAGCGCGTCAACCTTGGGTACGACGGCCTCTTCGAGCCGCGCACGCTGTTCTGGCACGTCAGCCCCGAGCCCGAGCCCGATGCCGGAAATCGGCGGCTCGTGAACAGTGTGAAGGTGCCCGTCCTCGACCTCGAGAGGGCGACGTGGGTCAGGTCCGGGACCGTCGCCGTCGTGCTGCTTGGCTTCGCCTGGGTCGTCTGGAAGCTCCTGTTAGTCTATTTGAGGACGGGGTACGGTGGTGGCAACGTCCCGGCGCGGACGCGGAGGGAGGACGAGAAGAAGCAGCAGTAGACACCTATAGATGGACTTTATATTATGTTGCAGTCTAGCGTTTTGCAAAATTAATGGAAAGAGATGGTCGAATGATAGAAACACTCCAATCTGCGATCCATGAAATTGCACACGTGTATCGTGCATCAGCGATTCCCTCGGTTTTACATGAACCTGATTGGTCCAAGTGGAGAGCGCACCAAATCTCTCAATGATGCTTATTAGTTTCCTTATTCCTCCTTCCTGACAGCATCCTACAGCCAACCAACCAATCACAGCTCCCATTCTCACTTTGTACCTCCTATACCTGAACCCCTATAACATAGTCATCCGGGGGGAGGTCGGGTCAGGTCCGGTCGGCGGAGTCAAGCCGAGCCGCAGGCAAGAGAAACAGAGAGCTAGGTACTGCCTACGGGAATACTGCCTACGGAATAGCCATGTTCCCGTACGTGGTCGCCGTCCTCGCCTGCCTGCTCTTCGTCCTCTACGAGCCGCTCGTCGAGTACGTCTCCGACTCCTTCATCTGCGACGGGGGCGCCACCACCAGCAGGCACCACCACCGCGTCATCCCGCGCGGCCCGCGCCCGCCCATCAACGAGTCGCTGCTCGCCGTCGCCGCGGTCAACGGGACGGCGACGGCAGACGAATGTCCCCCGGACGCGTACGTCGCACACGTCCTCTCCAGGGCGCCCCTCGTGCTCTACGTCGAGGGGTTCCTGTCGGAGGCGGAGAGGGCGCATTTGTTGGACGTTAGGTTTGTTTTTCTTTTTTCTATCTGGTGTTTCGATTTTCCTCTATCGGAGGGACGGGTTGCGTCACGGTCAAACTACACATATGTTGGGCTCCGTCTCTCTGCCTATCTATTTCTCTGTGTCTAGTTCTCCCCTCGTCTCGTTCTCCCCATTATACGCACCTATACATATCACACGCACGTCCCACTCTATCTACCTACCTACCTACCTACCTATCTACCTACCTACCTACCTACCTATCTACCTACCTACCTACCCACCCACAAATCCACAAACCCCCAACAAAACCCCGAGGAGCTAACCATCACCACCCCCGGGGGAAAAACAGCGAGCCACTCTTCGAGCCATCGACGGTGACGAGCGACGGGGCGGCGACGCGGCGCGACGCGGCTGTCCGCGACTCCGAGGTCGCGCTCGTGCCGCGCACCGCCCCGGTAAGGTGCCTCGAGCGCCGCGCCGCCGCCCTCCAGGGCTGGCGCGCCGACCTCTGGGTCGAGCGCCTCCGCACCCAGCGCTACCGCGGCCCCGCCGGCCACTACGCCCACCACTTCGACTGGGGGTCCGGGGCCCGCGGCTGGGGGAGGGTTAGTAGCGTTAGTGAGTAGACTCTTCCCTTTCTTTCCGCTGGCTTTCGGGGCGTTGGGTTGGGCCCTGTTGGTGCTTGATTCCTTCGTGTGCTGAGGGGAGGTGACTGGCCTTTTCTCATAACTTGGTAGTGGACAGGGCAAGCTGACATCGGTAATACCCGCAGTGGCGTGGGTCCATGCGGACGAGGACCTCGAGGGCGGCGGCACCGAGTTCCCGCTGCTGCGGTGGAGGGCGGACCGGAAGCGCTGGTGCGAGCGGTGGCTAGAGTGCCCTCCTCCTCCTCCTCCAGACGGGGACGGCGAAGACGGGGGGTTCGAGGATTACGTGGGCGCCACCTTCCGGCCGGTCCCGGGAAACGCCGTCTTCTGGGAGAACTTCAGGCCCGACGGCACAGGGGTCGGGTGGGAGGAGAGCTGGCACGCGGGGCTGCCGGTCAAGAGGGGCGTCAAGGTCGGCCTAAATATATGGAGCTGGGGACGCCTCTGATCCGATGAGTGTGCTGCTGCGAGTGTTTCCATTACGTCGATGCGCGACATGAAAGTCCATTTTTGTGCGAACTGTGGAATGCGCGTCGGCCTTTGTGGTCTCCGAGCATCGTCATATGGCTAGGAACTTTGCACCACAGTACAGTCCTAGCTTTCCAGGCAGTACGTTTCGAAGCAAGGTATCGGTCACATGGGAATGTTTCGCGAAGATCCTCGGAATCCAGAGCCCTATCGCTAATAACTTATCCTTCGATACAGATGGTGTAACACCGGCAGTTCCCAGATAGGACAAATTTGACCATGCCCACGTCCACAGAAGCAGGACATGAATATGACAGCACGGTTGGCCATGGGCAGTTTGAAGTCCACCCCCCAAAATGCTTATTTAATCAACGGATATTGGCAGGGAGTGTAATATCTAAGCGTGCTCACCACTTCTTCATTTGTACTAACCTTTAAGGATACTCAGCATCCTTGGTTGTGGAAAGCTTGCCTGTTTTTATGCCTCCTATTTCCAAACTCGACGGGTGTGCTGAGAATCTGATGAATCTCAGCTTCCGTATAATCAGGTGTCCGGGTCTAGGTAATGCATCGGACGCTAATGGACTGCCCTACGGGATTTGACTCGAGCGCTTTTTCTCACGGTGACACCACTCCTGTTGAACGGGCCGTAAGCCGGCTCGGACGACCTTGGTTATCCGGCCGGGCGGGTCGGGCGGCTATGAGTTTCGGAGATGTATACTTCGCCCTCGCGCGGGGTTGCCGTCGGCCAAATCTACCAATGACGTCACGGCGCTTTAGTTTTCGTAGGACAAGCCCGAGAACCTTAGAAGGCACTTGTCTTACGCGTTAGTTGAGGCTCGAGAGTTCAGCTAACAGGGTTTAGAGCTTCTTGAGCTTCTACTGGTCGAGCCAACTTTTCTTAAGCTTCTACTGGTCCAGCCAACTCCGTCCGGTTTGCCTCTACAGGACCTAGTCGCTGCAGATCCCATCCTACATGACGCTTTGTTGTCCAGTATAACGACGTACACATACATACATACGACGTAAAAACTGCACGACTATACACTTGTGCATTATGTAGTTTGTGCCGGTTGATTTGTGCACATACTTTGTATCTCAAACTACCCGGGCCGCGTAGTAGAAATGTCTCGCAAAAATTTTCACGGGACTTTAGTAATTTCATGCCAGTAATTAAGTGTCTTTCAGGCACAGACGCAAGGGGCGATTGGTTTGTTCAAGGACCCTTAAAAAGAAGCTCTTATTAATAGAAAATGGTTCTCGCTTGGAAACCATGCTTCGGATGGCAGCCATTTTACATCAAGTCGTGGGGGTTCCTGTAAGAAGCTCTCTTCGCGGAAACTAACTTAGAATTCGGGGCGGTTCGGTATGCAATGCGTAGGCAAGGCCTTTTTGAGATCCTTGTCGATTACCAATGAACTTGCCACAACGTCAAGACCATATGGACCTTACCTTTCCCTAGGTTGACAAAGACACCGACCCGTGTCATGTAGCTCCCGTCTGTAAGTGCTTAGCCTGGTACTCCCGTTCCGATGCGCGTAATGTACCCTAAAAGCCAGTTCCCACAGGGACATGGGAGTGGCTCTGAATGGACCCTTCCAGTCCCCGGCGTCTCTTCCTAAAAGGTACAACAGCAGCAGAGTTCACCTAGGTGCTATAGCCGTCAGCCCGTCGATGCCAGTAACTCAGACGAATCGCGGCATCATATGGGGGGCCGCCCTTGCCGCCGGGATGGGGGGGACGGCATACATCATTTCTACGGTACCATGTCTACGACATATATACTCTCCTCGCCGTCCCCTTCTGCTCGTGATAATTTGGGTTTTCTTTTTACTACTAAGTTAATCCCTCGGGTTCATCCCTAGTACAGGCCGTTCAACAGATGCTACAGAGTTCAACTCGATGACTGTAGCTCTTAATTACTTTCTTCGCGGAGCTCTATAGTCGAACCCCCAAACGGGATATATAACGCCATCGTTGCTCTCGATCGCAACATCGCAGATCGCCATTATCATGTCTACCAAGCCGGTATTCGTAGCTACGCATCCGCGTGCCTGCTCGACGGCCTTTGAGCGGGTGAGTCCCTCTTAAGCCTGATAACATAGTCGTCGGAACAACGGAAATGTTGGAAATCCAGTAGAGGTTCATAGGTATTAACGTCTCGATTAGGTGTTTATGACACGCCGTGACTCTCTGGTCTGCGAGCATGAGCCGTTTGGCGACCCCTTCTACTACGGTCCCGAGAGACTCGGTGACCGGTTCGAAAATGACCCAGAAGTTAGGGAGAGCAGCGGCTTCTCCCAGACCACCTACCAGGATATCCTTGATAGATTGGAGCAAGATGGCAGCTCCGTAAGTCTCCTCCTCCATAATTTCTCTCTTCCATTCTCGGTATACCCACAACTCGAAAAGGCGGGTCCCCTTGTGGCCAGCGTGCTAGTTGCTGCTCGATGTCGCTACTGCAATATAAATGCAGGATCATGAGGTGATTGAGGGTCTACACAAATCCCACGAGGACCCATGATGTAGATTACAAGACTATCCTCACCATAATGCTCGGCATGGTGGATAAGGGCTCGTCCAAATCGAAGCGACCAGTGTGGTTGCAATGCTTAGCCACGAGTCATTAGACCCTTCTTGCATTATACTGCAGGGTTGGGACCCACGTTTCCTTGGGCACCAACTTCCCATACGTTCATTGGCCCGCGAAATAAACCGAGCGAGGACTAATGGAATCACATAGGACAAGCGGGTCTTCATCAAAGACATGGCCTACTACTTGATGCCACCAGAGGGGAGGCCCCCGGCTATTGCCCCCTCTGTGCTCAAGAAGAAGACAAACGGCTTGGCCAACGGCGATAAGCTAGCAAACGGCGACAGCCATGTTAACGGGGACGCCCATCTGAATGGAGATCATGCTCCCAAGGGCGTCGACCGAAGTAGTGTCTCCGAGCCCGGAAACCCGACGGTGCTGCCGTTAGACACGCTGAAGAAATTCCACTTCACCTTCCTGATCCGCCACCCCAGGCGCGCGGTCCCCTCGTACTACAGGTGCTGCGTGCCCCCCCAGAGCGAAGTGACCGGGTTCGACCACTTCATGCCCAACGAGGCGGGCTACGCGGAGCTGGTGCGGCTGTTCGACTACCTGCGGGAGCAGAAGATCGTGGGGCCGGCCATGCCCGGCCAGCCGAAGGGGGAGGGCGAGGTCACCGTCACGGTCATCGACGCCGACGACCTGCTGGACCACCCCAAGGACGTGATCGAGGCGTTCTGCAAGGAGACCGGCATCGACTACAGCCCCGACATGTTGACATGGGACGACCCCGACAACCAGCAGTACGTGTGCGACGTGTTCGCCAAGTGGAACGGTTTCCACAACGACGCGATCAACAGCACGAAGCTGACCGCCAGGACTGCTGCCCACGTGAGCAACCCCTCCCCTCCGGGAACGCGTAATTAGAAGTTCTTTGCTCCTGACCTGGAAACCAAACAGAAAACCGTCACCGAGGAATCTGAGAATGAAGAATGGCGACGGAAGTATGGGGACGAGGCTGCCAAGGTCATCAGAACCACGGTGGATGAGAATATTCCACACTACGAGTATCTGAAGTCCTTTGCCATGAAGTTCTAGGTTTATTTTACGAGGCGTGTGCTTGGGTTTGCATTCCTTGCGGGTATGATACATTGCTGGTAGTACATCTTTATAGGTACAGGGACTTCCCAGACGTTCTAAAAGGAACTGGACAGGGTCATTGTTCGGATAGGTAAACTCAACCAAATGAGCTGTAAAATGAGGGGCTGATTCTCCCCCTCTTTCTCAACGATTTGACTTACGGTTTCCGCGCCTGTTCCGAGGCTCTGTGAAGCTCTTCGTTGGCCACTAATTCAGCTGGTGCTATTTGTGACTGCGTGCCGTCCCCATCTTGGCCCTCTGCATTTTCAGCAAGCTCTTCCTCCGCTTCGAGCGGCTCCCATCGCGATCCCTCAAAGGTTGCGTGCGTGACGTTTGCGGGCCATTCGGCAGCGAAGTTCTTGTCGAGACCGTTAGACCAGAACACCGTAGTCTTGAGCAGTCCGTCGACGAGATCCGACGCGCGAGCCACCTTGGCAGGTTTGCCGGCCCGCGCGTCCACCAGTTCCACGGCCTCGGGGGTGTCGTCGTCTATGGCCTCTAGCCGCATCTTGTTGCCCTTCCCCGCGCCGCCGAGGACTGCGGCCATGTCGGCTATCGTGTTCGCCTTCTGGTCATTGAGCCTCTCGCCTCGCTCGTGCTTCGTCAGCGTCCGGCCGTCCTCGCCGTAGAGGGTGTCGTCGTCCCACGCCAGCTCGTGCAGCGACTTGCACTCCCGCAGCCGCTGGAACACGCTGCGGCCGACCTCGCCGTAGCCCTCGGGGAGCTGGATCATGGCCAGCGGCCGCCAGTAGTCCTTCCGGATCTTCGCCGGCTTCAGCTTCTTGCCGTTGAAGGGGATCTGCTTTAACGCATGGTTTGCCTGCGAGTTGTCGGGACCGATTAGGACGCCAATTCGTTTTCGCAGATAGTAGATGGGTAGCAGCGGAAGGAGGAGATGTAATTATGTATGTACCTTGAGCACCGGCTTGTGGGAGTACACGGTCATGCCGTCGAGGAGGTGGCTGAATATCCAGATGCGCTCGCCATGCCCCGGCTCGAACTCGGGCTCTACCCTCTCCTTCCGCTTCCGCCTGCTGTGGTTGAGCCGTACGCTCGTGAGCGATGTGCCGAGCGACAGCTTGCCGAGCTGTCTCGTTACCAACGAGTTGAGACACAGAGCCATGGTTTGCGCCTCTCGTAGCGTGTCGCGACGGTAAAGCCCCCCGCAACGATTCGATCAACGATTCTCTCAAATTTCCGATTAGGAAAATCGACCTCAGTTCCCCATTCCCCATAGGTACCCTACGGATCCAATTGCGACATGTCGGCATCTAGAAATGCCGATCCGAGGATTTGCCAAGGCTCTCCAGATCTGGCGGCCCAGGGCCGCCGGGCTGTACGACCCACTTAAATAAAACTAGAGCTCTGATTGGCTGCCATTATGTCACATTGACAGGATCCAGGAAAGTGCCAAGGTTTGATATAGAAGCACGCTGATTGGCTAGATGATGCCTAATAGGGCGAGGCCTTGCCCCTCCAAAGGCATCCACTAGAAGCTTCTTCTATGGGGTGAAACTTCCTGAAATCACCAGCTATGATGTATCCAGCTGACACAGGAAACACCGCGAAGCCACTGTAACGCTCTCGACGACTTGTTGATACGAACATTCGATGTTTGTAGAAACCTCTCGTCATAACGAATCACCACTCCACTAAACGCATCTATGTCAAGGAGGATAAATAGACCTGAAGCATCGCACCCTTCGTGATCTTCCTCTGTTTCCTTCGCCAGACGGATTTCAATTCAGCGCTTCATAATTTCATGATACCCAACTCGTTGTCCTGAAGCAAACGTATCAGGCTTCATCAGGCTTGCATTAGGCACACATTACCATTACATATATCACAACACACCTCTTTTTTTCTGCCTTCACAAACCACAAAGTATAGACACGAGATACGGCACCTTTTTCCCTCTCTCACGTTTAGTTTAATTCCACCAAGATGAATTCCCGCATGGAGTTCACAGACAGGGCCAAGAAGGCCCTGGAGGACGCCATGGACCTGGCACAACAATATTCCCATTCCCAACTGCTACCCGTACACCTAGCAGTTTCCCTTCTTGACCCGCCCCCGGATCAGTCAAAAGACCAGCAGAATGGACCACAGGCCTCGCCCAGCTTCTTCAAACAAGTAATCGAGAGAGCACATGGCGACCCACAACTACTTGACCGTGCTCTCAAGAAGAACTTGGTCCGCCTGCCGAGCCAAGATCCGCCCCCAGAGACCGTCTCCATGGCACCCTCCTTCAGCACTGTCTTGAGGAAGGCACAGGATATGCAGAAAACCCAGAAGGACACATACATCGCGGTGGACCATCTAATCACCGCGCTCGCTGATGACCCTACCATCAGCACCGCTCTGAGGGAGGCCAACATCCCGAAACCCAAGATGGTGCAGGATGCCATCACGACGATTCGCGGCACGAGAAGGGTTGACTCCAAGACTGCCGACACCGAGCAGGAACACGAAAACCTCGCCAAATTCACAATCGACATGACTTCCATGGCACGGGAAGGCAAGATCGACCCTGTCATTGGCAGAGAAGAGGAGATCAGACGGGTTGTCCGTATCCTTTCCCGACGAACCAAGAATAACCCTGTCCTGATCGGTGAGCCTGGTGTCGGTAAGACTACGGTAGTTGAAGGTCTTGCTCAACGGATTGTCAATGCCGATGTTCCCGACAACCTGGCCGCCTGTAAATTGCTGTCCCTAGATGTCGGCGCCTTGGTAGCTGGAAGCAAGTATCGCGGTGAATTCGAAGAGAGAATGAAGGGAGTTCTGAAGGAGATCGAGGAGTCTAAGGAGATGATTGTCCTTTTCGTCGACGAAATCCACTTGCTGATGGGCGCTGGTGCTTCCGGCGAGGGCGGCATGGACGCTGCCAACCTGCTCAAGCCCATGCTTGCCCGTGGACAGCTGCACTGCATTGGTGCAACCACCCTGGCCGAATACAGAAAATACATCGAGAAGGATGCCGCTTTCGAGCGACGATTCCAACAAGTCATCGTCAAAGAGCCCAGCATCCCCGAGACCATCTCCATTCTCCGAGGTCTGAAGGAGAAGTACGAAGTCCACCATGGTGTCACCATTGCCGACAGCGCCATCGTGGCTGCTGCCAACCTCGCTGGAAGATATCTCACATCTCGGCGTCTGCCTGACTCAGCAGTCGACTTGATCGACGAGGCTGCCGCAGCGGTTAGAGTGGCTCGGGAGTCTCAGCCAGAGATTATCGACTCTCTTGAACGCAGACTGCGACAGCTGAGAATCGAAATCCACGCTCTGTCTCGAGAGAAGGATGAGGCTTCTAAGGCTCGCCTCGAGATTGCCAAGAAGGACGCCGAGAACGTTGAGGAAGAACTGCGTCCTCTCCGGGAGAAGTACGAGAGTGAGAAGAAGCGCGGCAAGGACATCCAGGAAGCGAAGATGAAGCTTGACCAGCTGAAGGTAAAGATGGAGGAAGCTGCCAGAATGGGCGACCACGCACGAGCCGCCGATCTCCAGTACTACGCCATCCCCGAACAAGAGCATGCCATCAAGGAATTGGAGCGACAAAAGGCTAAGGCTGACGCCGAAGCTGCCGCCAACGCCAACAGTGACATGGGTGGCGCTATGATAACTGATGTGGTGGGACCGGACCAGATCAATGAGATCGTGTCCCGGTGGACTGGCATCCCCGTCACCCGACTCAAGACCTCTGAGAAGGAGAAGCTTATCCACATGGAGAAGGCTCTTTCCAAGTCCGTCGTTGGACAGAGAGAAGCCGTCCAAGCCGTCTCTAATGCCATTAGACTGCAGCGTTCTGGACTCAGCAACCCCAACCAACCCCCGAGCTTCCTGTTCTGTGGTCCTTCAGGAACGGGTAAGACGCTGCTTACCAAAGCACTCGCTGAGTTCCTATTCGATGATCCGAAGGCCATGATTCGGTTCGATATGTCCGAGTACCAGGAGCGGCACTCGCTGAGTCGGATGATCGGCGCTCCGCCCGGATATGTTGGCCACGACGCCGGTGGCCAGCTGACGGAAGCCCTTCGCCGGAAGCCGTTCTCAATCCTCCTCTTCGACGAAGTTGAGAAGGCCGCCAAGGAGATCCTGACTGTCCTCCTGCAGCTTATGGATGACGGACGCATCACGGATGGCCAAGGTCGCGTCGTCGACGCCAAGAACTGCATCGTTGTCATGACTTCCAATTTGGGTGCCGAATTCCTCTCGCGCCCGGCCGGCCGGGATGGCAGGATCGACAACACGACCCGGGAGCTCGTCATGAACGCTCTGCGCAACTACTTCCTCCCCGAGTTCCTTAACCGTATCAACTCCATCGTCATCTTCAACAGACTCACGCGGCGCGAGATCCGGAAGATCGTCGACCTGCGGCTCAGCGAAATCCAGAAACGGCTGTCAGACAACGACCGCAACGTCATCATACAGATCTCGGACGAAGCGAAGGACTACCTGGGCAACGCTGGCTACTCGCCTGCCTATGGCGCTAGGCCGCTCCAGAGACTCATCGAGAAGGAGGTGCTCAACCGCCTGGCTGTGCTCATCCTGCGTGGCGCCATCAGGGAGGGTGAGGCCGCCAGGGTCGGTCTCATCGGGAACAAGATCCAGGTCTTCGCCAACCACACCGATAGCGAGCTTGGCGACGAAGAAGACATGCTCATTGACGACGAGGATGCGGTGGATGACATCGTGCCGGATGAGGACATGGATGAGGACATCTACGATGATTAAGGGGTCGAGCGGGTATGAGAGAAATGAGATATGAGGATCGATGAGGAATGACTGATGATTACGGGTCACTATTAAGAGCGTCTCACATCGAAGACACGGATAGGAGTAATTAGGCACGTCGGAATTAGGACTGGTTGCAGGCGTTCTTGCAAAGGGCATACGGGTTCAGCATTAGGGTTAGTTCGTGGTAATTGACCAATTGATCAAAATTGCCATGCAATAGTAATGTCCCAATCGGTGCACATCGTAACTCGCCCAATCTTGTCTTGAATATACAGTAGTAAACACGGTATATCAAACCTACGAGGCCTCGACACCTGGTTTAGTCGAACTGAGTCTATTACTACAAGACGAAAAGTATTACAGGTGACTTCAAGGGATAGGAGGCATAATTTCAGAACCTCGTAACAACGGTCAGGGCGCCCTGCGATCCTTCCAATTGATCGATCAAAGAGATTAAATAGCATTCGATAGTACTCGAGCCATTGGGACACCTCAATTAAAACTCTGCGGAGATACAGCGCCAACACGTTATAGACATGCGCGTAGTGCACGAGAAAGCAAATATGAGGAAGGCTTCAAAGAAGATACTTGGAGGGCATTCACCCCAGACAGGCGCAGGCTTGAGATATGTCGATGATGCCCGGGCGAGCGAGAGGATCTACCGCGCGCTCGCTCGCAAACATGAGACCTCGGCTCCTTCTCTCACACCACCACCGCTACCATCTATCTGGCTTCAGGAGTACTTGAGTTCACCCTCGCCAAGAACCCCGGCAGCCGATCCTTCAGAACGGGAACTTTCCGCCCCCCCCCCACCCCCCGCGGCACCGACGACGACGCCCCTGATCCCATGGCGGCGAACAGCGGCAGGAAACGTGCGCGCGCCAGGTCATCGCTGCTGGACGGCGCGCTGTGCCGCGCGTCCACCAAGCGTACTAAGGAGGTCGGCACGTGGGATAACCCGTACCGGTAGCTGGTGGAGCACATAGCAGCGGGTTCCCTTGATACCCCTATCACCGAATCCGAATCCGGGTCTGGACCCAAAACCACTACTACAACTGTGGACGACGGTGAGAAAGAGCAAAGGGGAGGGGGGGGCAACGTGCTTCACTGGTTCCGCGGCAAGGACCGTCAGCGATCCTGCGAAGTTTTCTTTCACCCCTTTTCCCTCAGTCCAGGAGCTCATGTTTTTCAACCGGGACTTTCGAGGAATCCATCGGCTCCCGAACATGTCTTATGCCTCCCAGTTCTCTTAGCCTTATCAACTAGAAGGGACAATGGTTGACTCCACATGTTACAGTGTTCGCGCACGACAACCGGGCGCTGCGGGCCGCGCCCCTCATCACGTGCTTCCTATACGCATGCACACACACCGCCCTTCTCCCGGACGTACGCTAGAATGGCACGGCACGAACCCCGTGCGCCGCCATTTCATGGTCGAGAGCCTGCGGCTGCTGCGGGCCGAGCCGGTGGCGCTGGGGACCCCGCTCGCGATGCTGACGGCGGAGGTGCGTGAGGACAAGGGGGCGGGCCATCGCAGAATTCGCGCGCGATAACAATGTCGGCCACGTCTTCGCGGACGTCGAGTAATTACGGGATCGATGAGCTGAGGCAGGACCTCGACCCGTTCAAGCCCCTTGAGCGCGAGGAAGAGAAGGACGCGGAGTTCGTGCTGTTTCACGACCGGACCGTAAGTCGGGCCCGGGACGCTGCGGACGCGCTCGACCGGCGGCCCGCTGAGGGTCTTCACGCTGTGCCGCGAGGGCGTGCGGCGGCCGCAGCGTCTTCAGAAGGAGAAGGTCGGCGCGTACGCGACGCACCGCTCAGAGCCCGCCGCCGACAAAGCGAGCCGCATGTCGCCGTGCTTTGCCGCCAGCGCCGTCTCGGTATGCGAGGCGTTGGGGCGAGGCACGGAAGCCCAACGGCGGTAGCGCGGACCTCTCGGTCGAAGGAGCGGATGAGGAGCTCGCTGCGTGGGTGCGCGAGATTGCGTTTCGGGAGGGGTTTTTTTGGGCATATCATGGGTAATTATGCCGCAAGATAGTGTGATTGGGTCTTCGGCGACATATATTCTTCCTTTTGCTGTTCTATTGCTTATAGGGGGACGAATATATGCGAGGTTCAATGAATCCCACTCTCCTATATTAGCTTGAGAAGGGCGGGGGGGGGGCG
>QJNX01000116.1:0-63550 GCA_004155925.1 Monosporascus sp. MG133 | reverse complement strand
CCCCCCCCCCCCCCCCCCCCCAAAACCCCCGAATTCTTGGCAGCGAGAGACGGAGAGAGGTGAGGGAGGGGCGTGAGCAAAGACACGACTGACTTCTATTCACATAAATCTCCCATATAACCTCAAGTCCGATTTTGAACGGTGGGAAGAGGACAAAAGGACTGGAAGTAGTGGTGCGAGTGCAAGAAGCGGGTGCCCCTCGTGGACGCAGGCGAGCGCCAAATCAGCACCGAGGCGTACACGCACAACCGTCTCCGGACGAACCTGCTCATCGACTATCTCTGGGGCGAGGGCTACTTCGTCGAGCACCTGGTCGACTGGGACCTGTGCAACAATGAACAGGGCTGAGAGTTGTCCTACTCCTTCTTCGGCCCGGTCACGCAGGCGGAGAAGTACGACCCGAAGGGATATTATCTCAGAAGGTGGGTTCTGGAACTGGGAGGCGCCGAGGGCAAGGCCGTCTTCGATCCTTATAATCGGCTGAGTAGGAGGGAGTTTGAAGAAATTGAGAGCAGCGAAGCCGCAGGTCGACTTTAAGGAGAATAAGGACAGGGGCATCCAGAGTCACAAGCAGGATATGGCAGACCCTTAGGGGGGTTTGCCTTGGGAAGGCGAGCTAGCACAGGCACCATAGTTGCCGTCGTCTGAAGTCCTCATGGAAGGAACTTCCTGGGGTTAGACTGCAAACCATGACGTTCGGTTTTCTCCCCCTTTCCGCCCCCGGGGAGCATGGAAAGAGCAACCCAATTGGTATAGCGCCAAAAAGAAGGCATCGGCTTTCGAATGACCAGTATTCTTCTACCTACATTACCCATCTCCACCTCTCAAATTGCTGACAACATTCCTCCCCGAGCAGCAACTACATATTGAATAGGGCTATCGCAAGTCCCATACTTTGGATATATTTCTCGACAGGCTCTTATCAACCAGGCTTAAGGCTAGTGCTTCTAGGATGGATGGCACTTCCACGGAGATGCAACGGTTCTTGCAATGCATGGAGTACACCTATGGAAAATTCGAGCAGCTCAGCGATGACGGAGTCGAGAAATGGGTGCCTCTAGACTTAGATATCAATGAAACCGGTCTAGGGAATCTATGGATCGACGTCTTCGGTGTCTCCAACTTTGTCGCTCTCTACCAGAAGACCGGAAAGTACAAGTAACCTACGTCTCGCTGGGCAAGTGGTTAGGAGGGTTCACCATGTACTTGGTCGCATGAAGGATGGGAGGAGTCGTCTCCCTGGTGCCACGGCCAAGGAGCCGTATAAAGGTGGTCTAAGACTAGGTAACGACGGTCGGCAAGACAGTTATAACGGCACTCTTCAGGTGCATTCCGTCCTGGTGATGTGGATATTCGCCTTAAACCTCCTCTCCCGACAGGCGGATGAGTTCCGAGAGCTCAACGTACTCGCCATCAAACTTGCAAAGGCTGTACAGCCTATTTTTGTAGACAAGGATCACATAGACACCCACTTCATACATCCGGCAATGTACAGGACAACAAACAGAACGAAGAGAGTCATCAAAGAGAGATGCGCCAAACAGTCACTGGACGCAGCGCTTGGTTACGTGATTCTGGGATGTCTTAAGTTCGATGCTCACAGATTCGGCCAATGGGCTCAACATGGCCCAAATACAGTGGACGAAGGGCTCTCCCTGGTCGATGAAATTAGTCTATACAGACGAGCCTTGGAAGACGCTCGTTTTGAAACTCCCAACTTTCAGAATGTGGAGCGGGACGCATTAGCCCTTAGTCTCTGGGTCTGTCGCCTCAGCCAACCCAAAGCTGAGACAGGACTGATCAGGGAGTTTCGAGAGAAAAAGAATTGTCAATCTCCGTTCGGCTCCTCGTTGGATCCAGCCGGATTCTCCAGATTATCTTGGCAGGTTATGTAGCCTTGCCTTTGCAGCTAAGCGCCTTGGCCCCGACAAGGACGCAGAGTTCGAGTGGCTGCTCTCGGGGTTGGACGTAAGCCAGGCCGGCAGGGAGGAAGCCTTCAGGAACAGGAACCTGCACTCATTCTGCCCGGTGTCGTTTTACCCTGTCATTTATGCTGCAGCAGTGATGCCCGGATGTACGTGCTACCCAGGGCTCATTGGAGAAATTTGCTGACGATCCATCATCAGCATTTGTCGCTTGAAGAGACCTTCATGGAGATAACTTACTCTGCGTGCGGCTATTCGCACCAGCCTGTACTTTGACGAGGGTTTCTACATTGAAGAACTGGCGCAAAACAGCACTCCGGTGTACTAATACTTACGCCAACTGGCTACTATTTTGATAGTGACTTAGACAGTAACCTGATCGTTCCAAGAACTAGTCGGGCACATAAAGCCATGCCGCCTCCAACTCGACTTAGAGCACATCGAGCCTACGCAGTGACTTCTCGCCGTTCTTACGGCATGCATCCGCATAGATGCCCTCAGCTCAACTAACTAAGCTTTTAGCTGTTATTTGTTGATACTGTGTGATGTCACCAACGTGCCCCTTCATCACTAAAATTGATCCTTTCCCCCTTTTCGACTGACTTGCGCTCATGCCGAGCGATAGAGAGACGCCTTAATATTTGCGAACATATGCGCACTGGTGTCTCTGTGGAAGGGCTTCGCGCTAGCCTCCCACGGCCCCATGGCGAATCCGGACGTCTGGTGGCTTTTCTGCCTGTCAAGGACGAACTGAAGCGCCGATTGGAATAGGACCTTCTCAACTGGCTCACCACCCCTCTCCGCATTTAGTATTGACAGACGGAAAAGGCTCGCTGCAGACTCTAGATCGCCTGTATCTACCCTGACGAACGCCAAACCGGCCAGACCCCAAGTTACAATGAGGGAAGGTAGGTCCGGGGCGTTGCCCGAGTCAATTTCACGGCAGACGATCCGTAGGGAAGCCTCCGCATCAGCGAAACGTCCGGCGTGGAAGTGCTCTAAAGCCACGGGCAGTGTCGACGATACTGGGGTGTCGGGTGCGGTCTTTCCGGACTGGGCGGCACGACAACAATGGTATATGTCCAGCCACGTTCGCGATCGGGTCGAAACGTTTTCCCTCCGCAGGATGTATTCGTCCAACATGGAGTCGAAGGGCGTTGGCAAAGGGCTGCCATCGCCATTGCGAGCGCATCTCCACTCAAACGAGGCAGCCGACAGGATATGCTTCTCGACTTCTGCCATTTCGTCACTGGTGCACCGGCCGAGGTGCATCCAGATAATCGAGAATAGATGCCTTTTACCCAGCAGGGTGCACGACATCTCTAGCACATATCTCTTCAAGATGCAGGCGAGCTTGCTCTGCTGCCGCAGCCTGATCCCCTGGAGTATCCGCAGAAGGCAGACAAGGGTCTCCGGGTTGTGGTACGCCACCGCGTCTCGCAGCCGGTCGAACAGGGGCTGTAGCATTTGAATAAGGCACGGGCTGCCTCGGCTACGCATCACGTCCGCCACGAACAAGAAGGTATCGTTAATCCTGAACAGCCGCACGATTTTCTCGTGGACCGTACGACTGTCTTCCGCGGTCCCGGTGCCGAGGACGAGCCGCTGCCAGTCGCCGTGTGGAGTATCTACGGCGTACAAGCTGGCGCGGTAGTAAGGCTGGACCGCTGCGACGGTTCTCTGCAGGTTGGTGAGGCACGGCGCCCTGGGCAGTGGAGTGAACCTCTCCCGGGGTGACCCTTTGGACGTCGGCAATGAATCATTTACCGCTAATCGCAAGGGTAGACCTTCCCTAAGGTCTTGCTGGTGCCGCGTCGGCTGCTCATTTCTTTTGGAGTTCTTTCCAAAGCGCCAGGCGTGAAGGCGTTTCTTGTACATAGATTTGCTGTGAGGTGTCAGGCATGAAAGCACTACCAGATCCATCGGCGACTCACGTTGCGTAGAACTTATGCTGGTCTTCCATGTAAGACTGGACCATTTCCAGGGTCCAGCCCAAGTCGAGGTACAGCGTCTTGATAGTCGGCTTGTGTCTTATCCAGTCCGGGGGTTTCGCATATTGTTTCTTCTGGGCGCTTGAGCTCGACATCATGGTGAAGCATAAAAGAAAAAAGGTTTCTACCGGGCAAGGCGAGAGTATCGACTCGTTTTAGCTACCACAATCTCCTTTGGATTCCATCACTTAGTCGATGCTACCGAGGCTGGCCGACCCTGCGGAACAGTCTTTCCCCTTATATGTGCCCAGTTTATTATTAGTCGTGACGGACTACTCGTCCGCTAACGCGTGGTTCAAGGGATGTCGGCTCTAGAACTTCAAGTTACACAATGACTAAGAGTGTGATTCACAACTTTGTAAGGCTAACGGTTAGCGGTACGGGGGCCAAAATCGACCTTAATAGCACCAACTCGCCCATAGAGGCATCACTCACATGATGCTGACTCCGCTTTGAAGGGTACGCAACTTGCCGAATCGACGTTGAAATTTGGGCTCCACATCGTCGAGTGCTAGTGTCAGCTAGCTTAGGGGTTGCGTAGTGTGTCAGCTAGCTGGGGGGGGTTTTGCGTAGCGCACCCCATATACGGAAAGGTTCTCATACTGATCGGCTTATATATGTTCCGTGGCTAAGCTACATAGTACTTAGAATTGCACCCGACTTTTAGCGCATAACTACAGGCTTCGCCTGATAGTACTGATTTCGCAAGCCGTTATACGCCCCAGGCTGGGGGCTTCGGCCGCTCTTCCCCCGGCAACCCCCTTGGCTGGCAGCTAGGTCGACGATAAGGTTGACGTAAATTAGGTCAGCGTTAGTCAGGTCAGCGTCAGTCGGATCAGGGTCAGTCGGATCAGGTTAGTCGGGTCAGCGTCAGTCAAGCAAGGTCAGTCTGGCCATCCAGCGCTTCCAAGGTTACAAGGCATTGCCAGGTCTCGTACGAGCCATACATATTGGCAGGGGCTTAGGAAACGGACCCATATGCATTTACCTTCCCATTTGGAACGTGCCAAGATCCAAATACGGAATCGATTTTATAGGGATGAAAAAAATCTAGATATAATAACCCTTCGTTTTATTTCCTTTACAAACTTCAGCACGTTAAAACGAGGGCACTTCCGTCTGCCATATTATCTTGCGAAATTGATCCAAAGCTCATGCAGGCTAATGCAGGTTAATGCAACGAATTATATGTATTATTACCCGAGTTATATTGACCATCACAAAACGCTTCTAGCAACACCTAACTTTAATCATCATCAGCTACTGTATATACAAGTTAAGGGGTAGCCAGGTCAGCGTTAGTACTTCTGCCATAACCCCACCTACCAACAACACCACAACCACTGCAAATATCAAAACCATATACCTGAATAGGGGCCTCTCGCCGGCCCTCAAACCCCGAGACCTAACCCTAATCAAAACGGTTATGGTTGCGATTGCGGTAGTTACCAAAGTACTTTAGGTAGCTAATGTTCAAGACTGAAGTACTACCCCGATGGCTTGATACGGGGTGATTTTCCGATAGCGAGTTTGATTAATAGTGGGGTTGTTGGAGCGAGTTTAGTTATGATCCTTTAACGAATCGAATGGTCAATCGAACTGGGGCGAACGGAGAAATTAGTCTATCCGGGAAAGCCCGAAAGCGGGTAAATTAGCCTGCATTAGCTTTATATCAATAAATACGAGCAGTTCGATATGCTCCCTGCGCATAATACAACCGTTCGGCCATCATCGGATTCCCACGTTTCGGTAACTCGCAGCAAGCCTTCTTCTCTTCATTAAACAGCCGCGTATCTCGTAGCTCTCTGTCATCTTGCTGCTCTTGCTGCTGGTCTTCTTAAGGTGTGATTCATAACATTATCTAAGGATAACGGTTAGCGGTAAGGGGGCCAAGCAGACACAAACGGGGGGGGGTCCCGATCGCTGGTGTGGGTCGTCGAATTTCTGGATGTATCTTGTCAAGTGTGCCTCAAAGCGGGGCCCCTCGACGACAACCACTGTCGACCTACAGCATTTTAAGGCCGGATAGGAAAACGCGCGTATATTTAGGTTAAGGATGCCGGCGATAGTCGTCCTTTATTCGGTCGGCGTTAGTGATATTATTGGTATCAAGAAATAGGCAATTAAAATTAGGCGGTTGAAATATGCCAAAAGCCATCCGGTGAGCTTATACATTCGTAAGCTTATATGCTACGTTATCTTTTCTTTAATAATTAAAGTACTAAAACGCCTTAGCTGTTGAGTTTCTTAATAGCTAAGGGGGTATATCAAACCTAGTTGAAATAGCTGGGTCTTAAGTTAATTAAGTCAGCTACTAATGAAGATTATATTCAGACATTTCCGGTACCGCTTCCTCTTAGTTATAGGTGTTTTATAGTATTTAACATAGCTTTGCTATCTTTCTTTCCAGCCAGAAGTTTACGAAACGTTTTAAAAAAGGCTTTTAAAGAAAGTTAATTAAAATCTTTAATTAATTATATTCTAAAAATAATTAAGATCGACGACCGGTAATATGCGTAAAAGATTTAAGGTATTAAATATTATAATAATAAATTTACGTATTTTACCGACCTTAATATTTCGTAAAAAAACAGTACGTTTTATAATACGTAATTAAAACTTATAAAAATAAAAGCTATATAAATTATAAAAACTGGGGTTAGATTAAGTATTATAACTATTATAAGATAAGTGACGTTAAAAATTAATATAAAGCTTTTAAAACGTAATGTAACGGTTAAATCCCGGTGCTTAAAAATAATTAAAAACCTTTAACAGTAATAGTAAACCTATAATTTTTAATATAAAAAAAGAAATTTAACCTGATATTAAAAGTAAGAAAAAAGTTATAAATAATTAAGGTACTTTTTTAAACCGTTATTAGACGATAAGACATTGCCATAGCTAGATTAACAGTTACTTAATAATATTAAGAATACGAGAAATAGTAAAGGTTAATAAAAAACGATTATTATTTTACATATAATAAAAAGAAGTAATAACGATAAAAGTAATAAAAGCAAAACGAATGGATTAAGAAGTAATTAAAGTTAAGATAAAACCTTATACCTAGGAAAGCTTAATTAATACGATAAGCTATATATAATCCATTGCAAAAAAGTTTATTACCTTCGATATTAAGAGTAATAAGAAAATATCCCGCGATAAAATACGCGTATATATTATTAAATATTCGATTATTAGAATGAAACCGAAAAAAACATTAAAAACCAGAAATAATACCTGTATTTACGGCCCATAATTATTAAGATAATATCGATATCCTTAAAGTAAAAGGAAATTAACTAAAGGAAAAGAATTACTTAAAATAAATTTTAATAAGTTCTTACGAATAATATATTAATAAGACGTAAGAGAAATAATTATACTAAATTATTATAAAGCCCTTATAAGAAGTTATTAATAACTTAAAAGTTAAGTTATTATTTATTAAGAAATTTAATATAAAATGCGATTTATAATAAAAGATTTAATAATAATAAAGCGACGATATAACGTAATATAGCATATAGTATTAAAATAAATACTATTTAAAAGATTATAAATATATTGTTACAGCAGGCCTAGCAGCCTGGGACTGGCACACCTTATATAACTATCATAGCAGGCCTAGCGGCCTAGGGCTGGCACACCTTATATAACCTACCTTTCTTTCTTAGACCCTTATTACCTTCTTTCCATATAAGGGCTCTAGGCCCTTACCTATCCTTATAAGAGGACAAGAGTTTATTCTGTCCTAACTCTACCCCATAGGAATAGACTGGTTATACCTAACTTAATGTTACAGTACAGGAACAGGGGTTCCTGTCTTGGAGAAACCAGCCTTTGGAGCCTGGTATAGGCTCCTCGCGGCTAAACTTCGGTAAGGGAAAAGCTTGGCTTTTCCCGCCAAGAACTAGGTGATCTAGGTGATCTAGGTGATCTGCTAGATTACATAGATTACATAAATCCCAGGTACATTTATTAACATACGAGATGGATATATAATAATTAGTTTCCTTTATAAATAGCACTTATTTAATTTCGCTTTTTAATTATTAATTTAAATTTTTAATTAAAGGTAATTATATTATTTTCCGATTAATAAAAAAGTTTATAAATTTTTTTAACGAATATTTTATTTATTATATTATTATTATTTACAAATTAAAAACCCTTATTTCGGATATTATCTATACCTTTAAGTAAATATATAATAAGTTCGTAATATTTTAATAATTTTTTAATTAATAATTAACGAATAATTTAAGGCCTAATTAAGTATAAACTTTTTTAAATTTAATAAAAATGATATTATAAAACGACGTTTAATAAATAAATAACATATTCGATTTTCGTTATTAACTAAATTAAGATTAATAACCAGATTAAAAAATTTACCCTTTATTAAAAAAGTTCTTTAATTAGTTAATAATATGGCACCTGTAATTATTAAAATAAAGGGTTTAAAAAAGGTTTTTTTTAATAATAATTTACCTTTATTTCCGAAAAAATTATCAAAATCCAGCCTAAAAAGTCCGATTAAAAGGAAGAGGAAAAACTAGGTATAAAAATTAAAAAAGGAAAAAAAAAGGGAACTTATAACTAATAAACGATTAAACCTTATGGCCGAAAAAATTATAAGATTCCGACGGGAAAATGCCAAACTTGCCCGATAGCTAAAAAAGAAAATTTTTATATTTCCTTTAGGAACCATTTTTCGTTTAAGAATTTTAGCCCCTTTTTTATTTAATTACGACCGAAAAGGGATTATACCCCTTTCTGCCTACTATGGAATACCTGATATCAAAGGGTATAAGTTAATTGCTTCTAAACCTTATGATAGATTTATTAATTTAAAAGGATTCCTGGTTAAGGCCAAACTTTACCTTAAATGGTACGAAAATTCTTTGACAGAAAAGTACCAGAAGGTAATAGCCATTTCGTAACTATTAGTTAGAAATGTATTTAATTAATTTAAGCTTATTTTTAAGGATTATTTAATAAATTACCCTAATAATTACCTAAATGTTATTAATTATATTTTTAATAATTACGATAATTTTAAAAAATAAGTATAAGCTTTATACGGAAAAATAAATAAATAATAACATACAATTAAGTAAATATACAAATTTTTGCAAATTATATTAATAACCGAATATACGATTAAATTTAACTATTTCGTAATTATTTCCAAATTTTTATAAAGTATATTATTTTTTATTATTATAACGGTTTAAATTTTAAGTTAAGGATAAAATATTTAGGGTATTTAAAATAAACCCTTTTAAAAATTATATAGATAAGGTTATTATCACTAACCGACGTATTTTTAATCGATACCTTAAAAAAAAAGTACCGGTAAACGAAGTAATGATAAACGTTTTTAAAAAAAAATTTAAAGGATAAATTTGTAAAAAAAACTAATATTATTTTTACGGAATCGAAAAAAAATAAGTTTAAAGTTAAATATTTTAATTATGGTAAAAAGGATTATTTTAAGAACGAATATTATTTTTTAGCGAAGAAAAGGAATTTTTAAAAGGGAAGGATTCCTTAGCCCAAGAAGAAGGTCCGTACGGCCGAACGAGATATAAATAGCGAGGAAAAAAATAAAAAGGAAATAAGCCTTATTTCTGTCGATTAAAAATTTATTATTATTACAACCAGTAAGATTAGAAATAATAACTTAAATTATAAAAATTATGTTATTTATAAAAATATTACGGCCATAATTTATAAATATTATCCAGAACGAATAGCTTTTAAGGTAATTATTACGTTAAAATATATTTATTATTTTAATATATAAAAATGTAAAATATATAACCAAGATAGTTAGTTACGAAAAAATTTCGGTAACTATAAATAATTACTTTTTGAATATTATATTTTTCCAGAATATATAATATACCTAAAACCTCCAGTAAATAATTATAAGCTTTTATATTTTATTATTTATTACGATTATAATTACCTTATTTATTAACGAATTAAAAAAGATAATAACTTTTGACCAGGATACGATAAAAAAACGTTTGTAAAATTAAATGATAAATATAAATATATAAAAACCTTTTAATGGCCAGATTACCTTAGGTTTTATTATTTATACCTTAAGTTAAAACAAAGTCGGAAGGTTATAACGTAAAAATATTTATGTTATTTATTAATATTATGTAATAAATATAAGTTTCTGGTTATAGGCGTATTTTTTTCAGAAATTTATCCTTTTAATCGGATAATTCGCAAAAAATAAGATTTAAGGAAAAGTTAAAAGAAGATAATTATTTTTAAATAATAATTCGATAATAAAAAATGGTTTAAGTATATAAAGGATTATTATATTAAATATGCGGCTAGGAAAATACGTAAATAAAAACGTTTTTTAATCCTTAAGGTATATTAGTTAAAAAATTATAAAGGTTTTCGAAAATAAGGTATTAAGGAGCCTTTATATATAAGATCTTATATAAAGTAAAAAAAAGAATACGGAATTAAATTAAAATTTTTATTTATTATGGAAATAAAATATTTAACGCTATAATCGATTTTGAAGTAAAAGGAAATTTTTTTTAAGGTAGCCGAAAAATATTAGATTTTTTTAAAAATATAAATAGTAATTATATAAGTTACGAATAATTAATAAAAGCTTATTTATTTATAATAACGGTCGAGTTTTTCGAAAGAAAAAAAATTCGTAATTTAAATATAAAGATATTTAGAACGGATTATTTTCGATATCGCCGATATTTTAAGATAGGATATTATTTTAAAAATACCGTAGTTTTATTTTAGTAATTTACGGATTAATTGGAAAAAATAAATATTTTTATGAGATAATTTTAAAAAAGAATTTTATAAAATTTGTTACATAATTAAAGAAGCCAAAGTTTCCAACCTAATGATAATAATATCCTTTAAATATCGACGATTTAAAAAGTTATTTAAAAAACGAATTTAAGAAGAATTATTTAATTATAATTAATAAGATTATAAGATTTTTATTAAAAAAGGATATTATTTAAAGCTTTATTAAATTTATTATATAAATTTAAAAAAGTTTAAGCTTTTTAAAAAAGTTTTTAACGAAATTTAAAAAAGTTATATTTAGAAATCCAAATTATTTATAAGGTATCCAGTTATAATGGTACCAAAAATAAAAAATAGCAAAATTAAGATCGATAAAAATAAAAATTTTATATACCGACAAATATACGATTATCGATAACTAAATAATATTATTATTAAAAACGGATATTTTTTAACGTTAATAAATACTATAAGGAAAAATATTAATAAAGTTAAATAGTTTATAGCTTTGGACCTGTTAAATGGTTATTATTTAATTCGAATAATTAAAAGCGAAAAGGAAAAACCGTTTTTAAAATTATTTATAAATATTACGAATATAAAGTTATATTATAAGATTTAATTAATGCTTTAACCAGCTTTTAATATATGCTTATTATTATTTTACGGAAGTTTTTAAATAAATTCGTTTTCGTTTATTTAAACGATATTTTTTTTTACTTAAAAACTTTAAAAAAGCATAAGAAATATGTTACCTAAATACTAAAAGCTTTCGAAAAAGTTAACTTGCTAATAAATGTTAAAAAAAGCGTTTGGTATACTTAAAAGCTAGATTTTTTAAGCTTTATTATTACCCCTGGACAAATTTAAATTTAAAATTCCAAGTTAGAAGCCGTTAAAAACTAGCCGATTTGAGATTAAATTATTATTATTAATATCCGTTAATTTTTGGGATTTACTGGCTATATACGACTTTTGGTCCAGGATTACGGTAAATTCGTTAGCTCCTTAATTAAACTTATTACCAAAGAATACGTTAAAAAAGAATTCGAACTGTTAAAGGAAACCAAAAAAGTTTTCTAAGAAATTAAGGACAGAATTATTAACGTTCCGGTAATTAAGTTACCAAACTATAATAAAAGGAAACGATTTAAAATAAATATTTCAAATTACGCTTTCGGAATAGTTTTAAAATAATTAAAAAGTAATAAAAAGTAGTATTTAATAGCTTATTTTTTAAAATTTTTAAGGACGTAAAATTTAAATATCCTATTTACGATAAAAAGTTATTAACGATTATTTTAATATTTAAAAAATAAAAACCGTTTTTTAACGGAATTAAAAAATTATTTAATATTTATTTAAAATATAAAGATTTTATTCGATTTATAACGACTTAAAAACTAAATAAACATTATAAAAATTAAATAATTGTTTTATTTAAATTTAACTTTAAAATTTATTATATTAAAAGTAAAAAAATATATAAGCGGATATTTTAAGCCGAAAAGGAAATTATAACTTAAAAATTTTTAAACGATATATATAAATATTATATCGTAAAAACGATAAAATAATATAATTATATATAACCTTAAAATAACTTACTTTAAAAAAGCTAGCCCAATTTAAAAACTTTTATAACCCGAAAAAACAAAAAAAAATTAAATAATTAAAAGGAAATAATAAGGACCAAGTATTATTTTGTAGCAAAATTTACGTTTTTTATTAACAACAAAAAAGATTTATCAAAAAATTTTACGAAAACCTTTTATATAAATACTAAAGATTATTTAAAAATATTAAACGACTTTAAAAAAAATATAATTTTCCAAAATTCCGTTAAATAATTAAGTAAGTTATCAAATATTATAACGTTTGTAACAAAATTAAAATAACCCGTTATAAACCGTATAATTTATTATAACTTATAAACGTACCCGATAAAATATAAAATACCATAACGTAAAGTTTTATTATTACTTTCTTTATATCGAAAAATCCAGTTATTAAAATTAAGTATAATATAATATAAGTAATTATTAACAAATTTACCAAATATAAGTACTTTTTATTTTTTAAAAAAACCGTAACGGAAAAATCATTAATTTACGTTTTTATTCGATATTATTTCGATAAACATAAAGTACCAGAAAAAATTATTTCTAACCGAAATAAGTTTTTATATCCAAATTCGGTACTAGTTTTTTTAAGTAAATCGGTATTAAGTTAAAATTTTCGACAACTTATTACCCCCAGATAAATAATTAAATAAAACGATTAAACCAAACTTTAAAATAATACTTTCGAAATTACGTTAATTATCAGTAGGATAATTAGGTTAAACTTTTACCACTTACATAAATAACTTACAATACGTCCGTTAACGAAAATATGGACGTATCATCTTATACAGCTATATATAAATATAACGCAGCAACCAAACAACCTAAACAGTTAATATACAAAGTACCGATTATTATTACAATAACTTTACGAACAGAAATAATGGTAACAAAAATTAGGACAATATAAGCCCGACTTTAAATAAAATTATAATTTTTATAATAAAAAATAACCTAACATTATAATAAGAAAAAAATTAAAGGATTAATTCTAACGAAAAAAGATAAAATTTACTTATTACGTTAAAAATAAAACGTAACGTTAAATCTTTTTTAAATTAAAACGAAAAAACTTAACGATAAACTTAATTTCAAAACATTTTATCCGTTTAAAATTAAAGAAATTATTTCAAAAATTAATTATAAATTATTATTATCCAAAACCATAAAAATATATCTAATATTCCATATTTTTTTATTAAAACTAATATTAAAAAACGTCCCGTTTAAAAACAATTTCGAAATCGAAAAGGATAATAACCAATACGAAATCGAAAAAATATTAAATTTTAAAATAATTAAAAACAAAATCCAGTACCTAATTAAATAATAAATTACTTACCGGAAAATAATACATAAAAATTATTTAAATATTTAACGAATACAATAAATCTAATTAAGAACTTTTACTGGCAAAATCCTAACCGACCGTTTTTAATCCAGCTAAAGTCGTAAGCGATAACGGTCCCCTACCCAGGTCCAGATTTTCGACGTTCTACCTAAAGAAAATAAACGCCTTTATTACGGTATTTATTCTAAAAGCAAGCTACGCCTATTTCACCTTTATACGACATTACTCTTTTTTTACCCTTTTTTAATTTTCTTATTAATCCCGTTCAAATCTTTTTTTTAAAATAACGACGGCTTTTTTTTTCAAAATATTTTATAAAAACGTAATCGTTTTAAACGATTAAAAAAATAATTAAAATATCTTTCACCTTACGTTACTTCTTTTACAAACGGTTATATTCCTTTTTAATTTTCGCTAAAAAGTTTATTTCTAATACGTTATACATTAAACGTTAATAACAAATATAACAGCTATAACTTAAAATACCTATTACATAAAAACATTCGGTTTTCTTAAAATAAATATAATTCGAACAAAGGATAATTTTTAAACTAAATTTTTTAATATTTTTTACGCGGATAATACGAAATTTTTACTAATATAAACGCGGTTTTTTTTTTCTTTTTCCCTTTAAACGCAACCTGTTATAATAAAATTAGCCGAAAAGAAATTAAAAAAAACCTTTCTACCAAAACCTAAAAAAATACCTACGGTTTTTATCTTTAGAATAAAAATCCTTAAAAACGGATAATAATATTATAATATAAAAATAAGGGTTTTTATCTTAAAAAAACTAACCTTTAAAACCTGGTATAAGTTCCTTACGGCTAAACTTCGGTAAGGGAAAAATTTAGCTTTTTCCGCCAAAAATTAAATAATTTAGGCAATTTAAATAATTTGCCAGATTACATAATTTATATAAATCCTTGGTATACTTATTAATATACGAAATGGATATATAATAATTAGTTTTCTTTATAAATAATACCTATTTAGTTTCGTTTTTTAGCTATTAATTTAAGTCTTTAATTAAAGGTAACTATATTATTTTCCGATTAAGGGAAAAGTCCGCAAATTTCTTTTACGAACACCTTATTTATTATACTATTATTACCTGCAAATCAAGAACCCCTATTTCGGATACTGGTTATACCTCCAGGTAGATGTATGACAGGTTCGTAATACTTAAGCCCTACCGTAATAATTTAAACTTTTCTACCTTAAAGTTACTTATAACCTTGATTATGATAATTATACCTTCCAGCAATATAATGGCCGAATCTTTTACCTAAAGTTTTGGAAAAAATTATTATAAAAACCCTGGCAAAAGTAGCCAAAAATATTAACAAAATTCGGCTAATATACTTAAGAACCCTTACTTAAAAGCTTAACCTATACCTTTAAATAATTAAAACCTTACGATATTTAATAATCGGACGTAGAAATAAAAAAACGTTATAATAAAAAAATAAAATAATATCGACGTAAGCGATTTAAATTAGCGGCGTTAAAAAATGGCCCGTTTATTAAAAACCTTAAAAAAGAAACTGACGGATTATTTATTAAAAAAATAACTTTTTATTTTATAACTTAAATAATTTACTTAACTTAAAAAATAATAAAAATATATTTACTTTAAGTTATAAATAAACGTTAAATAAAAATCCAAAATCGAAAAATATAAGGTAATTTTTAAATGTTCGTTATATAAATTCCAAAAGAAATAAGCTAAAATTTTATTTATACGAAACAAAATGGAATAAAATTATAAACAACTTTTTAATATACGAATCAAATTCGGAATTATTAAAAAACGTATACGTTTAATAAAAAATAAAAAAACGTTTAAGGTATGGACGAAATTATATATTCGATTATCGGAAAATTTAAAAGCTAAATTAATAAACGATTTAAAAAAAATCCGTTAATAACCGGGTTAAAATTCTTAAAAATTCAATTATTACCTTATATTATTAAAAGGCTAACAAATTATTTAAAAATTATTTAAAAACCGGATAAAATTTTATTACGTTAAATTATTTCCAGCCCTTAAATAAGATATTATAAAATATATAAATCGTTTCCTTTAAAAACGAAATAATATAATAAACCTGGCAGCTTGACGATGGGATTTTTTAATAAACGTTAAAAGAAAATCGTAATATAATAATTAACAGAAAACGTTAAAGAAAAAAAATGATAAAAATCCGGATATTAAGCGAAATTATTCTAATAATAAAATTGATATAAAATTTTAATAAAATCTTTTTTTTAATCGAAAAGGCCGTAATAATTAAAAGGAACGAAAATCATAAAAAGGTTAAAAAAATTCGAATTTTAACCGGCCTTACGACTGTATTATTAACGATAAAACCCCAAAATCAAAAATTTAACCACTTATTTTATAACCAGAACGGACCCTTAACTTTAATAATAACGCTTATTTTAAATATAGAAAAATAGGTTATATTTGACATTATTACTTTAAAAAAATAAAGTAAAGAAACGGATTAAGGGCCTAAATATAATAATTAAACTTAGGCCTAATTTTTATCCTTTCATTTTTATTTCGCGTACCTTTTATACCTTATATATAATTATTTCCTTAAGAAAAAAATTTCTTATATATATTAATATTAATTTAAATTATTAAATTATTATCGATTTAGTTAATTATAATTTTATTTTAAAATATAAGTTAATAAAATTTTTTTATTAAGTTATTAACCTAAATATATTTAAAAAAAAATTTTTTATATACGGAATTTATTAAGTTAAATTTATTTTTCGAAATAAAAAGGAAATTATCTATTAAATTAAACGTTCTTATATTATTATTAACCGAAATATAAAAAAGAACGGAAGTTTTATTTTATTATTATAAGTAATATTATTAAATTAACGTATTATTTTTAATTCGGCTTTAAATTAATAATATTACGGTTTTTATACCTTATTTTTCGAATTATTTCCGTTAAAAACTTTCGCGAAAGTTTACAAAAACCGGATAATTTATTACGTTATTATTACCTTACCAAAATTAATATATATTAAAAACAAATTTAACAATATTTCGGTTTCGAAATTTACGAATATTAAATTTTTTTTTAAAGTTATTCGAAATTATGCGAACTTTTTTAATATTAATAATATAAATATTTTACTTAATTAAAAAAAACCGATTATATAATTAATTTTTTACTTAACATTAAACCCTTATATTTTTTTATATATTTTTTAACATATAACAAATTATGAAAACTAAAAGTTTATATTAAATAAATAAAAGTTTATGGTAAAATTAAGAAGTTAATTAACTTTATTAAAACTTTTATTTTTTTCGTACTCAAAAAAGATAAAGGATTACGTTTATGTATAAATTATTATAAACTTAATAAGGTAATGGTTAAAAATCATTATATTTTTTCGTTTATTTCGAAGTTATTTAATTATATCGTAAAAATAAAGGTTTTTTCCAAAATCGATTTTAAGAGTGCGTATTATTAAATCCGTATTAAAAAAATAACAAATAAAAATTTATATTCCGTATACGTTATAAATATTATAAATTTTTTATCTTACTTATAGGATTAATTAATATCCTTATTATTTTTTAAACTTTTATTTACTACATTTTTTAAGGTATTTTTTAATTATTTTTATATCGCTTACCTTAATAATATATTAATTTTTTGGGTAAATAAAAAATTTTATATAAAATACTTACGAAAAATAATCGAAAGGTTATAAAATACCTACCTTTATATAAAATCTTTCAAGTATTAATTTTATTAACTTTTTATTAAATTCTTTAAATACGTAATTTTAAAAGACGGAATTTTTATAAATCCTATTAAAATAAAGATTATTTAGGAATAGCCGAAATCTGAATCCATTTATATTATATAATAATTTATTAAATTTTATAATTTTTACTGCCGTTTTATTAAAAAGTTTTTATAGATTATAACTTTCGAAGCTTATCGGCAACCACGCATCAGTCTGCTTCAGAGTGAGGTTCTGCTTCAGAGTGAGGTTCTATGGGACTGAGGTATATAATCTATCTTAACCGTAAAGACCATTAATCAGTTATCGTGTTCGAAGATATTGGGTATAATATTTATCGTATGGATTATATGTGTAATGATTTTCTGTGTATTTGGCTCAGCCTGGAAAATAAGGCTTGAACCTATATCAACTTTGTATAGATTATAACTTTTTTAATTCGTTATTTAAAAAAACCTATATTAAAAAGAAAACCGGGATAAAATTTCTTAAATAAATTAACGAAAAAGGTTTTTTAAGAAATTTATAGCTATATTTAATAAGATATCTTTTCTGATATATTTCGACGTTAAAAAGTAAATATTAATAAAAACCGACGTTTCGAAATATGCCATATTTGGGATTTTATTATAAAAAATAATTAAAACAAATAATACTTAATTATGTTTTGGTTACGAAAGTTTAATAATATAAAGCTAAATTACGGGACGTCCGATTAGGAAATAATAATTATCGTAAAATCTTTTTAATATTAACGTTATTATTTATAAGGTAATAAATATACCGTAAAGGCTAAATTAAACTATTTAAATTTATAAAGTTTTATGAATATTCCTAAACTTAATGGTAAATAAATCCGGTAATATATATTATTTATACTTTTCGATTTTATAATTAAATATTAATTAAAAAAACGAAATTTAATGAATTTAATTTTAAAACGCCCTAATTATATAAGAAAAAGGGCGGATAATTTAATATTATTATTTACGTTTAAAAAAAAGTTAACGGTAAATTTTAAATTATCTTTAATATATTCTAAACCGGAAATATTAATTAGCGTTATTTTCGCAAAAAGAACGCCCGAAAAACGTAAGGTTTTAATTCAGATAATTACGCATAAACGGATACGGATGGTAAATTAAGGTTTAATTAAATTAGAAATTATAAAAGCGTTATAAAATCTAACTTAATCGTTAATTCCGAAAATATTTATTAACCTTATTTATATAATTTAAAAATATAACCTTAAATATAAAAAAATTTAAAAAAAATTTACGGACGATATATTTATAAGTTTTTAATAAAATATCAGTAATAAAAAATTAATTAAATATAAAAATCGATTATATATTTTATACGAAAAAACCGTATATTATTAAATTTTAAAAATATATTATAATAATTTTCTTATTAATTATTTCGGTATAAAAACAATTTAATAATAAATTAAATAATTATATTTTTGGCTGGATTTAAAAAAGGACGTATAAAATTATGTTAAAAATTATGTTATTTATTTCGGAAACAAGATAAAATATTACCGGCTTTATAATAAATTATAAACGTTATTTATACTTTTATTACCTATAAAAAAGCTAATTTTAAATTTTATTATTAAATTACCTTTAATTTAATATTAAAACCGTAAGATTAATATTATTTTAATAATAATAAACCGATTTATAAAAATAATATCTTTTTATAGTTATTATTATTATTATTAATATTAAATTTATAAAATTATTTTATCGAAAAGTTAAATATTATTATAAAACCTTTATAAAAATTATTTTTAATAAAAACTTAATATTTATAAATACATTTTGGAAAAGATTTTGTTATTATATTAAAATTAAGCAAAAACTTTCGATTACTTTTTACCTTTAAACTGATAAATAAACGGAAAAAATAAATTAAATATTTAAATATTATTTCCGTTATTTTATCGGAAATTAATAATTAACCTAATCTAAATTATTATCTGAAACGTTTTTTATAATTAATTCTATAATTAATAATATTACCGAAAAAACCCTTTTCGAAGTTTTATATAAATATAAACCTAAATTTAGGTCTTTTTTTGAAAATTAAAGGATTTTGGTAAAAATTTTTATAATATAAGTTAAAATTTAAAAAATTAAAAAGATCTGAAATAAATTAAAAAATAATAATAAAAAACGATCGAAACGCAAAAAAAATATTATAATAATAAATATAAATTTTTTACCTTTAAAGAAAGATAAATAATAAAACTATTAATAAAACTTTTAAAAATTAAGTATTATAAATTAGCTTTTAAATATATTAAATTATTCCGTATTATTAATAAAATCGGGTTTTAAATATATCGTTAATTTCTTTTAATAATATAACCGTTTATATATTATTTTTTAATTTAATTATTGGAACTTTAAATAATTAAAATTAATTACTTATTAATAATACCCGAATTAAAAAAATACCAAATAAAAAGTTAAAAACGTCGTAAGTTAACGTACCTCCTAAAGTAATTATGGTACGAAATAAAATGGATAAATTTGCTTTCCGAATATAATTAATAAGTTAATAACGAAAATATATAAAACGTTCAAAAAATTATTACCAAATATTACCGACGACAAAAATAAAAAAAATAAAAATTATTTCGTTAATTTAAAATTATGGAATAAATTAATTAAGTAATAATTATATAAAAATATTTTTATTATTAAAGAAAACCGAAACGTTAAAAATATTATCCCGGAAAATTTATAAAATTATTATAAAAAATAACATAAATTATATTTTTTTAATTATAATATTAAAAATTGAACCTATTTTTTAAAAAAGTTTAAAATTATCTTAAAACCTTACCGAATTAAACTAAGAAATTTCATATATTTATAACGAAACGAATTAACTTATTATCCTAATTATTATTATCCAAATTTTTTAAGTCGAAATTAAAAATATTATCGTTAAGGCAAAAAATTTCCTTTATCTTTCGAATAAAAATTACATAAACCGTAAACTAGGTATTAAAGCCGTAATCTTCAAGTAATAAACGCGAAAACGTTTAACGATAATAAACCTTTTTTTTAATAATATATTAATTTTATTAATTACGGAATAAAATCGTTAAAATATCGGAAATATTTATAATTAAAAGCGCGGAAGTTATATAACGAAAGAAAATAAGGTACAGTAACTAATAACTATTAACTAATACTTACGATAAATTACCTAAAACCGACGGAACATTAATAAACTATATCTGGAACGATAAGGAAAATAGGGCAACTTACCGTAATAATACCAACCTTATCGGTTAAACTAAATTTTACCCGGTAAATAAAGAATATTCGGAAAAAGGCCTAAATAAAGCGTTATTAAGTAATAGCGAAAAAAATAGGTTAATTAAAACTTATATCTTAAACAAAATTACCGTCGTCGTTTTCGTCCGTTTGGTTAAATATTTTAATTAACTATTCGATAAACTTTTAAAAACGGATTATATCGAAAATTATAACGGTAAAATGTTTATAAAAATAACGCATATAAAAAGTAAATTAACTTATAAGTTCGCATATATTATAATTACCAAAATAAATAATATAAACGGAGGAATCCGGGAATTTAAACGTATAAAAAAAAAAAAAAAAACTTCGGTAAAAACGAAAAATATTTTCGGCCTTACCGGAATAAAGGCGATATACGTAAATAACGGGAATGGAAACTACGCCATAAAAACGCGAACCATAACGGCGGTTACGTATTTTTTTACTTTAGTCTTAAGGCAATATAATAATTAATTTAAAAACGGAAAATAAGGATAAAAAATAAACGATTAAAATCCGAAAAATAGGCGAATATAAGATACGTTAACGAACGCAAAAAAAATATTAAATTTACAAAAATAAAAAATAAAAATAAAAAATAAAAAATTAAAAGGTTAGGAAAACTGGGTAATATTTATATGTATATATACGGAACTAAATTAATTATAAATAAAAATAGGTATAAAATAAGGCGGTTACCTAAAAATATCGTATATATTTTTAAACATAATAAACCTTATTGTAAATAACCTACATCATAATAATAAAAATATATTACTTGACGATATTATCCCTACCTATTATATATATACATAATGCCGGGCCGGCATTATAAAAAAAGAGGAAGATAGTTGTTATAGTAGGCCTAGCGGCCTAGGGCTGGTATACCTTATGTAACCTACCCTCTTTTCTTAAACCCTTATTACCTTCTTTCTATATAAAGGCCCTAGGCCCTTACCTATCCTTATAAAGGGACAAAAATCTGTTCTGTCCTAACCCGACCCCATAGGAATAGACTGGTTACACTTGACTTAAGCCCTACCGTAACAATAACCCACCCTTTTTACTTAAACCTCTTACTATTTTCATTCCATATAAGGGCCCTAGGCCCTTATCTATCCTTATAAAGGGACAAAAATCTGTTTTGTCTTAACTCTACCTTATAGGAATAAACTGGTTATATTTAACTTAAGCCCTACCGTAATAATTTAAACTTTTTTACCTTAAAGTTACCTATAACCTTAATTATAACGATTATACTTATTAATACCTTTAAAATTATGCCTTCTAGTAACATAATAACCGAATTTTCTACTTAAAGTTTCTCGGAAAATTGTTATATAAATTTTAGCAAAAATAACCGGAAATATTAACGAAATTCGGCTGATACGTTTATGAGACTTTACTTAAAAACTTAATATATACTTTTAAATAATTAAAACTTTACGATATTTAATAATCGATCGTAAAAATAAAAAAAACGTTATAATAAAAAAAATATTAATATAAACGTTTTAAATTAGCCGCGTTAACGAAAAAAGTAACCCGTTTATTAAAGGCCTTAAAAAGAATCGACGATTTATTTATTAAAAAAATAACGGAAATATATTTATTTCGAATTATAAACAAATATTAAACTATTCGAAATCGGAATTAAATATGGATTTAAGAAAATATATTTAATTCGAATATAATAAATTATCCTTTTAAATTTATTATGTTAAATAAAAATTTTAAATCGAAAAATATAAAATAGTTTTCGAATATTTATTATATACAAGGTTGATATAGGTTCAAGCCTTATTTTCCAGGCTGAGCCAAATACACAGAAAATCATTACACATATAATCCACACGATAGATACTATTCCCAGTATCTTCGAACACGATGACTAATCAATGGTTTTTACGGTTATAAAATAAAATTATAAATACCTTTGTAATATACGAATTAAATTCGGAATTATTAAAAAACGTATACGTTTAATAAAAAATTAAGAAACGTTTAAGATATAAACGAAGTTATAAATTTAATTATCGGGAAATTTAAAAATTAAGTTAGCAAATAATTTAACAAAAACTTATTAATAACCGGATTTCTCCTTAAAGAAGACGTAACCGTATAAATAATTAGATAAAATAATAAATTGCTATCTTAATTCCTGTGCTTTATTAAAACCCATCCCTTTCGTAAATTATCTAACCCTGCTCTTACCTACGTCGATTCTTGTCGGAATTTTAAAAGTTTTTCGTAATTCGGAGCAGCCGGATAAACTATCGTTCGTAATCCTTTTTGTATTATTCTAAAATCTAAACTTCGAAATTTTTAAACCCGTTATTATAATTTTTTTCCGGTCTTTTTTAATAATATTTTTATAATATCTATATTTTTTGGTATATATATTATTAAAGATCGATTACCGTTATTTTCGTAAATTACATCGTATTTAAAAATTAAAAACCGAATTCGGCTTTTTTAAAAAAGGGTTTTTAAATCGACGGTACTGTCGATAATTTTAACCCGTCCGGCAACTTTATAGGGGCTTTATATCGTAAATAAAACGGTTTCTTAATAAATCCTTTCGTTATTAATTACCGGTATGGTATAGTTAAAATAACGCGGCATATTTAGCTGTTTAAATAAAGGTAACTCGAAAAGGTATTATAAAAATGATCAAGGTTAGAATTTCTAACCCCTTTCCTAGCTGATATTTAACACTTCTAGCCGTAAAATTGGCAAAAACTCCTACGACCTTTTATGCGCACTTAAGGTTTACCTTTAAGGTTTATCGTTAAGGTTTATCCTTAAGGTTTATCTTTAAGGTTTACTGCAGCCAGCTGGTATAAGGTTTATTAAAGTTAAAGTTTATCAGTAATTACGTATTAATCTGCTTTAAAATAAAGTTCTGTTTTAAAATAAGGTTTTATAAAACTAAGATGTCCTAATAGCTCAGTGGTCTCGAGCCTAGGTATCCTTTTGCGCTTGCTGCAGGCTTGGGGAACTTACAGCTTGCGTCGGACTGCTGGTTCGAATCCAGCTTGGGACAACGTGCTTTGGGTGGCGCCAAGCCTAATGCATGGACCATTCGGAAGCTTCGGCTTCTGTGTTTATGGCTGGCGATTATTGAAACTAGTGGTTGGGGGCGTTGGAGCTTGATAGGGCTCTGGAACCAATTAATCGTGTACTATTTCAATTAGCTTGTTTATCGTAGCCATGGCCCTTATATAGTTTTTTATCCGGCCCCTTTTAGGTACGGTTTTTGGAATGTGTCCTCTGGTTGCGTCGTACTGTTATTAATCGTATATGTATGTATTTGGATACGTCGCGTGTTTAAACGACAACGGTGCATGTATGTACTTATTGTCGTAAACTAGGCGTTAGCTTATATATAGCTTTAATACCTTATTAATAACACTTTACTTTATATACATAAAACTAAGATATATAATTTATCTTAACCGTAAAAACTATTAATTAGTTATCGTATTCGAAAATATTAAGTATAATATTTATTATATAAATTATATATATAAAAACTTTTTATATATTTGGCTCAGCCTGGAAAATAAGGCTTGAACTTAGATTAATCTTTTATTAATAACCGGATTAAAATTTCCGAAAATTTAATTATTATTTTATATTATTAAAAAGTTAATAAATTACTTTAAAAAAAACCCCCGGTCGAAATTTTATTATATTAAATTATTTCCAGCTTTTAAATAAGATATCGTAAAATATATAAATTATTTACCTTAAAAACGAAATAATATAATAAATTTAATAGCTCGACGATAGGATTTTTTAATAAACGTTAAAAGAGGGGATCGTAATATAATAATTAATAAAAACCGCTAACGAAAAGATAATAATAAAAATCCGGCTATTAAATAAAAATATTTTAATAATAAAATTAATATAAAATGTTAATAAAAATTTTTAATTAAAAAGGCCGTAATAATTAAAAGAAACGAAAATTTAAAAAAGATTAAAAAAAATTCGTATTTTAACCGGCCTTATAATTATATTACTACTGATAAAACTTTAAGCCCAGAAACTTAATTCCTTAATTTATAACTAAAACGGGCCCTTAATTTTAATAGTAGCGTTTATTTTAAATATAAAGAAATAAATTATATTCGACGTTATTACTTTAAAAAAATGAAGTAAAAAAAGGGATTAAGGGCTTAAATATAATAATTAAATTTAAGCCCAATTTTTATTTTTTCGTTCTTATTTTACGTATTTTGTATATTTTATATATAATTCTTTTCTAAGAAAGAAATATTTTATATATATTAATATTAATTTAAACTTTTACGTTATTATCGATTTAATTAATTATAAATTGTTTTAACGTATAAATTAATACGAACTTTTTATCGAATTATTAGCTTAAATATATTTAAAAATATATTTATTTTTGTTAGGGGTTCCAGGAGGTATGTAATAGATAACTGATAAATGGTGATAAATAACGGCGTTTAATTTAAGGTTTTTTACGTATTACGAGTAGCTATATATTGGATACGTATAATTATATAAAGGTATAAGTCTGATTTTTTAAGTTATTAAAAACTACTGGAAACTTGCAGGTATTGAAATGGGGCGGGACAGAGTCAGTCCTGATCAGTACGAAATCAAAGAGAGTGTTACGAGTGAGCCTAGGGTTTTAAAGAAAATTAAAGTTAGTGAAATTAAATTGGTATTTAAATTAGTCAGTCTAAGATAATAATAAGTAAGAAGTGTTTTTGGAGTTACGCCCGGCAAAAAGAGCTCTTAAAAATATATAAGTGGTACTAATTAACTAATTAGCGGAACCATATTTTTGGCCCTATACCTTATACTATTTTAAATTTTTATTAAAATAAAGTCGTTTCCGATTTATTTTAAAAAATAAATATAAATTTAACGTAATAATTCTAAACGTTTTAAATAAATTAAATATATATAAATTTAACCCATTAATTAAATTAACGTTTACGCGGTTTATTTTTTCGTATTTTTAATTTAAGATTTCGTTTTTTATATTTTATTAAACTTTTCCGTTCTTTATTTTTTTTCGTTTTTTTAAACTTTATTTTCCGATAATTCTTTAGCGATTAATGTTTTATATTTAAATTAACAAGGTTATTTTTTAAGGAAATAAAGTTCGTGTTTCCGTTTTATATTTTCGAAAATATTTTTTATTTATTTATACCTCGTACTATTTTAATTATGAATTATAATTCTTGCGCGTTAATTATTTAAGGCTGGTTAGATTATATATTTTATGTTAAAAGTTAATTCTTTAAATGTTAAATTAAATTAAATAATTTTAAGTATTAAAGGTTTGGTTTAAATAAATAAAAAAGGAGTATAATTATATTTAAAGTTTTTATAAGTTATTATTAAGGCCGATTAATAAAAGAAATTAATAAAGGTTTAAATATTTCGTATATTATACGTAATAATTTCTTAATGTTTTTAACAGGTTTAAAACGTATAAATTAATGTTTGATTAAAAAAAATCCTTTTAAGGGTTAATTAATATCGGATTCGTTATTTTTAATTTTAGTTAATAAGAATAAAGATTTTCCGGATTATTTCTTTATATTTTTTAACGTTAAATTTTGCAGGTTTTAAATTAAGGTACTTTTTAATTATATCGATTATTTTATTTTCATTTAATTTTCGTTTTATTTAATTACTTTAATTATTAATTAAATTTTTTTTATATAAAGTTACGAATAATAATAAAAATATATAAATAATTTGTAAGTTATATATATAAAACCGCATTTGGATAAATATTATAATGATCGTAATACGGCCGGAAAAGTTATTAAAATTTAATTTAATTTATATTTTCCGGTATAATTAAAATAAGCGTTTAAAATCCGGATAAGTATTATATGTTAAAAGTAAGCGTTTTAATTAAATATATAACATTTTAATTTAATAACTTATTAAAATGTCGTCCCTTTATAGTTTATGTAGGTAATAAACTAAATATATTTTAGATTTTTTATTTAAATCTTTTTTTCGAATTAATTAAAAATTAATTTAGCTTAATTATTACCGATTATTTATCTGGTTTTTAAAATAATAAATATAATCTCTTAAGGTACCTTTTAAACAATTATTTAGGTTAAGGTAATAATATATTTAAAGCGAAATTTTTTTATTATAATTATAAGAATATATTATAACCGCGTAATTATTATATCGTGTTAGTTTTTTATCATTTAAAGTAAGAATAAGATAAATATTTTTTATAAATGCCGATTATTTTTATCGTAAAGATAGATGGAAATAGCCCGATTAAAGCGGTATTTGGAAATAACTAATTTAATAAGATAGGAAATGATATTACTATTATTATGTATTTTTCGAAATAATTATATTATGTTATTCTTTTTCCATATAAGTACGTTAACTGATTAAGTAAGCCTTTTAAAACTTAAAGTATTTAATTTTTTAAGGTGTTTTTATTATTATATATAATATTTTTTTTAAACGATAATATGGTAACGATTTATAAATTAATTAAAGGGTATTAGTAAAATAAGGACGGTATTTAATAGCTTAGGGGTATTAATAATAGGTAGGAAATAATTCGTAATATATATATATCTAATAAATTACTACTTTAATTCCCGTACTTTATTAAAACCCATCCCTTTCGTAAAATTAGTTCTTATCTATATCGATTCTTATCGGAATTTTAAAAATTTTTCGTAATCCGGGATAGCCGGATAAACTATTGCTTATAATTCTTTTTGCATTATTCTAAAATTTAAATTTCTAAATTTTCGAACCGGGTTTTTTTTAATTTAATTTTATTAATAATATCTTTATAAGTTTTATATTATTCGATATAAGTTCCGTTAAGAATTTATTATTATAATTTTCGCAGATTAAATCCTATCCGAAAATTAAGAACTGAAATTATTTTTTTAGGAATAAGGTTTTTGGTTCGATAATAATATCGATAAATTTAACGCGTCCGGTAACCTTATAAAGATTTTATACCGTAAAAAAAATGGGGGTTTTTTTATAAAAATCTTACGGTTACGGATTACCGGTAATATATATTCAGAATTACGCGATATATTTAATTATTTTAATAAAGGTAATTCGAAAAAGTAATCTGGTACTAAATATTTTCTATCTAGTTTTTCGTACTAACATCTCCCTTTTAGCTGTAGGAATAATTAAGGTTACAATTCCTAGCCCTTTTCCTGGCTAACATCTAACACTTCTAGCCGTAAAACTGGTAAAAACTTGTACAGCCTTTTATGCGTACTTAAAGTTTACCCTTAAGATTTATCGTTAAGGTTTATTTTTAAAGTTTATTCTTAAATTTTATCCCTAAGGTTTATCAGAATCGAAGCTTATCGGCAACCACGTATTCTACTTTAAAGTAAGGTTTTGCTTTAGAATAAGGTTCTATGGAACTGAGGTATATAATCTATCTTAACCGTAAAAACTATTAATTAATTATTGTATTCGAAGATACTGGGCATAATATTTATTATATGGATTATATGTGTAATGATTTTATGTATATTTGGCTCAGCCTGGAAAATAAGGCTGGGGCCTAGATTAACCTTGTATATATATCCGAATATATAAATGTAGGTATATTTATAAACGTTTTAGTATTAAGGTTATCAGTTATACGAAAGTAGGACAGCGTTAGAAAGTGATAGTAAGTTATATAAGTAATTAATTAGGTATTTTTAAGGTTAATGTATTAATTTTTTGTTTAAAAAACTTATATGCCGAAAACGTTTTTGAAAATTTTATCCGATATTAAGTATAAAAAGGAAAGAAATAATTATTATAACGTTTTTTTATTAATTGCGTACTTTTTAATTTTATAGCCGTATTTTAATACTTTCTTTTCCATAATTATATTAAATCTTTTTAAATTATATTATTCTTTTAAACTTTTTATATACTTAAATACATGTTTAATTAATTTTATTTTATTAATTAATATAATTATAACTTTTCGTTAACCCTCAGATTTACGTAATCCTTAAGGTTTTCGTAATAATATAAATCCGGATAAATTAATTAACTTTTTATAAAAGTTATTTCTTAAAATATAACCTAGTTTTGATAATTTATTTTTAGCTTTTAATAACCCCGTATTAATCGGTTAAAGGATTATATAAAATATATATAACCTGGATTTTATTTTTATTTAACGTCGAATATTATTAACGGTTTTTAATATCTTAATATTTTTAATGATTATATTCCATCGTATTAATCAGGTTTTAGGTTTTAATCGTTATTTTAAACCTTTTATTAATTTTAATAATATTTATAAATTTAATAATTTTATATACCGTTAATAACCTATTTATTACTTAATATTTCTTTTTAATACGGGTTCCGTAATGTTACATATAATTAATATTATATACCGTTTAATATTTTAGTAATAAATAATCCGTTATTTATTAAATTTTACCCCTTTTTTCGTTAATAAAAAGAACGTTAAATAATTAAAATAAGTTTTAATTTTAAGCTTAACCTTATTTTTGGTATTATCGAATAGTTATCCGGCGGTCGTCGATTAGTATCCGTAATATTTATTTTTCTTAAAAATTTTTTATTTTATAATATTATAATTAATTTTTTAACGGTTTTAATTATTTAAGTGGGTAATTATATTATTAATTAGATTTTAAAGCTTTTATTAATATCGGAATATTACTTTTTTTCGTATTATTTTTAATCATTAATGAAACGTAAAAGTTTTTTAAAATAATTATAATAACGTAAAGTTTATAAATTTTAAATATAAAAGATATATACTTTTATTATCTTTATTATCTAGCTTATATTAATTATTATTAAATATTTAAAGTTATATTTATTTTTATAGTCGGAAGTTTAGTTACAAACTAATATATATATTAATAAATTAAAGGCAAGAACTTTTAAAATTACCGTAAATATTTAATCCGACGTAATTAAATTCTTTTAAATTAAAACTAAACGCTTTTATCCAGATTTTATCGAAATCTTTTGAACCGGTTGTATTAATTTATTTATAATATTATTTATTAAAATTTTTCGATATGTTACTGGTTTGTTTATTTTAGTATTTGGCTTTTTTAACCTTATATTTTATAAATTTTACGAACTGCGATATAAAATATTAAAAACTTTTAATTAATACGGAATAATCTTTTTTTTTTCGGATATTAATTATTTCCGGGTTTTTATAAAGGATTTTATAATAATTATATTAGGTTTATTAAGAGTTATAAATATATTATTTCTCACGATCGGTTTAAGGTATTTAAGGTTAAATATTTTCGATTTTTATAAATTTAAAACAAATTCGTAATAATAGTTATTTATTAATTCGGTAATTTATTAAAAACTGATTTCGGGGAAAAGTTAAAAATTGTATTTCAGATCCTTAATATTAAGCGTTTATTATTCGATGAATTAATTATAAGTGTTAGAAAGTAATTATTATTTATAATAATAATTAATATAATTTTAAAGGGTTCTAAAAAAACTTTTTTTATATTTTAATCTTTTTTAATTAATTGCGTTAATTTTTCTTACTTATTAAATCGATATGTTTTAATTATATTATCGTCGTTTATAACTATATAATCTTCTTTAAAAAATAATAAATTATTTATTACTAAAGTTTTAAGCGGTAGGTAATCCCGATCTAATTAAGTATTACTGAACCGATATTAAAGGAAAGGTATTAGATTATAAACCGGCTATTAACGGTATATAAGGTTATTAAATATCCGGATATCGTTAAAGTTATATAAACGTTTAAAGTTATAATTAATAATTAAAATTTCATTAATATAACTGTTATAATATAGGAACAGGGGTTCCTGTCTTGGAGAAGCTAGCCTTTGGGGCCTGGCGCAGGCTCCAGGCGATTAAATTTCGGAGGAGGAAATGCTTGGCTTTTCTCGCCAAGAATTAGGTGATTTAGGTAATCTACGTAATTTACTAGATTATATAAATTATATAGATCCTAGATATACTTATTAAGTTTCGAGATAGATATATAACGAATAATTTCTTATACAGGTAATATTTATTTAGTTTCGTTCTTTAGTTATTAATTTAAACTTTTAATTAAAAGTAACTATACCGTTTTTTAATTAAGAAAAAAGTCCGTAAATTTTTTTAACGAATATTTTATTTATTATATTATTATTATCTGTAAATTAAAAACCTTATTTCGGATATTACTTATATTTTTAAGTAAATATATAATAAGTTCGTTATATTTTGATAATTTTTTAATTAATAGCTAACGAATAATTTAAGGCCCAGTTAGGTATAAGTTTTTTTAAATTTAATAAAGATAATATTACAAAACGACGTTTAGTAAATAGATAATATATTCGATCCCTGTTATTAGTTAATAAAGGATTAATAACCGGATTATATAATTTATTCCTTATTAAAAAAGTTTTTTAATTAATTAATAATATGGTACCCGTAATTATTAAAGCAAAAGGTTGATGAAAATCTCTTTTTTTTTTAATAATAACTTACCTTTATTTTTAAGGAGATAAAAAAAATTATTAAGGTTTAATTTAAGAAGTCCGACTAGGAGGAGGAAAAAAAAGTTAAAAAGAAACCTGGTACGGAAGTCGAAAAAGGAAAAAAAAAGGAACTTACGATTAATAAACGACTGGACTTTATAGTTAAAAAGGTTATAAACCTTAGGAAAGAAAATACCAGATTCGTTCGATAATTAAAAAAAAAACCCCGCGTTTTTTTTAAGAACCCCGGTACCTTTTTTTGAAACGCTTATACCTTATTCGAAAACTTTAGTACCTCCCTTATTTAATCAAAACCGAAAAAAATTATACCCCTTTTTATTTACCATAAAATACCTAATATTAAAAGTTATAAACTAATTACCCTTAAACCTTATAATAGATTTATGGATATAAAAGGATTTTTAATTAAAGCCAGATTTTATCTTAAGTAATATGAAAGTTTTTTAACGGAAAATTATCAAAAAGTAATAACCATTTTTTAATTACTTGCTGGAAAAATATTCGATTAATTCGAACCCATTTTTAGCGATTACTTAATAAACCCTTCCGATAATTATTTAAATATTATTAATTATATTTTTAACGATTACGGAAATTTCGAAAAACGAATACGAACTTTATACGGAAATATAAATAAATAACAGTATGCGATTAAATAAATATACAGATTTTAGTAAACTATTTTAATAGTTAAATATATAACTAAATTTAACCAACTTATACTTATTTTTAAGTTACCTTAAAATATATTATTTTTCCCCTTATTATAACGGCTTAAAACCTTAAATTAAAAATAAAATATTTAAGGTACTTAAAATAAGCCTTTTTAAAGAATATACCAACAAAGTTATTATTTCCGACCGACGTACCTTTAATCGGTACCTTAAAAGGAAAAAAACCGGTAAACGAAATGACGATAAACGCTTTAGTAACAAAAAAAAACAAAAAATAAATTCCAAAAAAAAGTTAATATTATTTTAACGGAATTTAAAAAAGATAAGTTTAAAGTTAAATGTTTTAATTATGGCAAAAAGGGCCATTTTAAAAGTAAATATTATTTTTTAACGAAAAAAAGAAATTTTTAAATTTTTTTTTAAAAGGATAAAATTTTCCAGTTTAAGAAAAAAATTCGCGCGGCCGAACGAAATATAAATAACGAAAATAAGGATAAAAAGGAAGTAAACGTTATTTCCGCTAATTAAAAATTTATTATTATTATAATTAATAAGGTTAAAAATAACGACCTAAATTATAATAATTATGTTATTTGTAAAAATGTTACGGTTAGAACTTGTAAATATTATTTAAAACGAACGAGTTTTAGGGTAATTATTACGCTAGAATATATTTGTTATTTCGATATATAAGAATGTGAGATATACGACCAGAACGGTTAGTTATGAAAAAATTTCGGTAATTATGGATAGTTATCCCCGGAGCTTTACGAGCCCCCGAAGTGCATAATATACCTTAAACCCTAGCTACCAGTAGAAAATTATGGATTTTTATATTTTACTGTTTGTTATAACGATAATTACTTTATTTATTTACGTACCAAAAAAGATAATAACTTTTGGCTAAAATATAATAAAAAAACGCTTACGGAGTTAGATAATAAATGCAGATATATAAAAACCTTTTAATGGCCAGATTATTCTAGGTTTTGTTATTTATATCCTGAGTTAAAATAAAACCAGAAGGTTATAACGTAAGGATATTTATATTATGCGTTAATATTTTGCGATAAATACAATTTCCTAATTATAAAAGTACCCTTTTCGGAGGTTTATTTTATTAACTCAATAATTTGCCAAATATAAAACCTAAAAAGGAGCTAGAAAAAAATAGTTATTTTTAAATACCAGTTTAGTAATAAGAAATGGTTTAAGTATATGGATAACTATTACATTAAGCATGCAGCCAGGAAGGTACGTAAATAAAAACGCCTTTTAACCCTTAAAGCGTATTAATTAAAAAATTACGGAGGTTTTCGAAAATAAGGTACCGAAAAACCCCTTTATATAAAACCTTATACGAAGTAAAAAAAGGATTACGGAGTTAGATCGAAATTTTTATTTATTATAAGAATAAAATATTTAACGTTATAATTAATTTCGGAATAAAAGGAAACTTTATTTTCCTTAAAATAGCCGAAAAATATTAAATCCTTTAAAAATATAAATAGCAGTTATATAAGTTACGTATAGTTAATAAAAGCTTATTTATTTATGATAACGGATAAATTTTCCGAAAAATTAAGGTATTTATAATTTAAATATAAAGGTATTTAAAACGAATTATTTTCGATATCGCCGACATTTCAAAATACGATATTATTTTAAGAATACCGTGGTTTCGTTTTAATAACTTACGGATTAATTGGAAAAAATAAACGTTTTTATAAGATAATTTTAAGGAAAAGTTTTATAAAATTTGTTATATAATTAAAAAGGTTAAGGTTTTTAATTTAATATTAATAATGCCCTTTAAGTATCGACGATTTAAAAAGTTATTTAAAGAACGAATCCGAAAAAAATTATTTAACCATAATTAATGCGATTATAAAATTTTTATTAAAGAAGGATATTATTTAAAACTTTATTAAATTTATTATATAAACCTTAAGAAAGTTAAGGTTTTTTTGGAAAAGTTTTTAACGAGATCTTAAGAAAGGTTATATTTAAGAATCCGAATTACTTATAAAGTATTTAGTTATAATGATACCAAAAATAAAGGATGGTAAGATCCGAATTAATAAGGATGGAGATTTAATATATCGGTAAGTATATAATTATCGATAATTTAACGATATTATTATTAAAAATAGGTATTTTTTGACGTTAATAAATATTATAAGGGAAAATATTAATAAAGTTAAATAATTATAGTTTTAGATTTATCGGACGGTTATTATTTGATTCGAATAGTTAAAGGTAAGGAATAAAAAATTACTTTTAGGATTATTTATGGGCATTATAAGTATAAGGTTATGTTATAAGGGTTAATTAATACCCTAGCCAGCTTTTAGTATATGCTTATTATTATTTTACAGAAATTTTTAAATAAATTCGTTTTCGTTTATTTGGACGATATTTTTATTTATTTAAAAACTTTAAAGGAGTATAAGAAATATGTTGCTTAAGTATTAAAGGTACTTAAAAAGGTTAATTTATTAATAAATGCTAAAAAAAACGTTTGGTATATTTAAAAGCTAGATTTTTTAGGTTTTATTATTTATTACCTTTAGATAAGTTTAAATCTAAGATTTTAAATTAAAAGTTGTTAAAAATTAGTTAATTTTTAATAAAGTTATTATTATTAATATTTGCTAATTTTTGGGATTTACCGGTTACGTATAACCTTTGGTTAAAAATTACGGCAAATTTGTTAGCTTTTTAATTAAGTTTATTACCAAAAAGTATGTTAAAAAGGAATTCGAATTTTTAAAGGAAGTTAAAAAAGTTTTTTAAAAAATTAAGGATAGAATTATTAACGTTCCGGTAGTTAAGTTACCAAATTATAATAAGAAGAAACGATGTAAAATAAACGTTTTAAATTATGCTTTTAAAATAGTTTTTAAGTAATTAAAAAGTAACGGAAAATGGTACTTAATGGCGTACTTTTTTAAAGTTTTTAAAGACGTAAAATTTAGGTATTTTATTTATAAAAAAAAATTATTAACAATTATTTTAATACTTAAAGAATAGGAATTATTTTTTAATAAAATTAAGGAATTATTTGATATTTATTTAGATTATAAAAATTTAACCAGATTTATGACGATTTAAGAACTGAATAAACGTTATAAGAATTAAATAATTTTTTTATTTAAGTTTAACTTTAAGATTTATTATATTAAGGGTAAAGAAAATATTTAAGCGGATATTTTAAGCCGAAAAGAAGATTACGATTCGAAGGTTTCCAAGCGATATATATAGATATTATATCGTAAGGATAATGGGATAATATAGTTATGTATAACTTTAAAACAACTTATTCTAAAGGAATTAACTTAGTTTAAAAGTTTTTATAACCCAAAAGAATAAAAGAAAGTTAAGTAATTAAAAGAAAATAATAAAGATTAATTATTATTTTACGATAAGATTTATATTTTCTGTTTGTAATAAAAAAAATTCGTTAAGAAATTTTACGAGGATTTTTTATATGGATACCAGGAAATATTTAAAATTACCAAACGATTTTAAAAGAAATACGACTTTTTAGAATTCCGTTAAACCGTTAAATAAGTAATTAAAGATTATAACGTTTGTAATAAGGTTAAGATAACTTGTTATAAGCCGTATGGCTTACTTTAACTTATAAACATACCTGATAAAATATAAAATATTATAATTTAGGATTTTATTATTAGTTTTTTTATATCAAAAAATTCCGTTATTAAAATCGAATATAATGCGGTATAGGTAATTATTAACAGACTTATTAAATATGGGTATTTTTTACCTTTTAAAGGAACCGTAATAGCAAAATAGCTGGCTTATGTTTTTATTCGGTATTATTTCGATAAGTACGGAATGCCGGAAAAGATTATTTCCGACCGTAATAAACTTTTTATATCCAAGTTCGGTACCAGTTTTTTTTAAATAAATCGGTATTAAGTTTAAGTTTTCGATAATTTATTACTTTTAAATAAATAGTTAAATAAAACGATTAAATTAAACCTTAAAATAATATTTCCGGAATTACGTTAATTATTAGCAGGATAATTGGGTTAAGTTTTTATTATTTGCATAAATAGTTTATAATACGTTAGTTAATAAGGATATGGGCATATTACCCTATATAGTTATATACGGATACGACGTAGTAACTTAACGACCGGAATAGTTAATACGTAAAACGTTAATTATTATTATAATAATTTTACGAACAGAAATAATGGTGATAAAAATTAAGATAATATAAGCTTAATTCCAGATTAAGTTATAATTTTTATAATAAAAAATGGCCCAGTATTATAATTAGAAGAAAATTAAGGAATTAATTTTAACGAAAGGAGATAAAATTTATCTATTACGTTAAAAATAAAACGTAACGTTAAATTTTTTCCAGATTAAAACGAAAAAACTTAACGATAAGTTTAATTTTAAAAAGTTTGGTTTATTTAAAATTAAAGAAATTATTTCGAAAATTAATTATAGATTATTATTATTTAAGATTATAAGAATATATTTTGTATTTTATATTTTTTTATTAAAACCAGCCTTAAAAAACGTTTCGTTTAAGAAAAATTTCGAAATAAAAAGAGACGATAGCGAATACGAAATCGAAAAAATATTAGATTCCAGAATGGTTAAAAATAAAATTTAGTATTTGGTTAAATGGATAAATTGCTTATTTAAGGATAATATATGGGAATTATTTAAGCATTTAACGAATGCAATAGGCCTAGTTAAGGATTTTTATCGGCAAAATCCTGACCGATTATTTCTAGATTAGTTAAAGTCGCAGGCGATAACGGTTTTTTATTTAAATTTAAACTTTCGGCGTTTTAATTAAGGGAAATAGACGCCTTTATTACGGCGTTTATTTTAAAAGTAATCTGTGCTTATTTCGCCTTTATGCGACGTTATTTCTTTTTTACCCTTTTTTAATCCTTCCGTTAGTTCCGTTCGAATTTTTTTTTTAAAATAATAACGGCTTTTTTTTTAAAAATGTTTTATTAAAGACGTAATCGTTTTAAACGATTAAATAAAATAGTTAAAGCCTTTTTTATTTCGCGTTGTTTTTTTTGCAGACGGTAATTTTTTTTTAATTTTCGATAAAAAGTTTATTTTTAGTACGTTATACGTTAAGCGTTAGTAACGGGTATAATAGTTATAACTTGAAATATTTATTATATAAAAATATTTAGTTTCCTTAAAATGAATATAGTTTAAGTAAGAAATGATTTTGGAGCTAAATTTTTCGATGAATTTTGTACGATTAATACGGAACTTGTATTAGTTTAGACGCGGCTTTTTTTTCCTTTTTTAATTCGACCTGTTATAATAAAATTAGTTAAGGAATTACTTTTTTAACAAAATAAAGAGGATATTTACGGTTTTTATTTTTGGGATAAAGATTTTTGGAGAGGGGAAATAATGTTATAGTATAGGAATAGGGGTTTTTGTTTTGGAAAAGCCAGCCTTTAGAGTTTAGCGTAGGTTTTAGGTAATTAAATTTCGGAGGAGGAAAAGTTTGGTTTTTCCCGCCAAGAATTAGGTGATTTAGGTAATTTACGTAATTTATCAGATTATATAAATTATATAAATTTTAGATATATTTATTAAGTTTCGAGATGGATATATAACGAACAGTTTTTTATGTAGATAATACCTATTTAGTTTCGCTTTTTAGCTATTAATTTAAGCTTTTAACTAGAGGTAATTGTACCGTTTTTTAGTTGAGGGAAGAGTTCGCAAATCTTTTTAACGAATACCTTATTTATTGTGCTATTATTACCTGCAAATCAAGAACCCCATTTCGGATACTGCTTATACCTCCAGGTGGATGTATAACAGGTTCGTTATAATAACGGGTTATAACCGTAAAAAATATTATAGTATTAGAAATTATTAATAATATTTAACGCTAGATAAAAATATAATTAAAGTAATATATATTTTATATAATTTTAGGATAAATAACGTTAATATTCTTAAAATTAGTTTACTTTTTCAGGAATAAATTTTTTAAAAGATTAATTAATTTACCCGACTTTATATTATTATAAAAACTTAAAATTATATTAATTAATAAGATAAGAATAATTAAAGAAATATTTAAGTATATATAACTTTTAGAAAATAATATAGTTTAAAAGAAATTGGTATAATTATGGAAAAAAAAGTCATAATAAAAGTATGGCTTTAAAATCGAAAGGTATATGATTAATAAAAGAACGTTATTATAATTATTAGTTTTTTTCCTTTATTTAATATCGGATAAAATTCTTAGAAATTCTTTATGTATATTAGTTTTTATATAAAAAATAAATATATTAAGTTTAAACATATCTAATTAATTAATTGCATAATTTGTTATTAATTTTTAACGTTTTTATATTTTTATTCAACTTTTAATTTTAATATTAAAATGTTTCTAAATATATTTATACTTATGCAAGGTTAATCTAGGTTCAAGTCTTATTTTCCAGGTTAAGCCAAATATACAGAAAATCATTATATATATAATCCATACAATAAATATTATACCCAGTATCTTCGAACACGATAACTGATTAAGAGTTTTTACGGTTAAGATAGATTATATACCTCAATTCTATAAAACCTTACTTTAAAGCAGACTGATACGTGGTTGCTGATAAGCTTCGACTTTGATGAACCTTATGCCAGCTGGCTGGTTCTGCATGATTATAGTAAACGTTAAGGATAAACCTTAAAAATAAATTTTAACGATAAATTTTAAAGGCAAACCTTAAGTACGTATAAAAGTTTTATATATTTTTATTAATTTTAATTAATTTTTTAATTTTTTAAATTATTTTTATTAAAATAATTAAATATTTTACGTAATTCCGAATATATAATATTAGTAATTTATAACCGTAAGATTTTCAAATTTTTTTTTTTACGGTATAAAATCTTTATAAGATTATCGGATATATTAAATTTATCGATATTATTATCGAACCAGAAAATTTATCATTAAAAAATCCATTTCGGGTTTTAAACTTTTATTACCATTTAATTAATAAAAATTATAATAATAAATTTTTAACGGAACTTAGGCCGTATAATATAAAAACTATATAAATATTATTAAGAAAATTAAACGTAAAAAATAAAAACCGGTTCGAAAATTTCGAAATTTAAATTTTAACATAATTCTAAAAAAATTACAAACGATAATTTATCCGGTTGCTCCGGATTACGAAAATTTTCCCCAATTCCGATAAAAATCGATATAAATAAAAGCTGGTTCGGGGCTAGGCAGTCTAAAGTCGCCTTAAAATAAGATTCCTACAAAAAGGATGGGTTTTAATAAAGCACGGAAATTAAGGTAGTAATCTATCATTTTATCTAATTATTTACACGGTTACGTCTTCTCGAGCAAGAATATTTATATTTATATATTACGAATTATTTTTTACTTATTATAAATATCTTTAAGTTATATAATACCGTTTTTATTTTACTTATATCGTTTAATTAATTTATAAGTTATTATTATATTATCATTTCAAAAGCATATTATATACAATATAAAAAGGGGTTTTAAAAAATTAAATATTTATAATTTAAAATGTTTATTTATTTAATTAACGTACTTATATAAGAAAACGACAATATAATATAACTGCTTTAAAAAATGTATAATCCTAATATTATTTTTTATTATATTAACATAATTATTTCTAAGTACTGCTTTAATCAGGTTATTTCCATCCTACCTTACGATAGAAGTAAGCGGCGTTTATAGAAATTATTACCTTACCCTTATTTTAGTTAAAAGAAAATTAAAACGATATATTAATTATGCCGTTATGGTAAGTTTGTATAATTATAAGAAATTATACATTTATTTTTATTTTTAATATATTACCACATTAATTTAAATAATTATATAAAATATATTACAATAATTTACAATCATTATTTTATACGCCGGGCGAATTATTAATAATATCAAGGCCGGATTAATCCATAGTTAATTAAAAAAAGGTATTAAAACGTAAAATTTAAAATACGTTTAATTAATTACCTATATAAAATTACATCCCGATAATAATTCAAAAGCTTAGTAGGTTAATATGTTATATATCTGATTAAAACGTTTATTTTTAATATTTAATACTTATTTATATCCCGAACGCTTTCGACGGTTGTTTCGATTATATCGAGAAACGTAAAAAGGGTTATATTTTAATAACCTTTCCATCCGTATCGCGATTATTAAAATACTTACTTAATTCCATTTTTATAATTACGGCTTATAAATTACTTATATATTTTATGTTATTATTTGTGGTTTTGTATAATACGAAAAGGATTTAATAATTAAATTAATTAAATAGAGCGTAAATAATATAAAATATAAGATAGCGGATATACTTCAAGGGTATCTAAATTTAAAACCTGGATAATATAAATCTAAAAGAAATATAAGAAAATGATCTAGAAGATTTTTAATTTTATTAATAGAAATAAAAGATAACGAATCCGATATTAATTAATCCTTAAAACTTTCTATTATTAAATCTTAACCTATACGTATTCGTATTAAACATGCTAAAATTATTAAGGAAATCTACGTATATTACGCCCAACTGTTAATTCTTTATTATTTCTTTTTTTAATCAGGTTTTACGATAGCTTTTACCGTCCTTAAAAATAATTATACCCCTTTCCCATTTACATAACCTCAACATTTAATGTTTCAAAAGCTGGCCTTGAATATAAAATATATACCTCTATCAGCTGTAGGTAATTAACGCGTAAAAATTATAATTCGTAATTAATGTGTTATGCTGTATAAATAAATAAAAGATATTCTTAAAGAGATATAATAAAGGCTTAAATTATAATTTCCTTATAAATAACCTAGTTGGCTTAAATATTAGGTATCGATCGTTAGAGCAATCTTAAGGATAAGGTTTAATAAAAAGGGGGAAAAGTTAAATAACGGAAAGATTTAATAAAACATAAAGAATAAAGTTCTAAGTTGAAAATAATAAAGGATAAGCTTTAAAAGAGCTAATTTAATTAATCGGTTCGATTTATATATATTTAATTTATTTACGGCGTTTAAAATTATTACGTTAAGTTTACATTTATTTTCTTAAAATAAATAAAAATAGTTCTAATTTAAGAAAAGAAAAAGAACATAATATAAGATATAAGGCCGGAAATCTGGTTTTATCGATTAGTTAGTTAATACCGTTTATATATTTTTAAAACCTTTTTTTGCCGGGCGTAACCCAGGAAATATGTATTACTTATTATTACCGATAGCTTTTTTATAACTAGTTTTAATATTAATATAATTCGCGTTAACTTTATTATCTTTTAAATCCTGGGCCTATTTATGCAAGGTTGATCTAGGTTCAAGCCTTATTTTCTAGGCTGAGCTAAATATACAGAAAATCATTACACATATAATCCATACGATAGATACTATACCCAGTATCTTCGAATACGATAACTGATTAATAGTTTTTACGGTTAAGATAGATTGTATATTTTAGTCCCATAGAACTTTACTCTGAAGCAGAACCTTATTCTGAAGCAGAACCTCACTCTGAAGCAGAATGCTGAAGTCGCCTTAGAGTGAGACTCCTGCGAGAGGGGTGGGTTTTAGTGAAGCACGGGAATTGAGGTAGTAATTTATCATTTTATCTAATTGTTACACGGTCACGTCTCCTCGAGGGAGAATAATATTAATATTATTATTTTAAATATATTAAATAAACGGTATTATTTTTTAATATAATATTTTTAATATTAGTTTTTAATATTAATTATTAGTAATTATTTAAAAGTAAAAATAAATCTTAGTTAATTTAATTAATTAGTTAGTTACTGAGTTTAATTAGTTTAATTAGTTAATAATTAGGCCGATCTTTTTTTAATTACTTAGTTATTAATTAATAAAGGTTTTAGTTAGTTTTAATTCAGGCTGTTAGCAGTTATAATGATTAAATATAGTAATCTGGCGTAACTTTCTGTATGTTCTCTAATGGTGTTCTTGGAAAGGACTAATCTAATCCGTAGGCAATCGCCCTTATATACACGATTAGGTAACAAAGGATCATCAGTGGACAAAAGTTATCCCAGGCAGCAGAATGCTGCCTGGCCCACAAAGCCTACCAGCCGACAACACCTAAAAGCACCAATTGCCGATATGCCCTTTTACGTTAGGTAACTATGGCTAAAAAATCTGAAAGGTTTAAAATTAAATCCAAAAATAATTAATTTATATAAAAATTAAACTTGAATTTTTATATATTAATTATTTAACCTTTTTATTTTACCAAATCTTTACGTTATTCCGGATTATGGGGCCCATTTTTTTCGAAACGTTCTGGACCTATTTTACCGTTACTTTAATTTAATATAAAAAACGTTAATTTTTCCTATCTTTTTGCGTTATAAATTTTTAAATAAATTTTTTATTTTTTATTAATAAATTAATAAATAATTAAAGTTATTACTTTTTACATTCCTTTATTTTCGGACAGTTATAAAATCAAAGTTTTAATCCGGAAAATTCGGGAACGCTTATTAGTTATAAGTTATATATCGTAATTAATTATTACCGGATTACCGAATTTTAATTTAATACGTAAGTGTTGGCGTATGGTGCGTTGCCATGTACCTGGTTGGTTGGCCCGTACGAAGCTAACCCTAACGCGTCGTAGTAGGGCGCCATACACCCCACCTATAAGTAGTACTTTTAGATATATAATAGGGATCAATCTGATTCTTTTTAATACAAGTCAGTAATACATACATTACGATACCAATAACAATTAAATAAGTTGCGCGTATTTTTATATGGTAATATTTTTTAATGTTTGGAAAAAAGATCGTAATATAAACTTTTCTATTTCTTATTATTTGCAGTATATTATTACGAAATTATAATTAACGCGTTACGAAATTAATCAACCGGCTTAAAATTATTATAATCGGCAAAGTTATAAAAACGAATCCGTTCGATTAATATATTATAATAATAAATCCTTAAAGAAAGTAATTAAAATTTTTAGACGATAAAATGGTCCAGTAAGATAATATTAACGAATTATTATAATTCCATAATTTTTTTAAAATTAAAAAAGTTAGTTTTAAAATAAAAAACGTTTTCGCGTTAAAATAAACCGTTTACGTAAAACCGTTAAAACCTTTATTACGAAAGCTGCCGAAAAAAAAAAACGACGAAAACTGGCTAAATAAGGTTAATAAATAATAGAAAAAAAACTTTATAAAGTTAACGTTATAAACGATTCGTACAGATAGTAATTTAAACGATTCGAGGAATTATTAACGAATAAATTTTATTCGAATTAAAATAACGATCCGTTACCGAAAGCGGAACCGTCGAATCCGTTAAAATAATCAAAATCGAAATTACTAAATATATTATTATTACCTGGAATATTTAAAAAATACCAAACCGTTATCGTTAACCTAAGGAAATATAATTATATACCTTTAACCGTAAACGTATTAAAGTTCCTTTTTACTAAAACCTTTTTTTTACCTAAAAAAAGAAAAAAGGGAAAAAAAAGGATTCGACTTTTTTTTTAACCGACCTTATGAATAATTAACGTAACTTAACCGGTAACAATCTACGAATAAAAACCTTATTAATAACATTATTATATTCGGCACCCCCCTTGCCCTTATCTTCAGATAACGATAGTAGCGGTAGCTACGGCGGTAGCGGCAAAGGTGGTAAAGGAAGCAGCAATAGCTCCTTTTTATTATCCAGCTCCTTATCGTCGTCCGATTTAAATTCGGATTTAAATTCGGATTCGGATTCGGATTCGGATTCGGATTCGGATTCGGAAAATAACTCGAATAATTCGAATAATAACGGCCGAAAGAAACGTTACAAAAATCGCGATAAAAAAAAGGATAAGAAAAAAAGTAAGAAAAAGTCCAAAAAAAAGAAGGATACCCTCCGTTAAAAACGTTTTGATTTCGCCTTTGATAAGGAAAATTATTTAAAAAGTTTCGAAAACTGGAAGCTTTAAAAAAATACCTTAAATTTCGCATTCGAAAAGGTAGGTTATAAAAAAGGAATAAAACCTTTTACCCTTAATAAGCTACGCCTAGCGAAAATAATTATTAAAACGATCCGTCGGGTACTTTGAAAGTTTATTACCGGAATTAAAAAAGGTACGAAGATATTAAAAACTTTCCATAAAATTTATATAACGACTAGAAAAATATGTTAACGTTTCTTTTAAAAAAAACTAAATTAATTACGTTATAACGGCAAAAACCTAGTTACCTTTATTATTAAGTTTTAAAAAATAATCCGCGACGTTAAAAAATGCGGTATAAAACTAAGTAAAGATTAATAGATTACGATATTTTTAACCGTTATTAAGAATAAAATAAATAACTAGTATCGTATAATTAGTTCCGTATTTCGGAAAGCGGATTATATCCTTTATTACCTTATTAATAATTTTAATAACGAATTTTACTATCGCGTTAAAAAGGTTAAAGGCGACGGAAATAGTAACGATAAACCTAAAGGCTAAAGCTATAACGCAAAAGGCCGTAATAATAACAATAAAGGGAAAAATAACAGTAATAAACCTTTATGGAACGCTAAAAGCGAACCCTTCTATTGGAACTATAAGAAGTACGAACACCTATCGAAAGATTGCCGAAAGCCTAGAAAGGATAATAATGATTAAAATAATCAAAACGGCTAACGTAATAACGGAAAAAATAACGGTAATAACGGCAGGTTTAATAACGGTAATAGCAATAACGTAAATGGTTAATAATATTAATCGGAAGCGTATTATATCCCAGACGAACTTAAGGATTTATATAATTAACTTCCGAAAAAATATTAAGCTGGTTATATTATAAAAATTAACCAAGCAAAAATAGCTGAAATTATAAAATTGTTTAATTAGGCCATATTATAACGAAACGTTTTACCAAAAAGCGTATTTATTTTAAAGGGCGTTATTATCTTAAAGGGCGGTTCCGGTTTTGTTACGTAAAGAAGCGGCATTAAAGAAAAGTTTATAAAAAAAGAGCCCGATAACGAAACTAAATACGAAGTAAAACATATTCGAAAAGAACCCCGAACCATAATTTTTTAATCGTATAATGTACAAAAAGAAAACCGTAACGAGATTTTATGGATTCAGAAGTTAACGTATTTATTACGAATAACGCTAAAAATTACCTTCCGAAATAATCGTTAAATATCCGAAATAAAAAGTTTATAATAATTATTAAAGGAGGGCCTATTTAAGTTAAGATAATTAATAAAATTAATTGGAACTTAAAAAGGTTTAAGGGCGAATATAACTTTATAACTTTATAATATACGTTATATATGCTATCGTTCCCGTTACGTATATTTTCCGGCGAGATTTTTTATAAATACGGAAAATATTTTAATAAGAAGTATTTAATTAATAATAACGGAACGAAATTAATAACGATCGATATATTAAAGTAAGGATTTTTTTTAAACGTACGGTTACAAAAGGTTTTCCGTAAAAGGATTAACCGACGAATATTAATAGGGATACGTACTGGGTATAGTTTAAAGTAAGATAGACAATATGTTAGAAACTTTCCAGGCCTTTATAATTAATAAAAAAGTTATAATAATAAAAACTGTTATAAAAAAGTTTATTTTTTAATACTGGCGTTTATGCCACTCCAATAATAAACGATTAAAATAAATTATTAAAATAACTACAGAAATAAATTTAAAGGAGATAAACGTCGAATTATTCGTTTACGAGGTTTGTAATAAAGCCAAGATAATTAAAATACTTTCGAAAGACCCCTAGAAACGAGGAACGTATGTTAGGAAGTTATTTTAATATAACGTAAGATAAATTAAGCCCGTTATTATCGAAGATAACGCTTATTATAACTTTATTATAAACGATATTAACCGTTACTACATTTTTAAAGCGTATAAAATTAAGAGCGAAATGTAATAATATTTTTATTTTTATATAACGAACGTAAAAACCAGATTAACCTTAAATAATAAAATTATTAAAACATTTCGTATTAATAAAAATAAGGAATTCGGAATAAATTTATTCGAAGAATTTTATAATATTAAGGATATTAATTTAATTAATTTTAGTTTTTATAATTAATACCAAAACGGTATTTTAAAAAAAAAAGTTATATCGTTTAAGATAACGTTAACGTTATAATCGTTTAGATGTGTATTTTGATTTATTTTTAAGATTACGTTATAGAAATAACGGATTATATATTTAATCGTGCGAAATAATTTATAATCGAAAATATTATACCGTAAAAATATTATTACCGAACGTTAGGACTTAAAGATAAAACGAATAAACCGGATAACGTATATTTACGAATTATTAATAATTATTATATAATCCTAATCGACGAAAATTATCGTATTAAAGTTAAAAAATTAGAAATACGTAACGTTAAAAGTTTTTTTAAGGTATTAAGGCAAATATAATTATAAGGTTTGGCTATTAAAAAACGGTCGTTTTTTAATTATATTATATATACAAATTTATAAAAAAATAAATGCGTTAGGAAAAAAGAACGAACTTTTAAACCTAAAAGATATTATAAGGTTTTTACCTTCTTATATATAACGTAAATTACGTTACCGACCCCGAAAAAAGGACGTAAGCGTTTATAACCACGATAATAACGTCGTATTAAATGATTAAATAAACGACGAAATGAAAATTATAAAACGAAAATAAAGTAAACCGAAAAAAGTTAGGCCAGAATTATACGAATACGAAATTTTTAATAAGGACTTTAAAATTATAAAGATCTTAATTTAAAAGGGCGTTAATTTTTATTTAGGCGTTTATAGCCTTAATTTTTTTAATAAATCGGAAAACGATTTTTACGAAATTTTAGATAATTATATTATTATTCGATAAACGTACAAATAAATGCAAATATAAAACGTATATAATAATAAGTTAATTATATTTAATATTAATAACGACGGGCCCAGTTTTAAAAAAAGTTATAAAAAGTTTAAAATAAAATATATAACTTAAGGCCATTAATAAGGAGATTGGTAAAACCTTACAGCAAGGAATCTTTATTTTCAGGCCGGTAACCGAGGTTATTAAAGGTTATTTAATAAATACCAAATGGGTTTTGAAAAAAAAATTATATTTTTATGGGCGAGCTGGAAAAATATAAGGCCCGTATTTGTACGTGAGGCTTTATTTAGCGAAAAGGTATAAATTATAATAAAATAGCCGCGAATACCGTATACGTAATATATTAACGTATGTTTATAGTACTTATAGCGTTTATGGAATAATATATATAATAGATCGATTTTATTACTGCGTATTTTAACGGTAACCTAGACGAAAAAGTTTTTATAAAACATTTTTTTATACTTTAGGAATATTTCGATACCTATTTAAACGAAAAATAACGTTTTAATTTTATACCAGAAAAAATTATTAAGTTAATAAACTTTGTTTATGGGTTAAAATAAGTAAATACCGTATAATAAAAAAACCCGATCGATATTCGAAAAATACGATTTCCGTTTATTAATATATTATAACGCAATATATATTAACCCGAAAACCCGAAATATTATTATTTTATACGTCGATAACTTCTTACTTTTCAGTTTTAATAAAAAACGTTTACGATACGTAATAAATATTATTATAAGTAACGTATTTATAAATAATTTCGGAACGGTAAATTAATATTTCGGAATACGTATTATCCGATCGTCTGAAACGGGTAACGTTTGCTTTAACCAAAAATAATATATTAATAAAACGTTAATAAATTTAAAAATAAATAATATAAAAACGAAACCGACCCTTTTTATTAAAAAGTACTTAAATTATACGTTTCGCTATAAAAATATAATTAATAGGTAAGGTATTTTCGATTACGTAAACTTTATTAACAAATTTAATTTTTTCAGTTATATAACGTAATCCGATATGACGTATATTACGTTTATTTAGGTACGTTTTATAAGTAACCTATTTCCGAAGTATCGAAAATATATTAAACGTTTGCCGAAATACCTAAAAGGTATTTCGAAACCATCTATCCGATACCGAAAGTTAAATAAGATATATCCTTATTATATATATAATAAGTTAAGGTTATTTATAACGGTTAACGCGAACTTTACGGACGACCTTAATATAATTAAGTTAATTATTAATTACGTTTTATTTATGGCAGAAGTTCCGGTCGTATAAATATTAAAACGATAATAAATTATTACGAAATATACTTCGGAAATTAAATACGTAATATTAGGTACAGTAATTATTAAGGTAATAAGCGTACGAATTTTTCTCGAAAAATTCGGACTTATATTTAAAGGTTTTATTATTATTTTCGAAAATAATAACGGTACAAAAAGATGGGCTAAAAAACGTTATATTACGGGAAAAGCGCCATATACGCGTTAAATATTATTATATTTGCAGGAAATTTAAGAAAACCGAATAAAAATTAAATATATTAAAAACGCGAAAAATCTTATTAACGGATTTATTAAGCCTTTAAATAAAATAATATACAAAAAGTTTATTATTAATCTAAGTTTTAAAAGTATTTAAAAATATATGCAAAAAAATAACCTTAAGTAACAAAAAAATGGTCCCGTTAAATTCCCTTTATACGGAAAAAAAGGCGTTTCCTTTTTAAAACCTATTTTTTATTCGAAAACGACAATTACGGTATTTTTTTTACGATTACCTAAAGGCATCCGTTTACCTATTAACTTTAAGGCTTTAATTTTCTATAAAATTATTTATATATATTTTATTCTTTCGATTTTTACGTACCAAATTAAAATTTAACGACCCGGTAATAATTAATTACGATATATAGCTTATAATTAATAAATATTTCCGAATCCGCCAAATTAAAACCTTTATTTTTTGGTTACCGAAAGGTAAAGAAACTTAAAAAATAATAACCTTAATTACTTATTAATTTGTTAATAAAAATGGATTATTTATTTGTAATTATAAAACCTTAAGGTAACAAGCTAGCATAATATAGCTATTTCCGTATATTAACGGCCAGGCAGCTACGGAGCGTTACGGAAAAAGTGGGACCAGTTACCCGGAACAGCCGTAATAATACGGTAATGTAAAAAGGCTGGTTATTTAGTACAACGGCTAAAGTATTAGTACTATTAATACAAAAAGTAAAAGTTTAATTTTAGGTTATATAATAAATTTTTTTTATTAATTTCCTTACGTTTTTTTTCAATTTTTATTACCTTTTTTACGCAAAAATTAAGGTTCGACCCCTAAAACGTATCAAATAAAAAGTTTTTCCTAAAGTTTTAAGGTATACGTATAACGCAAAAGGGCGTATTAGTATATGGTACGTTACCATGTACTTAATTAATTAGCCCGTACGAAGTTAACTCTAACGCGTCGTAATAGGGCACTACATACCCCACCTGTAAGTAGTACTTTTAGATACATAACAGGGATCAATTTAATCCTTTCTAACACAAGTTAATAATACACACATTACGATACCAATAACAGTTAGATAAGCTGCGCGTATCTTCACAGTAAGCTAAAAGAAATATAAAAATTTTAAGAAAATTTACGGAAAATTAAAACTTTAAAATTAACAAATAAACGTATACTTTCGGATAATCGAAAAAAAAATGCCGTAATTATCGTTTTTTATAATAAAAAAACGCTTTTTTTCTTAAAAAAAATTTAACGAAATTATTTCTTTACTTATTATTTTAACCAAATCTTAAATATTTTTCGATTTATTTTATATTTTTTTAAATCTTAAATTCCGTATAAACCGTTTAAAATCCGTTTTATTAAATAATTTCGTAAAACCGTTTATATAAATTTTTTTATTTTTTGCGTATTCGAAATTACTATTTCCTTTTTATATTTTCTAACGTACGTAATAATATTTAACTTTAATATAACGCTTTTTTCGTAATATTTACGTTTTTTTTACCTATTTAAACGTACCCGTATTATCCTTTAAAATAAAAATAAAATCTTTAAACATAAGCTCTAATTTTATTAAAAAATTCTTAATTTTTATTACCTTAATTATAACCGTTTTTATTACATATTTTATTTCCGTAATATATTTCGTAATAACGCTTTATAACTTTAAAATTTAAAATATTAATATTTTAGTTATAAAAAATACATTCCTTATTATAAACTTTATTAATTCGTTATTATTTTAAAATTTATATTTATTATTTCGAATAATTTTAAGTTATTATATTTTCGGTACGGATAATTTCGTTTTAATTTCCGGTACCGAAAAAATAAATTTACCGTATCATTTAGATAACGTAATAATTTTTTAATATATTTTTAATATTTAAATAATGCATTATTTATAAATCTCGCCCTAATTAAGATTATAAACGTTATATGTAATTTATTAATATAGCTTAAAAAGTTAAATTTCCTTATTAGATTTATATATTTAAATATATGTTTCTTGCTAACCTTATCTTTTTATCGTATTATATACTTTAAATAATCCTTAATAAATAACGTAAGTAATTTTTAAATTTCGTTTAATTTAATTAATTTTAATAATTTCTTAATATATTATTATTAATTTAACCTAATATTGCTAATTATAAAAAAAACGGATAATTTATATATTTAAATACCAGTTTACGTTTCTTAAGTCCTTAATAACAACGTTTTTAACAATTATTTTAGTAATATCTTTAAATGATTATTTATTAATTCCGAAAAAATGGAAATTATAAATATATAAAATAATAACGCGTTCCGTTTTAGGATTATAATAAATCGTATCATTCGAAATTAATAAGTAAAAACCTACTTTTATAAGTATTTTTTTAACTTTTTTTTACCAAACAGTTTCGGCCTATTTTAAGCCGTATAAGGGATTTATTAACTTAATAACCTTTTTATATAAAAAAAATCGGTACATTTTTTTATTCTTTAAATACATATTAAAATATTTTTTTAATATCGGGAATTATTTTATGTAAATAGTTTTTTTCAACTTACCGTTTAAGTACGTAATGATAAAATCGATTTAAAATATATACCAGCTTAAATAAGTAGTTAAAATTATTAAGATTTTTAATATACAACTTTTACGGTATTTATTACAGTTTCGTTATAATTTATTCTTTTTCGTTATATAAATTCTTTCGCATAAATACGTACCTTATACTTATCTAGCTTTCTTATAAATATATACATTTTCTTAATACCTATTTAATATTAACAAAATACCCATAAATTCCCTTATTAAAAAACGTAAATTTAAAAGTTTTACGCAAAAAATTTTCCTTAATTTCCGTAAAAATTACTTTAAACCATCTTTTTTATTTTAAACCCTTTATAACTTTTTTAAAAACGGGCCGTGGTCCGTTACTATAAATAACCTATAAATAATAAATAACTTATTTAAATTAATTTTTTCTAAGTTTTTAAAAATACCATCGTATTTATCCTTTAACATATTAACTATTTATTAGTACTTATAAATATTCTAGATAACCTATTTTACATTTTTATATTCTCTAAAAAAGTCCTTATCGTTTTTATTCGTTAATAAGTTAAAATTAAAAGTATATAAACCTTTATCGCCCTTTTGGGTTAAAATTAATTTTAATTTACTTATTAGCTTAAAAGTTTTATTCGGAACTTTTAAAATATAGAACTTAAAGATTATCTTTTTCGAACGTCCTTTTTTTTCGTTTAACTTACTTAATTTCCTGGTCCATATCGTCCTTTAAAATAACCTTATCATCCTCATTTTTTATTCCGATATCTTTTTGTCTTTAACGGTACCTTAAACGCTTTTATATAGGTTATAAAAATAATCGAATAATATTTTTTAAATCAAAAAACTTCTTTAATTCTTCTAGGTCCTCGTAAATTATAATATATAATATTATAAGTAACCTACCCCCTTTAAAAACTATACTTTATAATTATAAGTCCCTTAATAACCTAACAATATTCCTTTAACTTTTTATATTATTAATTTTTTTAATTTTGTTTTATAATTCTTATTTATTAAAATTATATACTTATTACCGAGGATTCGGAGATAACTATTATTAGGTTTATATAGTTTATTAAGGTTATATATATTTTCGAAATATTTAATTAATATCATATTTTTATTATAAACTATTTAATTTTATTAATTATATACGTTATAGCCTTTATTATTAGGTCTTAAAAGCATATTAAAATCTTTATTTATACGGAAATCGTATGCGTTTCGTCCTATAGGAACTAAATATTTTTTTTCCGTAATTCCGTTTTAATATTGGTTATAAAAGCTAAAAATTACCAATTTAATACCTTTAGTTACATAAAATTTCTTAATTATACTTATACCGAATTCCTTATTACTATTTAAACGTAAGATTTATACTTTTTTGCTTCTAGTTACTTCCAGATACCTAGTTATCCGTATAATATATATATATAGGGTTTATTATATTTCGTTTTTAGTTTTAAACGAATAGTACTTTTTATCACGCGAAAAACTGTTTATAATAAAACCGAAATAATTGTTATTTTCGATACTAACCGGTTTTATTATACTTACGTCGTATTAAATAATTTTTCTTACATATTACTTTTATTTTTAAAAGTTTATAAATAAAATTTTCCGCATTCTTTTTTCGTTATACGTTATATAAAAAAATATTTCTATTTCGTTAAGGTTTAGGTTTATCCCCATAAACTTTTTAATAGTTTAAATTAATCGTTTTATATTAAAGTAGCAAAAACGGCGGTATTAAAGGATAATTTTTATTATTATTTCGTCCGTTATGTTAACTTTATTATTTTTAAAAACGCTTATTAGCATTTTTTTCAGTTTACCGTTATTATTCTTACCGAATATCTTCCTTAACGCGTATTCTTATTAATAATTCTTATCGTTCGCGTATTTTGGCATTTAAATAATAAGTTCCGGCTTTTCATAAAACCATAAAAAAAAACCTTTTCGAAATACGTTAATAAGTATCAACTGTAACTTATTAAGGTTTATTAAAATATTCCGATTTAGGTAACCTTCTCTTTTATAATATATTTTTCTAAAAAATATTTTTAAAGTGAAGTTATTAATATATAACGTATATTTTACCGTAATTTCGTTATTTTTTTTACGGAGACCCTTTAAGGGCCACTTTATTATCCCGATAAAAATGGCTGCAATAAGTCCGGCACTTGTTATAATATGGATACCTTTAAACTTAATATTTAAAACGGTATTTTTTTCAAAATCCATAATATTATTCGTAATATTAATATTCGCTTTTAAATCTTAAAACAGCTTATTTTTATCGCCTTCTATAAAAAAATAAACGTATAAAAACATAGCACTTTTTATAGCAATTACTTTAGGGCATTTAATTGCTATAATTTTAAGGCATTTAGCTATTATAGCCATTATAACTACCTTTTAAATCGTTATATTAGCATTATTTATAACGGTTGCTTTAAGGCCTTCGGTTATTATAGTTTTAAGGTAATTAGTTATCATAACTTTAACGTCCTTAATGCTTTTAGTTATTATAGCTAGCATTTAAATTATCTTATTATATTATTATATAAAGTTCTGAAATTATTATTTATTAATATAGGCGCTAAATATTCTTTTATTAAAACGGTATAAATTTTCCAAGCCTTTAAGAATAAATGATTTTTTATCTTAGTTATTATTACGGGCTTTTTAAAAGCTATTATTTTAATTATCATTATTCTTTTAACGTTAACCTTATTTTCTTTTTTTTTCTTTTTTTTTATACCTTAAGGCAGTTTTTTGCCAAATATCCCTACTTGTTACAGTTAAAACAAACCGGCTTTTTATTCTTATTTTATACGGGTTTATTATTTCGGAAATTATTATTATTTTCCTTACCCTTATTTCTTTAAGCGTTATAAAACTTTCCGTTTTTTTTTCTTATTATTAGTACGGTTATGAAATTCGTTATTAAAGTCGTCGATTAGTTACTAAAAGGAATAATCCGTTTATTTAAATACTGATTATATCGTTTTATATTAGCTGCTAACGCGGTCCTTTATAGCAATAAGAAATATCGTAATATATTTTTCGGTCCTAAGCTTTATATTATAACCCTTTATTTCCCGTAAAAGTTTCTGGAACTTAATAATAAACTATAGAAAGTTTCCTCCGTTATATATAATCTTATTAAATTTTTTCCAAAAAAACCTTTACCGGGCCTTACTTATTATTACATAAATTTTCCGTAAGGTTCTTAATATTTTCGTTCCCTTTATAATACTTATAATTAACTTAAAAAATACCCTTTTATATATTTTAATAATAACCTTTATAAAACGTGACTAATTAATTTACTTTAGCTTTATATCGTCCTTATAACTAATTTCCTTAAAGGTAAAACTTAATATATTACTTTAAAGCTTTTAATTAACCTAACCTACTAAATAATTTTCCTTATTTAAAAAAAGATTAAAGCGCTTTTAACGAAACTTTAAATCGTTATTAAACTTTTTAAAATCCTTTTTTTATTCCTTTAAACGGATACCTAATTCGCTTAGGCCGTTTAAATTATTAAAGCTAAAAAAATTATTAAAAAAACTATAATATCACTTTCGTCGTTTCGGAAAGTTATTAAATAAATTAGAAAAAAGGATAAAAATAATAAGTTATCCGAATTATCAAAATTTTTGCATATTATTTCCTTTCCCTTAAACGGTAATTTTATCTTTTTACTTTTTTCTTTTTTCGATATATTAATTTTTTCTATATTACTTTTTTTTTATTACGACAGATATTATAACAGCAACTATTTTCGAATTATTTGCCCGAATTATAAATTAAACGTTTTTAATTATCTTTATATTTATATTTCGCGAACTTTTCAACTTTCGCGATATTTTATTTCCGAACGAATTTAAAAATTTCGTTATCATATCGTTTAATCGTATATTATTTCGCTAATTTATTAATTTTAAAGTTCTATATTTTCAACCTTATCCTTAATTTTTTTATATTAATTTTTTTATATTTTAACGTTTTATTTAATATTACTTATATTAACAGTTAAGGACATATAAAACTTATTTAAATTTATTTCGGTATATCATTTTTAAATAAAAGTTTCAAACTTATTTATTTTTAATCGTTATTATTAAGGTAATATACTTTTTTTATTAAAAAATAACTTTTATTTTTTCTTTTACTTTCCTTTACTGTAAAATTTTTCGGTTTAAAAAATTTTTCGATTAAAAGGTCCGGATTAAAAAAAAAGGTTATCGTTTAAATACTTCCGGTTTTTAAAAATAAAGTTATTATCAGATAAATAATGAATTTGTTCGTTAAAATATTTCGTAAAAATTTACGTTCGTTTATTATAATTAATTATTAAACTTTTTCTTAAATTATTAATTAAGTAACCTTTTTTTAAATCTTTTATTTTTTTTCGTTAACTTAATTATTAATTTATAATTAACTATTTCGTATAACGTATTATGGTTATTAATTAATTAAAAGATATTACCATATTAGCAATTATAATAATTAAATGCAGTAATTTGGCGTAATTTTTTATATGTTCTTTAATAGTATTCTGGGAAAGAATTAATCTAGTCCGTAGGCAATCGCCCTTATATATACGATTGGGTGACAAAGGATCATCAGTGGACAAAAGCTGTCCCAGGCAGCAGAATGCTGCCTGGCCTACAAAGCCTGGGCTATAAAGCTCACCAGCCGGCAACACCTGAAAGCACTAATTGCCGACACAGGCATTAATTAAACTAACTAACTAAATTCCTAACCTTGTATATTAAGGTTAATAATTACTGCTATTTTATCTTTTTTTTAAAGTATTTACTTTTTTATTATATTATTATATATATTAAGATTAATATTTATTACTATTTAATCTGTCTTAAAGGTATTTACTTATCCGTTATATTATTATATATATTAAGGTTAATAATTATTACCACTTTATCCTTCTTAAAGGTATTTACTTACCCGTTATATTATTATATATATTAAAGTTAATAATTATTATTATCCTATCCGTCTTAAAGGTGTTTACTTACCTGCTATACCACTATACATATTAAGGTCAGTAATTAATATTACTCCATCCTTCTTACAGGCATCCACTTATAAACTATATTATTATATATATTAAGGTTAATAATTACCACTATTTTACCCTTCTTAATGGCGTCCACCTACCTGCTATACCATTATATACGCTAAGGTTAACAATCACTACTATCCTATCCGTTCTTTTACCTCAGCTAGCTCAGGCCTCGCTGGCTCGTACAAGTACTATTATATTACGCTAAAAATTAACCAATCAAATCCCAAATCCCCGTAACGAGCCAGCGAGGCCTGAGTTATAATTGTGCGAGATAGGGGTCCGTTTTGTACATCGCTAATAAAATCGTCGACTTTTTATTTATTTCTTTCCCAAATTTAAAGATTTGAAAAAAAAAATAAAAAAAAGAATTTACGCAGCCAAATTAAGCCCGAAAAGTTTGATATTTTATATATGCGTCGAATATAAGCTAATATATATATAGGAATTTTTCTGATTTTTTTGGAAAGTAATTGTAGCTAATATAATTAAGTTTAAGTCTGGGAAATGGGCAACCGTAACGGCCTTATGGCTGCGATAACATAATTACCGGTCGTTTACCTCATTAAAATCAGGCCCTATTTTTGAGGTTGTGGCTGCGCCTGCGGCGCAGCTGTGGCTAGACTTTCTAAAAGATGTAGCTCTAAGTACCGACCCACAAAAGACCCATAAAAGACCCACAGAAATTATAAACCTCAAAAATAAGGCCTAATATCAAGTTATAATTTTTGGGGCTCGTTCTAAGCAGTCCTATACAAATTTTCGAAAATCTAATTTGAAAACTAGCAAATATAATAGCAACAAAAATAAATGGAAAATAATAAAAAGTATTATTATATACAGTTTTAAAAAAGCTTCCTAACCATATATATAATTCCAAAATCAGACTTAAATTAATAAAAATATTAAAGAATTAAATTAAAATTCTCGTTCTAAGCAAACCTTTAATCCAGAACGCCCTTATGGCTATAACGTAATAACTACAACCCGTACGGCCAAAAAAATAACTGGACGGACTTCTCCTATACTAAATTACCCTTAAAAGGTCCATAACGAAATATTACAGACGATAATTACATTATTATAATTATAAAAACGTTCCGGTTAATTAAGTCCGGAACTTTCTTAAAGCTGCGACGTAATAATTATAATCCGTACGGCCGAAAAAATTAATATACGGGCTTTGCTTATATAAAATATACTTAAAAAGCCCGGTACATAATAATACGACCGGTAATTATACTGTCGCAGCCATAAGGCCGTTACGGTCGCCCATTTCCTTAACCTAAACTTATCCATATTGGCCGCAATTTGCATTCAAAAAATTAAAAAAAATTCCTATATATATGTTAGCTTATATTCGACGCGTATATAAAATATCAAACTTATCGGACGTAAAATGGCTACAAAAGGGCTTTTTTTATATAAATCTTTAAATCTTTTAAAAAAATCGAAAGAAAATTAATAATTTTGGTAAAAGCGTCTAGAACGAAACCCCTATCCGCATAACCTGAACTCAGGCCTCGCTGGCTCGTTCCGGGGATTTATAATTTGATTGGTTAATTTCTAACGTAATATAATAGTACATTAGAATAAGAGCTAGGGAGGCCTGAGCTAGCTGAGGTAACCGGTCGTATTATCGTATACCGGGTTTCCTAAGTATATTCTATATGGGGAAAGTCCGGATATCAATTTTTTCGGCCGTACGGGTTATAGCTATTACGTCGCAACCTTAAAAAGGTTCCGGATTTAATTAACCGGAACGCCCTCCTTATTACGACGTAATAACCATAATAAGTACGGATAAAAAAATAACTGGATAGGTTTTTTCTATATTAAATTACCCTTAAAAGGCCCATGGCAAAATAATGCATACGGTAATTACGTTATTATAACCATAAGGACGTTACGGTTAAGGGAAATATATAAAACGGAAATTTTAATTTATTTTTTTAATATTTTCGTTAAATTAACCCTATTTAAAAAGTTATATATTCGGTTAAAAAGCCCTTTTAAAGTTATATCTGATAATAATTTTTGTTATTTTATAATAATTTTTTATTACTATTATATTTACTAGTTTCCAAGTTAAATTTTCGAAATTTTATATGAAAATATACAAAACGGAGCCAAAAATTACAACTTGCTATCAGGCCCTATTTTTGAGGTTTGTAATTTTTGTAGGTCTTTTTCTTTTGTGGGTCGGTACTTACAGCTATAGCTTTTAAACAGTCCTAGCCACAGCTGTGCCGCAGGCGCAGCCATAACCTCAAAAATAGGGCCTGATTTTAGTGAGGTAATCCGTTTTAAAGGCGTTTAATTACCTCTTACCCTACCACACATACTAAGGTCAGCAATTACCACTATCCCATCTGTCTGAAAGGCGTTTACTTACCTCTTACCCACTACACATACTAAGGTCAGCAATTACTACTAATCTATCCTTCACAAAGGCATCCACTTACTAGCTACACCACCACATACACCAAGGTCAACAATCACTACCATTCCATCCTTCTCAAAGACGCCCACTTATATCCTACACTACCATACACACTAAGGTCAGGCGGCTCGCATCATCGAGGAGCCTTTCGGCATGTTCGCCACGCTCCGAGTTCACGAGACCCAGAATAAGGTGAACCCAAGCTTCGGTGATCTCGTCTGGGACCGTAATGCGCACCCGGTCGACGTTACGGGCGTGAGAGAGTAGCTCATTGAGGGATGCTAGGCTCAGTGACATAGCCCGAAGCTGCTGTCTGAACATGGCTACTGGCCGACGCGGATGGGGCTCCTCGGGCTTTTCCTGTTAAGAAGAGGAGGTCAGTATTTCGCCCATAGAGCGAGGGTATCTTCGAAAGGACCTGAAACTTACGACAATGAGGCTTTCGATAGCACCCCAGTACTTCCCCACAGTTCGCCCCTCGAAGTCACCAGGCAGGAAAAACTGGAAGATGGAATCCGCCGCATTGAAAATGTCAATCTTCTCCTCAAATCGCCGCTGCTCCGCCTTGGCTTCTCTGCTCTCTGGATCGCTGTTTTCCAACTCGCGGCCCTTCTCTTCGAGAAAGTGACGAATGGAAGACCGCGACGTACGCCCGCAGTTCTTATATGCCTTGACATCACCAAAGCTGGTCATATGCCGTAGCCAATCATCTACTTCCTCGAGGTGGTCGTTGATAAGCTCCCGATCCACGCATTCCGTATCCGACTTTGATACCCCATTGAGGCAGCTAAAGATTGAGAATGCCCCGGGTTGCGCCTTCACTGTCGATTGGGCAACATGAGGAGGAGTTCCTTTAGAGGGCCCCGAAGAACGCGTCTGGTCCTCGCCTTTCTTGGACGCATCCGCGCTTGGGCTCTCTGATTTCTCCCCGGTGCTCTTCTGCGCGTTGTCGGGATCCGCGAGGAGTTTTCCTCTCTTAGGGGGTGACAGTCGGGCCCTAGTGATCTGAATGTCAGCGAATCCAAACCGATCCCTCTCCGAGAGAATTTAAACTTCGCCCTCGGAAACTCACCTGAATTGGATTTTTAGGGTGACTCTGGTGTTGGCGTGGCGGGCCAACCACCAAACATTGTCCCAGTCCTCGGCCGTGACCTTCCGCTTGTGGTGGAATACTTCGAGACGCCGGGGCCAAAACTCTCGGAAATGGGACATGAACGCCTGAAAAATCAATCAGCCGCCAATTCACAAAAGCAAGGAACAGAAGGCAAGAGCGGTAACTTACAAACCATGTTTGGCACTCATCCAGGGGCAAAGACCACATAACAGAGCTCCCAAAATCGATTGCGGTCGTACGACTACAAGCGAAGGTGGTTACAAAGGTAGTGCGAAGGTAGTGCGAAGGTGGTTGTGGTGGTTCTACGTTGCGATGACTAGGTCTAATTGCGAATGGCTTCAGCCCGGGCGCTCTACCTAGTCAAGAGGTGGGCGCGCGAGGCGGGTAAGGCGTGGTTTTCAGAACAGAATTTCAGGCTTTCTGGCAACAGCTGGTAGATGTGGGAACTGTGGCGAGTAGTGTGGGCCGTGTGTGCCCCTAAGATTTCTATGGGTACCCCGAGAAGCTCTCTAGACAAAAGCGTGTATATCCCAAGCCCCTTCAAGACCTACACCAGCAGCTGCCTCAATCTCCTACCTACCTACCTATCTAAGGAAAGTCGTCGAATCCACGATCCTTTCCGCATCCAAGTCCACAGAGGCAATCGTAAATGTTCTCAGCCATCGAACTCCTTTCTTTTCTTTGGGCTTCCGCCGGCCTCGCGCCTTCTTCCTTTGGACCGATGCAGTAGCCATGCCCAACGCGCTACAGACAGACTTCTCGGCTCCGATGGCTATCTGAAAAGTAGCCCGCCCATGTCCCCAAAACCCGGAACTGTTAGTATCATCCACCAGGCGTGCCACGATGGTCTTGCCCAGAGTGATGATGTACTGGTGGATTGTAGAGGTAGCTTGCCGCTCGGACCGTGGTACTTTGTTGAATCCGTACCACTTGAACATATCAGCGCTCAGAGACGTACTAGCGAACGTTTCATCGCTCACCACGACCTCCTGGTCACTCTCAATCGCCGAGAGAATGGCTGCCGTCATCAGGTAGTCCTGGCGCGGCATTTTGTCGAAGGCGGCGCGCAGCACTGCGGCATACTGCGGCATGATGTACCGCAGGTCGGATATGTCGTGCATGCCCGCCTTGCCCTCAATCATGCGAAGAAGCGTGTTGGTGAGACCCGTCGCCCAGACGCGCTCCAGGCAGTCGCCAAACTGGTACTTTACGAGATCGGACCCCAGCATGTATCCCTGATTGGGTGACCCCATAGCCCCCTGGACCGATCCCATAAGTGCGAGAGCTCGTACCGGAGCGAATGAGTCGAGTTGGGCGCCCTGATTTGGTTGGTGGCTTACGTAGGTGACGGAGCTCCTGTTGTGTCGGTAGAGTTGTATCTCGTTCACGATCCACGGCCGGCGCATCGTGTCTATGAGCTGGCAATCCTGCATGTCATAGGCGGCGATGACAGGAAGGGTGCTATACAGCTCCGAGAAGCGCGCGACTTGGTCCAGGAGGACATCGGTGTCGCTCTGGTCCTGGTCGACCGAGACAACGTCGGCAAGCAGATGGCGGTATCCCTCATTCTTGGCCTGGATGATGGCCGCGAGGAGATTTCTCGACCCGTATCCTTTTTCGTGTGTATCCCAACGCCAGGAGAGGACCGCTATGCCGGAATGGGAATTGTCGATGCACACAGGCTCAACGGGGAGGACCTCCCGCCACTTGGATCCCGGGTAGCCCAGCTGCTCCATCTGGTCCAGGTGGCCCCTGTTGACTTTGTTGAGTATAATCGCCATCCATGTGTCCTTTCCTGCGTTCTTTTGTGATGAGAATATACGCAACCATCCTGAGCAAATGGTATTGGAAGTGGTTGCCGACATGGCTCGTATCGACTCCTCCTTTGAGTCCTTTCAGACGGTCGCAGCTGGTTAACTATGTGGCGAAGACGGGGTTTGTCTCAGAGTTTCTCGCGAGGGACTCGGTCAGGGTGTGTGATAACAAGGGCGAGCAGACTGCACATACGACAAACGTTACGCTACGTTATCTGCCAAGGAAAAGTTGAGGTCTTAAAATCTTTTGATAATGTTTAATGGCGTTATGGTCTCTCCCTTGAAACCTTCGTCAGTATAATACCTGGGAACCCTTGACCTTCTTATATCTAAACTAGGAACTGCTGTCAGCTGCAATACTTGAGGCAAATCGAGTGCGTTGATTTCATTGACTGAAAAATCGAGGCTTAGGGAAATGGAAAGCTGAAATTTCGCCAGTTGACCCTTACTAAGTAGCGCTGACGTGGCGGCACTGGCGCCACCGCGTGTGACTTCCAGCAGGTGCGTCCTGTTGTGATGGCACCAATCAACCTTGGCCACAGCGGCTACTGTAGATAGTCCCTCTTTGGCTGCCTCCGGGCACTTGCTGGACCCACGACCCTTGGACCACACCATAGGCCAACAAAGTTGTGACAACGTTGTGAAACTAGGCCAATGCAAGGTCACAACAAAGGTCCAGCTCCAAAATGGCACCAGATTTGAGTTCGAGAACCACGCACTCACTCGTGGTAACTCCAGCGAGGTTTCTCCGGTGCCGATCGATACAAGCACTACGGCCATCCCGACGGGAAAAGCAAGGCCCCGACTTGAACTGCTGCTGTGGAAGGAAGGCTTGCAAAAGGAAGAGTTCGAGGGAGCGTTTGAGGGCGCCCGAAGGTTGATTATATACCTACCATAGGCCCTCCTATACCCTCCTGCTAGGTATAGGTACTATTGTTCAATTGATACAATAGGATACGATAACTATAATGGGTATCGCAGCCTACGCAGTGACTACAATAGGCTCCCACGGCCTACGTGTATACCGCTGCTGACTACGACGGCGTGTACACTTGATTACAATAGCTACAATAGCGTACGCGTCCTATTATTCGAACTCTCAATGGGTTCAATAGGCGTATAGCTGCCTATAGTGCTGTCAATGGGCGCGCGACCGCCCATAGCACCTCAATGGCGTACGACGTACTGCGCGCCTATTGTAAATACGCTCAATGGCGAGAACAATAGCTACAGCTACGAGCGTATCAATTATATTCAGACAGGCGCCCTAGCTACGCGCGCCTATAACGCCATTGCTAGCTTACGAGTCTTGCAGCCGCAGCCTTGCAGCTACGGCTGGGGGTATGTCGTATATACTAGGGCACCCCTGACCCCTGCTCAGAAATGCACATAGGTACATGTGGGCCCACACTGCACTCAGGTGTATATATTCAGCATACTTCCTAGCTTACCTAGGAGGTGCACCTTAATCTATATCCTTCTTCGCATTCCCACATGTACCCCACAGAGCTGCCTACACCAACTTCTTTATCGAGTATTATATATATAAATACATTAACTATATTTTACCTTATCGAGATCAGGCCCTATTTTTAAGGTTGGGCTTGCGCCTGCGGCGTAACCGTAGCTAAGGCTTTTAATCAAGAAATGTCAGATATAGGGGTTATCAGGCTGTGATCGACAACGCTCTTAGGGGCACAAATTAGTGGGCCTAATGGCCTATTGACCACCACTTCTTGGCAGAAAAGGCTCAGCCAAGACGCTAAATACCGAATCTAGCCCATTTTAGGTGTAGTTTTTGTCAGCTAAGTAGCAAGATAAGAATCTTGCACTTAACAATCAATCTTTTGGTGCAACCGTACGCGACAATTAAGAGTCTCATCGCCTCTAATGAGCTAAGCTCGGAGCTAAAATTAGCGTAATTTGCTGCACCAGACCACTTTCCCAAAGGCTTCAA